>JBCFYV010000012.1:84377783-84965283 GCA_039000515.1 Timema cristinae
TAGGTCATGAGGAATCCGTGAAGGGACATGCGATACAAACTTCCAGTGTCAAAAGGTTTCCCACCCCCAGGTTTAAACATTCACTCCAAGACAGATGTGTAGTCAGTATAATGTATTGAGAGGGGAAAGAGAAATGCAGCAACCTTAGAGTGCTACGTGAAGTTGGCAGCACCCAGAGTTTTTTTTTAAAGTTTTCACAAAAACTATGGCGGCACAAATTATGGGGATAGGATATTCTTGTGGCACAAGTTCAACACTTAATATTGGCATAGGTTTCAGAATTTATGCCATTAGTGGTGTTGCCAACTTTACGGACCTGGGGCATTGGGACTTCGACAGCCAAACATTTTCCCACCCCTGGGTTAAATACGCATTCAAAGAGAGAAACGTGTGGTCAGCATAATGTGTATCGAAAGGGGGAAACGAAATGAAACAACGGCCTACGTGTTACGTAAAGTTAGAAGCACCCAAGAGTTTTTTGGTTAATTTTCACAAAAACTATGGCGGCACAAATTATGGGGATAGGATATTCTTGTGGCACAAATTCAGCACTAAATATTGGCATAGGTTTCAGAATTTGTGCCGTTAGTGGTGCTGCCAACTTCACGGACCTCTTTTTCTCGGCGTCTAGTCAACCTAAGATTGTATTGGTCGAAACCTCAGCCACGTGCTTTAAATTCCACCCAATCATTTCGAACTAGTTCGTTCCGTTCCATTATCTTATTGTTCATGACTCACTCAACCAAGGAAAGGCAAGAAGTAAACAACTTGTTTGAAATTGTTGGCATATAACGCAGTTTAAAAATAAATTGATTCATCATGGTGAAAAGGTATGTTTGTTATCATTATTTTCAATTTTTGCTGATAGTTCATTTGTATTTATTTTTTCTCGTTTTTTATTTTTGTCATCTGGCCTAATTTAAACAAAGCAATAATTATAAATTCAAAATTGACAAAATAAAAAATAGCTACACATTACCTAATAATGTATAATCTCTTAATTGTTGATTCGAAAATAAGTTTCGGACCAAAATCAGAATTATTTATTTAAACCAGGTCTAAACGTATACACGTTTCACTTGATATGTAAAACTGACCACAAATCCATGTTCACACTCGTTTTTAACGGCCGTCTTTTGCTCAATTTCATAGATACCATGGATCAAATAATATGTTTATCGATTTTTTCATTGAGTCTCATTAATAAAGAGGAAAAATTCAACTCTTGCGGTGGTTAACTAGAGGATAGTTGCTAATGGTCTGGGACTACTTGTCGGACTCTCAATATTAAGGGGGAACCCCCATATATTCTATTTGGTTTCAAATCCTCTACGCTTCGTGCTTGTAGACAACTTCAATTCCATTTCCCCCTCAGTTAATTCTCTTGTGTACAGCAGTACAGCTAGACATTTCGTCGCCTGTAGGGTTGACTTACAGGCAGGTATACATTCGTTCCAAAAATAAATTCCGAGACAAAGAAGTAGAGGGTTGGTTTCTTCTTTTATTCTCTAATGTTTGGAAGGCCGGGTTTGGGTTCTATTTCAAAATTATACATAGCTGTAGTAGTTTTCATTCAACATTCTTTCATTGTGTACACATGTATAATATAGTATATTACTAATTATCAATAATAGTATATTATATTTGTATTTCTAATTAAGGTGTAGGCCTAAAACCTTGATATTCTGCATTAATTAATACAATAACTAATTCTAATTGAAAGTTAATCGTTTTTAAAATAAAAGGTCCAATAAATTAAAATGTAGGTAAATCTTTTAAATTGTTTTAATGATAATAATTCATAATAGATCAAATTAAAACTACTTTGGATAAAAACAATTTATTTTTACATTAACATTAGGCCTATATACAAGGATTTTACTTATAATAATTTAAAATTAAGAAGGATTGTTTATTGGAAATGCACCAAAATTCTTCTGATGAGGATGTAAACAAAAAAATAGTAATAACTATAAAGGTGAAAACCACCTCCCAATGCATTTTGCCAGGTATACTCTAATTCTTGTAGGAAGAACAGGTTTAGAAAATACAAATAAATACATAACAAAAAATGGTGGTCAAAGTTGATGGAATTTTGCTTAGTTATTATCTTAAAGGTAGGCCTATTTTATAATATATATCAAAAGTTAAAGATGTAAATCACATTACTTGAGCTATGAATAAATCATTGTAGATTTAGTAACGTTTGTGATAGTCATTTACTCTTCTTATGATCAAAATTATAGTATACTCAACCTAAAGACAATAAAAATATAAATTATATTGAGTAAAATTTTACATTACTTTACAAAACAATTGTGAAAAAGTTAATACATTTCCATGTGTGTTTAATTCCCATAGTATTTACAAAGTCCAGTCGTTTAGCGTTAGGGAAAGAACTATAAAAAAACCAATGACAAACTAAACACTTCTTTATTTATTAATAAATAACAATCTTTGTAAAGTGTCTAATCTTTAAAATTATTTAAATTAAGTATTGGAAGTTAGTGATTAACTAATGTTGAAATGAAATATAACAATATAAGATTTACTTAAATGATTGCATAATGTTGTTTTTGGGGTTTCCTATAGTTACAAGTATCAAACAATGGTATGCAAAAGTGTAATTGAAAAAGTGGATTTATTATAAAACTAAATAAATTTCATATCAAGTCACGTCAACGATATAAGTTAACAATAAAGATAAAAATGTTAAGGTAAATAATATGGATGCAATATCTCTTTGTTACAATTGCATATTATTAAAGCAAGTAGAGTTAGCTAAGACAAGGTTGTTACAATTCTATCCAGCCTCCCCCCCAAAAAAAAAAACCCACCACAGATTTTTATTAAAAATACCCACTTAAAAACACAACAAAAAACTTAATGTATTTTGAATACAAAGCAATTGTCTAATTTTTTAAAGTTGCTAGTCTATTTTCCTTTTAATATATAAAGTATGATTAATTACTTTAAATAAAAATGTAGATAGATTGGAAATGGAATTAAACATACTGACATAGGACTAGATCAAACTAATGTTATTGAATATTTTAAAGAATACAAATACAATTTAAATTTTAAACATTTTTTTCTAAGAACAAAATTTTACTAACATGATTGCATGAAAGTTTTATTTTGAATTTTGTTAACCAGTGTTTATTATTTTAATGCCCTAAAAATAATTGATTTATAAAATATAATATTATTGTTTTCTTTTTAAAGTAACAGTCTAGTGACTAATTTATATGTTAGAATGATTGGTCAAATCAGATAACATACATAATATCTTAAATCACACCACAACAAACCCATTAACACCTAATATAGCCCAACTTATTTTTTAAATAGCCCGGGGTTATTTCAAGCCTGAGCTAAGAGCTATTCATTTAGAATAAAATGGTTTGAATTTCTACAAAGTTAAACAATTAAAAATAACAATTCTAGAATCGTACTTGTGTGTGTGTATGATATTTGAACACACACGCACACATATACAAGGACACAAACATGTTTGGTTTGTGATCTTCCTCCTACCCACAATTTATAAGCGAAGGGTGTCCAAATTAATGTATATACTCAATCACGTTCGGTCATTTTCGGCTTTATACAATTAATATAAAGATTTAAACAAAACTCATCGAAGTAGGCATGTCTTTACTCACACCACCATACTTTAAAATTAGCAGGATCAATCTTGCTTAAAGTGTTTAGAGGTTTGAAAAAATAAATAAATGGTACAGTGCACCACACAGAAATTCCCTTATGGGTTACTGACGACAAATCATGAAAATTTGTTTCCTAATTTTAATATAAAATGGAAGTAAACCAACTCTTGGTTAGTTACTAAATGAGAAAATATGTAAGATTGTGTCCTGCTATACATTTTAATTTACATGAAAATGTTTATAAAGTCATAGTTTTCCATTAATTTATCACAAAATAAAATACTGTCAAATGTTTCTAAGCAAAAACAAAATATTAAGTTATTTTAATAGATATAATGTATTTCTGATAATTTATAAATGACAGCCTATTAACATAGAAAATTTTAATGTTTCCTCAAATTGAAGCTATACCACCAAAAATAGACTAATGCAGAATTTGGCGGTTTGTTCTTACTTGGGTATTATAAACTCGTGTGTGTGTGTGTATATATATATATATATATATATATATATAACACACACACACACGAGTTTTATATGTATATATAGGTCAGTGGCACACCCAATAGAGGAAAAACTGGGAATTGGTCTCCCCCAAGACTCAATACTAGTTTAATAAATACACTAATTATGTGATTGTTAAAATAAAGAGCATTAAAGATGTGTCGAGTGCATAAGATACCTTTTAAAACCAGGTTTACGATTTATATTTCAAAGAGATAAATGCTCTACACATTAAAATAACCCTTGATTTTCCTATTGGAAAAAAGCAAATTCATACTAGATTCGATATATTGTGTGCAAGGCCAAAGCCAGATAAATTTTGAATTAAAACTACCTTATTTACTGTTTAAAAATAACAAAATTAAATACAAGGAATGCTCTATATCTACTAGTATTGTGATTGTCAAAAAAATCTAACTCGAAATTTCGATAAATGTCAACGTTTCATGACCCCCTGAAACCAAAAACATGGTTTCCGCAATGCAGTTTGTCTGTCCGTCACTTTTCCCTTATTACTCCTTTTATATACTTAAACCTTATTTTTAACTTATTACATATCCCTTAGTAATTAATTTGATTTTGTTTTTACCCTTTTTAATCTTTTTAGTTACCCTAAACTATTCTCCCGGGCAAAGCTGTACTTCATGCTAGTAATATATATAAAAAAAAAAGTGAGTTTAGGTGTGTGTTCAGAAAAATCTAAGCCCCTTCGAGATAGGATGAAAAATTGAAATTTTGAAGATCTTTAGAAGAACCACCTCATTTAACAAGGAAAATTTACAAAATGAGGAATTTCAAAAATAGGCTCCAGGACTTGGTGGAGGGAGTCAAAATAAGAAAGACGTTTTAACTTTAGTAGAAAATTGAAATTTGAGGTAAAGGTAGGGGGACTACAGCAAAGAATAAGATAAGTGTTAAAATTTCAAATTTTTAGTGATAGCAGAGCGTGAAATTTAAATTATGTTTGCCATAGTTAGCTTGGTATTGTGCAAGGAGGAATTATATAATGCTAACATCCGGATGTTGAACGTCCTAATTTGAATATTTTGATAGAGTACAAAGAATGGATCAGCCTGCTAGTAAATTATTTATGTTAGATGATTTTACCCTAAACCATTATTTGAAATAAGTCTCTTCTCTAGCCCCCTCCACAGTAAACACAATTAATATTTAGTCACAAAAGAATGTCTAGCTATCTGGACAGTTATTAAGTTATGGCCAGATAAATAAATCAAGCGTTGAACAATGACATTCATGTAGTGTAAAAAAAATACTTTGCTTAAATAATATTTGTTTAAAATAAATTAATAAAAATGCACAGCATTTGTCAAAACAAAAACAATATGTAACATAAAACATATTTGTAGTTGTCAACACAAAATTGATATTTCAAATACATAAAAATGCACACAAGTTTTCAAAACAATAAATTAGAAAGGGGAATTAGCCATAAATGTTAACACTAAGTCAATATACTATTTAAATAAAATCCCGTAGCTTATGGAAACAGCCATTATTTAAAAAATGTTCTTCACTAATTTAATATCCTTTAACATTAGCCCTAATCTTTAGTTTACTATTTTAAATCACCATAAATATTTGTATTTACCTAATGAGTTTATAGGAATAAAATATTTAAGAATATCTTAGAAATAAACAAACATAATATATGTATTGACATTATTTATTTGACATCTTTTCTAATCAAAAGAGGAGTGGTGATTTTATGCTCAAAGCTCCTCAATGTGTTGAGTCATGTAAAGTTTTTTTTAATGAGAAGAACAATATGCAGATTAAAAAAATCCATACAAGTTAGCACAAAAAGCTATTTGGCATTTTAGTAAGTTTTTCCCTGGCTCCTATAATGAGCACAGCACCCTAGATAAGGTCCTGCTCGACGTTCTTTGACTTTAGTTTTTAGCTCATCACCTTACAAACCATTCGGGCTATTCAAATTTACTCCCGTTAATAGGGTAGGGGTGATGAAGGTAGAATGTAAGTGAAATGTACCTGTACTTGCATATATAAATAAAATAACATTTAGAAAAAAATATCTTGAGAATGACCGGCTGCGAATTGAACCTCGATCTCCCAGTTGCCAGTAGGCTAGTCTAAATGAGCCTTGCATTTAGTTTACGTGCTCACTAGTGCAGCCATGAATGATTTTAGTTGAGATTTTTATTCCTATTTTCAAACAATATTTGGTTTTGTGTTTGTGGCGCTATCTTTATAGTTTAGCATTCAATCATATAATAATGCTAGCAGTTTGGTTGACTTCACTGGTCTTGGAGTCAAGACTTGGTGTTCGTGTGTTAAAACCATGCCGGGATCAAAGGATTTCTTTCGAGTGATAACAATTCATAGCATAACTTCTTTTGGATGGAAAGTAAAGCCATCAGTCCCTTGTCAATTGTGGTATGTAAGATAACCCTATAAGGTTTGTGAAAATACCTTTCTCGGCAAAATTGTTAGGCCCTTTTGATCTCACTCATAGAAATTCTCGTGTGCTTATAATCATTTGGCTCAGAAAGCGCACTTTAAATACAAAAAATAAATAAAACTAGTAGTTGGGCCCGTTCCTTACCCATGCACAACCCTAATATAGACGGCACACTATTATTGATGGGAAACAATGTTTTCATCTGCTATCACTAAGGATTAAATTAGATAATATTTATTCACAATGAATATTGGTGGAAAGATAATACATAATTAAAGGGTGTGGATTTTTGTTGAATTTGGGGAAATTATTTATTTATTGTAATTAGTTATTTGAATTGATATTGTGAGCTATAAATAAAAAACTTAAGAAAAGTAATCTGTTGTAAGTTTGACGATTTGACAACAGGAAGATTCTTGCTCACTTTGGGATTATTTAAAATATATATCAGTACCTATTAAGACCTTTTTGTAATCATATACAGGCCAAAAATGTATTTATAAAATGTTAAAAATGTTAACTACAATCAATTAATTGGGAGGAGATGTCCCACAAATAATATAAAAAAACATTTCTACCGTCATTACACAATCACACACCAAAATTATTTTTAAACATAGGCTTAGTTAAAGCAAACTTGCACAATACCTACCTTATTTATTAATATACAATTTTTAAGAAAAATTTGTTGGCTCCAGACAGGGAAAACCTGGAAAAGTCAGGGAATTGTTTGATGTTAAGGAAATCTAGAAAGTCAGTGATTTTAACAAAAAAATAATGAAAAGTCAGGAATTTTAAACACTTGACTAACTATGAACCTAAACATTTAAACAAAAGTGATAGCTTTTGTTTATCAATGTTAGCAAAATGCATTGCCTAAATATGGCAGTCATAAAATCAAAGTGTAAACACTTTTACACAGTGCCGAAAATAAGTTAACTCCTAAGTATGGTGATGTTTATTAGCCATTAGGATTGCTTTTTATGATATGTGCTCAATGTAACAAACAGAAAAATTGCTGTTCTCAAAGAAAAACTGCAAAAAGGTTGATTTGGGAATTTTTTAAATGTTGTTTTGAAAACCTGGAAAAGTCAAGGAATTTTATAGTAAAAGTTTTGTAGTCACCCTTAAAAAACTCCCAAGGGGAATGTTTAGAATATGTTTTTTACTTAACCTATGTAAAACATATATATGGTAATATATATATTTATAGGGATTCCAGTATAACACATAAATGCATGTTAATGAAAATAAATCATTGGCCGCTGTCCAAAAGTATGGAATGACGTTCTAAAACATATATTTAAATAAATGGACAACAGCTTATTGTTTATAAAAAGTGGTCAATATGACTGCTGTTGGGCTTTATAGATACACACATATTCATGGGCTTCCCAGTGTTAAATGAAAAGTTTGATAACTCAATATGACCTCAAATTTTGCGATATAGATCCTAATTCTCCAATATAAAAAATATAGTTTGAATAAATCTTGAACTTACCACAAATTGAATAACATTGCTGCCGATCAATTGACCATGAATTTATGATATTTTTTCTTCTTTTTTTTTCAGGTTCCATAATAGTTTCATGATATTGATCTGGTCACACACAACTGATGAAAGTAACCGATAGATTAGCGTTCCGCCTTAAGCTGTTTTACTCATTTGGCATATATCTGCTATACTTAAAATATGGGAGAAGAAGGGGACAAGACATTGAGAAAAACACTAAAGAAACACAAAATCACATTAATCTCACAAACCCTGCATGGGGTGGCCAAAATGAAGAAGAAACCTGGGAGAAAGTCACTCTCTCACACCTTGAATGAGTTGGCTAGGAAAAGGAAAATGAAGAATATCAGAAAGTCAAAACAGCAGAAATTAGGAAACTATGCCACAATGACTATAGGAATCCAGAAAAGACAGATCCCACATTCTTCAGAAAATGTGGTCAGGACAAAGATGAAGAAAGGGACAACACCAATCTTACATTCTCTGAGAAATGTAGCTGGAAGAAAGGCGAAGGCAGCAAAAACAACCCTACAAATGCCGAGAAAGGGTGTCTTGATGAAGAAAGCTGAAAAAGTTGCTTTGATAAGAATGAAGGCAAGAAGAGTTGCACTAATAAAGACAACTAAGGGTTTGAGTGCTGGTAAAAAGTTGAAATCTGTGGTCAGTGACGTGTCTATAAGTGACAACGTTGAGCACATCAAGGAAGAAAACAGTTACTGCAAGAAAGAGGATGGTGATGTCCCACTGTCGCATGACTCGAAGTCACCACCTACCGAACTGGACAATGGTAGCGAGTTTCTAAGAAAGACAGCTAACGGTGTGATGAGTCAAGTTGGTAAAGGGTGAGTGTGGACGAATTATTTCTCTATTGGCATGCAACCCACTTGGCTTACTAACAAACAATTATGGGTGCTACTTAGTACATCTAAAATCAGCCAGCAAGGCTAAAATTGATTGTAATGGTGCTTCTTACCATTTAGTGGGTTCTGATTCCCACTCCAGGCAAATTCACCCACAATACCTTAAAATTCTCTCTCATCCTATTCTATTAGGTTTTATTTGTCCTACACAAACATCAGGCTACATTATATAAATGTATGAAGATGTTTGCCAGACTGGGTTATTATAATCTTACCAAGCCCAATAAAACCCCCATATTATATTTTGCATACAACACAATTTTCTGATTTTCAGAAATGGATAATCTATTTTCCTTTTAATAATTAAAATACGATTAATTACTTTAAATACGGAGTATGTAACAATTTGTCTAGAAATTGAACTAAACAAACTTAGCATAAGTTTAGATTAATGTTATTTGATACTCTAAAAAGGTATACATAAACTTAAAACGTAAATCATTCTCTTTATAAAGTAACAGAACTTTTTCCCTTACCATGATTAAATAAAACAATATTTTTTTAGAAAAATTTGGTTGACTAATGTCTATATTTCTTTAAAAAAATATTACTTTTATGTGATTGTATTATATCGTTAGCCTACACATTATTTGCCTTGTAAAGTAAGTCAAGATTGAATTACAGGACTAGGCTGCTAACTAAATAACCTAATAAAATGAAAGTTAGGTCCTAAATACTAGTTTTGTCTCACAAACAATTGCTATCAATCACATAAATAAATTATTTCAGTTTATTATATATTCAATATTAAAATACCTGTAGGTCTATAGTTCAGTTCAAACTTAAAACTACTAGGCTAGTTTTTATTTAAAATAAAATTAAAAGTAAACTAGTTTACTTAATTTTATTTTAAAATTAAAATACATGTACACTTCAGTTCAAACTTTGAACTATTATTTTTTATTTTAAATAAATATAATTGTTTTGTAAAAATTAAGAATTAACTCGGATACATTTTAAGTTTAGGTCCAAGTGGTCAACAACACTTAAATTATATTTCTCATCTTTACTGTTAGAGAGTATTTTCTGATGGAATGTAAATTTTCACTAGATTCTCAGCTTTTCACCCCCAACGGTCTACTTTTAGCTTAAATCTCACCAGTCAATAAGTTTAAGTTATTCAGATGGTCTTTCATTAGATGCAAGACAGGACAGAAAATTAATCTTCTCACGAAAGAACAGAAATTCTTAGGCAATTTTTTTTTCTCAGTTACATCATTTGCCACCATTTTGGCATGCTGAATTTTTCAATTACTAAATTTACGAACAATGAAGCAGAAAAAAAAAATAGGATCAATAATTTTGAAATCCATCACAGGAATGATTCATTCTTATTGACTTTCCATGAGTCAGTTGTCAGCAACTTTCTCTTGTTATGAAGAGAGTCTTTCTTGCTCCCTTGTATCTAGGATTCATTAAATTTCCTTTCCTGAAAACGAAATGGTTACAACTTTGATCAAGGCTTGGGCTACTTAAAATTATCATAAAACCCCACACTTTCTTATGATGAAACATTTTAAATAATTTAGTGGGGATGGATATGGATAAATTATGCCTAAATTAGACAAGCAGATAAAACATGCTAAAGGCTAATAAAAACAAAATGGGCCTAACTGATTAAATAGCAATACTATATAATTAGGACGTTTCTTCATTAAACTGACAATGATACAAATAATTACTAATAAACCTGAGGTGAGAGAATGTGTAAAATGAAGTATAAACTAGTAAAATGTGCTTGGATATTATAACTGATGGGCACGTGTATGCCTTTTACACAAACAAACAGATCTAGGTATTTAAGAATATTGCTATTAAATTAACAAAATAAGCATGGTAAAATGAATATATAGATAGGAAATGATTAAGAGCTAAGAAGCTAAAACACTTTACAACCTATTTGCTCTAAAAAATGGGGAAGGTTTCTAAAAATTTCACCAGTGTTGAAAACAACCTAACTAAATTTGTCTTCAAAATGACGTGTGACAGAAAGAAGAAATAAATAACAGACTACAATTTTTACAAGCAGGTTACAAAATGTATGTACACTCCTGACTAATTTTTAAAAAACTTATGAATTAACAGACTCGCTAAATTAAAAGCTTAAGACCAAACTTGCTTTTCGAGCACACACACAAAATCCTTATAAAACATAGGGCCAAATATTTCATCCTCAAATTCTCTCCTATTTTACAAAATACTTCTTGTTCCTAACATGCTTAAGGCCAAATTCGCTAAACGGGCACTCCAACTAAATGATTCAACTCACCTTTAAAAGCCTAGTGGCCAAATAAGCTATATGAGCAACTCACATCCTATGTAACCAATCATTCTTTATAAGCCTAACATCCAACAAAAAATTACTTAATTAGCACTAACCTTGCCTATTCACCAGGGGTCCTAACCTTAAAAAAATTATATCAACTGAAAATAGCTTAAGTTAACAAAATTAGTTAATAAAACAAATTAAACAAAGCTAACCAGTTAAAAATATAACATACAGGTAGGCCTACAGGTACTAAATATAGAAAGGGTAGTTCATACACGTACACTCTTCAATAACAGAGAAAAGGTAATAAATAGGGGTTTAAAATCGCCTGACTATTTTTTTTTGGGAGGACACACCACCCCAAATAAAATTAAAAGCAAATTACTAAAGTCGAAAATCTCCACAGCACACAAACTCCAAATTTCCTACACACAGAACAATGTTGTACACAACCCCAAGAAAATTTCTTTAAGGGTTATAATGCAAATTCACAATTAAAACTACTATTTTGATTATTATTATTATTATTATTATTATTATTATTATTATTAGCACCGCGTCTCACTACCCGTTCGGGTTATACGCACTTACGCTAATGTGAAATGGTAGGGTGATTGTGAGATGAAAATGAAGGACCTACAGTTTAACGTGGAATCCGAACCACGGTGGCGGCCTGGCATTCCCCACATTCACAAGATGTCTTGTCAGAGGTGAAGGAAGGGTTTGGTAATCAGATAAATCTTTGCCGGGACCGGGGATTGAACCCCGGCCGCCAGCACAGAAGTCTGACACCTTACCTCTAGACCACCAGGTCACTATTATTATATTATTATTATTATTATTATTAATATTGTAATCACAAAATTAACTAAGAAACAGTTGTTATACATTTATGCCATAATATGGACTAACTTTATAAATGGAAGCATATAACCCAAACATTTAGTGAGATATGATGCTTTTAAAAAAAATCACAAAACAGCCAAGCTTGATAAGAGCTGAACAAAATAATATGTTCAACTAGACACTCACTTGGGATAATATAATTTATAAGTTACCGTACCCACACATTATTAAAACAAAGTCTTAGAAAGATTAGCCTAATTTATCAAAGACGCAAATAAGATAGCAAAAGTTCTTACCTTTAATCATTTGGTAATTAAAATTGCTTTAAAAACCAGATCCGGTGTAGCAGAGTATTAGCTTCAAACTTCACTGCTTATTAAGACACTAAAATATTCAAGTAAAGAAAGCACCCAATTAATTCTGCAGCTGCCATGCCATTAACTTGGTGCATGGTCTTCCCCCACCCCCTCTCTCTCACCACTCCCCCCTCTTCCTCCTCCATTACTCTTTCTAATCCTTCTACACAAATATTAATTTTTTCCTCAACTTGCTAGGTTTATATACAGTATTATTGCCAAGAATTACATTGTTGCATTATTGTTTTCCTTAATTATGTCTCTTATTACTCTTTTCCTATTGTGTTGACGTTTAAATATACTTCATTTGATCCTGAATAATTATTACATTGTGAATGATTAGTTAAGTCAAATAGCATGCATGATGAATCAAATTAAACCAAAAAACCCCACCAGAATCCAATATAACACAATGCGGTTGGACTTACTTTTTTAGAATGACCCTGGTGCCAGTGACCAAGGGCAAGCTGCATCCACAACTTCTTATCTTGTTCCAGATACATTCCCCGTTCAACCCGCTCTCAGAACCCCAAGTTTGTCGAAAAGCAGCGCAGTTTCCTCAAGAAGGTGCACTCAATGGTGAATGAGGATCTTGACGAGGAAAGTGACAGTGACACCAAGGAGGAATCAAAGGAACCTCTAATCACCAACATCAATCTAGAGGACGCCCCAGATACCAATGGTGACGCCAGTCCAGGCCTCATAGAACCAAACTATGACGAGGACATGGCTGAGCTACGCAGACGTAGCCTCAGGAAGGAGATAACGGTAAAAACAATTTCCTTATGATGAAATGTACAAATACAGTCAACTCTGGTTTTAGTGAACTAGGTTATAGTAAATATTCGGTTTCAATGAACCTAATTCATCTGTCCCAACCCACATACATTTCAATGTGTATTAAAAAATTAATTTATTATGAAACCTCAACTTTGGTTTTAGTGAACAGAAATATTGAACCTTTAAATAAGAAATGTCATTTTAACATCATAATTATTTAAAAACATTACTTAGTGTTTGTTTAAACTTGAAGACACCGATTATCTGAGTTTTTGTTTAGGTGTACAAATTTTGACTGAAAGTATGAAATGTGGAAAGGGGGGGTTGAGCTTAAACAGTCACTGTATGCATTGATTGACCTGGCTTAATACCTTTGTCTGTGGCAAGTAAAGAAAGATGGTCTTCTGAGTTGTAATAATACAACAGGAGCTATAAGACAGTGAATGACAGTCTGTGACCATTTAGTAATTGTTTTCACTAATCCCTTTCTTTGATAGTGTATATGGAACTCAAAAGATTAGACTTTTCTACTCAGTTTAAAAGGTGACCTGACGGTCTAGGGGTAAGGTGTCAGACCTTTGTGCTAAAGGTCCGGGGTTGAATCCTCGGTTCCGGCACAGATTTATTTGATTACCAAACCCGTCCTTCACCTCCAACAAGACATGTATTAATCATAGCTTGTTAATGTTGGGAATGCCAGGCCTCCACCGTGGTTCGGATCCCATGTTAATCTGTAGGTCCCCCATTTCATCTCACAATCACCCTACCATTACACATTAGCATAAGTGCTTACAACTCGAATGGGTAGTAAGATGTGGTGCTAATAATAATACTCAATTTAGTTTTTTGAATGCATGGATAGTGTGGAATCAAGTGTGAGAAAAGGACACTCTAGAGAAGGATCTGAAAAAAATATTAAAAACACTATATAGTAAACAAATGCATATAACAAATTTTTTAAGATTAATTAATACATTTCAAGAAACAGAGATTGTATTTGAACTCTTTATTTATTTGTCACTAACCCACTACTTTCAGATTAAAAGAAAAAAAATCTGTTTTAATGAACTTCGGACATAGTGAACAAAATATCTTAGTCCGTAGAGGTTCATTATAACCAGAGTTTACTATAACTAAAAAGTTAAAATTGCTGTTTGGAAATTGAATATCAGATTTCATAGCGTTGCAATTATACCAAAGTCCCAGAGCTCTTAATACTAATTCAAAGCCACAATCAAGTAAATATTGAAAACTCGGAAATGTCAGAGAATCGATAACTCTCAAAAAATCAGAAGATTCTGTAATTGCTTTGGGGAAGTAGGGGCTGTCTAGAAGAAAGGAATGTCTTTATTGCATCTTATTCAAAAAATTAAGTCAATATTTATTTTTGAGTGCATCCCAAAACTAATTATTTAGAACAAGTGGTATATATTAACTTTTTTTACAAACCCCATCAACAGGGTCCAGAAGTTGATGCCCTTAGAAAAAAAATGCACTTAAAAATTGTGTGTTTTTATGTCCTAAAAATACAAATGATGCTCTTAAAAACACACATTTAAAATTCAACTACCCACCTCGGTGGTTTAGCTAGCTAGCGCTATTCGTGTTGAGCTCGACTGCCAAGAACGGGGAGATTGAGGTTTGAATCTCAGTCAAGTGAACCGGGGAGAGGGTGTTTCCTAAATTTTTTCTCACTCTCCCTCTATGCAAATGCAGATTCACTTCCCTAAATTCAACCTTCCTAATTCATTAGAGTAATTAGTACTTAAGCGTATAACCCGAATGGGTAGTAAGTAATACGCGGTGCTAAAAAAATCCAATTGTTGTTATTGTCTGTTTATGTTAATGGCTGGGAATCCTGCAAAGGAATAAATGAATAATACATTGTATGACCAAATACAGCTATTAGAAATATTAAAATAGGCAGAACATTAGTATGCATATAGAGAGAGAGAGAAAATTATATCTTAAATTTACCTTACTCTGCATTTCAATGCACTATGAAGCTCATCTTCAGATACTCTAGTATGACTGACCAGTGAAGAGATTTTTGTATTTGAAGGAGATGTACTCCACATCCACGGATGTAATTATCGCATACTTAAAAGTTTGGAATGTCACCTGATAATAGGTCTTCATCAATGTCTTTTAAAAAGTCACTTTTACCATCAGAAAACATTAAGCTATGCTCTTTGTTTCATGTCTGGCTTTATTAAAAATAACACAAGAAAATGAATGCTTCAGATGAACGAAAATAATGAATTTGTGCAGTAAAAACCCCTGTTGGGTGTTACGATTTGATGTGATAAAAAGGCAGAAAGAGTAAAAACAGAAAAAATGCCACAAGGGCAAAAATATGCGGAGTAAAATTAATGTTTTCAATATCTAGGTGTCAAAATGTGTTTTCATGCAAGCTACCATTGGGATTAACTTCACAGAAATAAAAAAAGATGCATTGTCATCAACTTTTGGACCCCGCTCATCAATTCCAATATGAGATTAAGTTGCAGAAACTCAATTTTTGGATAAGAAAAAAAGTCGTGGACACCCCCTACCCTGTGATGCTGAGGCCACTTTTTGGTTATAGTTTTATTTGACTAAATTGTCACACTTGGGCTGTGGTAGATGGGACTTGTAATTTTACTCTGTGAAATTTTGATGTATATTTTTTGTTCGTTTAACACCATGGTAATGGCTTAACATGAGAGGTAATGAATGCTCCTCTCATTAGTGTAAAGAGAGCATGGTACACCCATTCTGATTGAATCCAGTTGAATTTTTTAACCTCAACATCTTCATTACAGACTGTTCAGACAAGATTTTGGGTTATTTAACTGATAAATAATTTTTTATTTTAAGGCCATGGGTCCATTCAAAAAAGTCTGAGCTTCGTTTTGAAACTTTAACAAATCTTGGATTGTTTCAATATTTAGAGAATAGGAGATTTAAGGGAATTGATTTTTTTTTCAAGAGTGTAAATAACAGTTTTTTAAAAAAAGGGGCTTGACATTTAATCCTGTGTGGGTGTGTCTTGTGGATTTTTTTTCCACTGAAGTAGGAATGTGTCCTCTAAGGTCATTGACAGTAAAAATTTGATTGCACATTTTAACACACATTTAAAATGCATGTTCTTTTTTACATATCCTAAGGTATGTGGAAATAGTATACTTTGTAAGTCCCACCTTAATAGATCATCTAGCCTGCGTTTGATAGTTCATATGAATGCATATTCAAGGAGAAAATTATTTTGCATGCATATTTTACTTTTTTGTTTTAGATAAAAATGCATATGTTACTTGTAAATGTCATATATTATTACTTGTCATCAACTAGTTGCTAATTGATTAATATAATAATAATATTTAGCACCACGTCTTACTACCTGTTCGGGTTATACGCTTTAAGTACTAATTACGCTAATGGATTAGGAATTAGGAAGATTGAATTAGAGGAAGTGAACCCTCATTTGCGTGGAGGGAGAGTGGAAAACCATTTTGGAAACCCCCCCCAGTTCACCCGACCGAGATTCAAACCTCGATCTCCCCGTCCTCAGCAGTCGAGCTCAACACGACAAGTGTGTTAGCCAACTACGCCACCGAGGCGGGTTTGATTAATATAGTTTCTGCAGTCCATCGAGTATAAAATAAAACAAAATGTGTGTGTGCATCCTTGAATGTAATAGGCAAATTTTTGTATTATATTACACAATTAAGACTAGGAGATAAACTAGGAAATCCCAACTGAGTTGTCATGAAGCTAAGCAAATCCAATTAGCATCAGGCATGCCATCACATGATTGGTGGTTTCTCGAGTTTTTAAGTATTCTGTCACTCAGTTTCATGTTGATACATGAAAAAGGTAGATGTGAACGGTGCATTAGTTTAATTGAGGAATGCCGCCCACAAAAAATCACAAAATGCCTTGTTGCATAGATATGTAAAGGAGTTTGGAAGTAATGTTTTAAGTGAATGTGGCAAAGCATTTTTTGATCTGGTATACAAAAAGTGTTTCTGTGGAGAAGTTTTTTAAAGTTGTACAGCATATTAATAGAGTGCGTCATAAAGACAGAGTTCAGAAGAAATCTACTTTAAATCAACAATTACAAGCAAACTATATGAACAGTCAAGTTCAAGTGACAACATTTCTAAAGACTTATGTTTATCTTTAGTGAGTTCAGACATTCCGCTGTAGTAACTGAATAATGTGCATCTTCAGGGTTTCACAGAAAAATAAACAAACAAAAGGTTTCTGGTCAAGTTTGCATTACGAAAAAAGCATGTGCCACAGTGTTTTCAAAATGTAATTTGTAATATACAGGATACATTGAAATGCAAATATCTGGTTTCAATAGATGAAACAACAGACATAGCAGGATATTGTATGTAGTGCTGTAGTTAGGGTTGAAAAAACCCCGGATTATTAAAAAAAAACAGTTGGGCTTTTGGGTTTTTGTAGGTTAATTAAAGATATTAAGTGATTTTATCTTATTAGACCAATAATTAAAATATATTAATTATTCAGAATAAAAAAAACCCAATTTTAATCTTAATATAGTAAGGAAAGTAGTAATAAGAGACACAATAAAGGAAAACAATAATGCAACAATGTAATTCTTGGCAAAAATACTGTAAAAGATAGCAGGTTTGGGGGAAAAATAGATTGTGTTGAAGGAGTAGTAAGAGGGTGAGGGAGGACCATGCATCAAATTACTGGCAAGCCAAATCAGAATTGATTTGCTTTATTTACTTAAAGATAAAAGATAAGAACTTTTGTTCTCATTTGCTTTTTTTTTTTTGTGAAAGTACCATTTCAAGGGCTAGTTGCTAGTTTAAGGCTGAGCCTACCCATAAATGCATGGTTCTAAACAAAAAAAGTTAAAAAAAACATATAATAACCCAACATTGTTGTTTTTTATTTATTTTAGTAACAGATCTGGGCATCTTTCATACTTCTTATGGAATTTTCAAACCATGCTAAAAAAACATATTAAAATGTTTCCATTTCAATGCATTTTAAATAGGAATACAAAAATTATTAATCAATTTATTTATTTTCTTTGTAAAATTAAGCTAGAGTGTTGGTTTATAACACATCATTTAATTATTCTTTTCTGATTCTTTTCAAATATTTTTTAAATTTGGACCGGTTTCAATAATCATGATGACATTGAGCTCTTAACAGTTTTAAATACAACTTATCTTTCTATGAATAGTTATCCTAGTTGATAATAGGTGCTGTTAGTATGAAGTATAATCATTACCTATTTACAAGCTAGTATTGTTTTGCAAACGTTGGCTAACCTGCAATATCAGAATCCAGGTTGTAGTGGAAGATGAAGCTAATCTCTGTGACCTCCTTGAGTCAAGAAAACATTAATACCATGTTCATTGAGATAAGAAGGGCCCATGTTCAACTATGAAAATATTCGTAATTAAATTTAAACATCTTAATATATTAAGTAACTAAAATACTCAAAGTCTTAACTGCTGTGTGAATAAAGATAGTTGGTCCATACTTACTTGTAGGCCTATATGATCTCACTCTAGTGATACATTATTTTCATAGAAAAAACCATATTCTTCTCCGTATACAAAGTTTTATGACATTAGCCCTTATTTAACTGAAGCAGTCAAACATTTAAAATTCTACACTGCACTCGTGGCCTGCATTATTTCACGTTTTTTTATTCTTGAGCATTGCAGGTTGTTATAATAAGTGTTAAAAGTAATATTCAGAGTATAAAAAAATTATTCCACATTGACTTTTTAATCCATTACCAATATTATAATATATAAAAATAGGCATTCCTGCTCATATAAAATATAGTTATTTTAAATAAAATATGGTCATTATGTAATTTGGAGATGTTCTCAATATGTTTTTATTTACTATATTTGTTTTACGGTCTAAGATTTGACTCTCATTGGACTTTGGAATAAGCTATTTAAAAAAAATAATTAATGAGCAAAGTTTTTGATAGCCAAAGTGGGTGTAATAATCACAATTTGTGAATGTGTAGAATGCCAGGCCTTCATCGTGTTTCGGATCCCATGTTAAACTGTGGGTTCTCCATTTCATCACCACGTTAATGTAAATGCGTGCAACCCTAACGGGTAGTAAGACACAGTGCTAATAATATTAATATTGACTAATTTGTATGTAATAATTTACTGATAATGTAGTAAACTATACCTTTAAAAGTATATCTTGATGTGGGAATAAAAAACTGAAGAGGACTACAAATGTGGTCATCACTGTGGATGTGTCAGTCAGTCAATCCCCTACTAAGAGGTGAAAGAGTAGGTGTGTTTAGGGGTTCTTAAACACCTTCCAACGAAAGTATTGTTATATTTAAAAAAAAAGTTTCAAGAGGGATTGATGCTTAAAAAATTCCTCACTACTTGCTGGGATACTTGACAACGACCTACCAAAGGTAATACAACTCCCAAAATAAATTTCTGTTAATGGCCCTGGATCCAGTTTTTAAGTGATACAAATTTCTAGATATTATATATGTAAAGCACATAGTGGTTTCAACTCATCTAATTTTTTGGAGGGTTGAAGGGCACTTTCGCGAGTGGCTCTCCCATTGGATCAATCCATAAGCTTCTATGTTTGTCAATTTTTGTTCAATGAGGCCAAGACATAAACATGAATACAAAAAGCGCTAATGCATAAGGATTTATTTTTTCTAAATATGACACGTAAGATATTGACTACCGAATGCTAACTTTCAACATTTATAAAACCAAATAAAAAAGATTGTTAGCAAAGCTATAAATGCATATTGTGTTTTGTGACTAGAATAATAATAATAAATCAAATATTTCTAAAAACATATTACTAGATAGGTCTTTTATTAAGTCTGTGTGCGTTCATAATTATTTTCAATTTCAAATCCAATCCGAATTTTGGCCGACTCAAATCAAATCTCTTCTCATGTATAGAAAAATTTGAATCGAATAAGAATCAAATCTTATGCTAGTTTTATTTGATCAAATGGAATCCTGGTTGAATCCATTGCTTAAATAAGAAAAATTGGATTGAATATTTTATTTTTTAAATAGGTTCATATCTGAATCAAACAATTTATTTTAGGCTTATTAGGTTACTATTTCAAATAGAATCCATGTTGAATATTTCACTATGTTAAGTTTCTGAGTTCCAATCCAATAATAGAATATTTCAAAATATGATGATACTCATTATACACACATTTTAGGTTTATTAACAAAAAATGTAGGCCTATGCAATAACACTAATCTCTATAGGTGAAACATCAAATAAAGATCACACAATTTTTTTCCACTCAATGTGCAAAGCTTGATTAATATTTAAAAAAGGGTAGGCTTAGCTTCTTTAAAAAAAATCGTCACAAACAACTGTCACCTCGCGTGATTCCTTCAAGACCTGAAAGTCAAGTTAATTCCTTTATTCACTCAACTCTGCAACTGGTTTGGTTTGATTGTATTTATTTGCAAGTAAGAATTATAAACTCAAATTTTAAGCTAAGCTCATAGAATCTGAATCTAAGATCTATTTAGATTCAAGATTTCAAATCAAATTCATATCTTTCCAATACTGATATTTTAAATTTTGGATTGGATCAGAAAAATATTCTAAATTTCTAATTGAATTTGAATCTAACTACGATTCAAATTCGACTTTAAATTTTGAAGATTCGCACCGGCTTACCTATTATTATTATTATTATTATTATTATTATTATTATAAACTGTTTTTAAACTTGATATTGACATCTGATCTATGTAAACTACTTAGGACGTTCAATAAATATGGAACTTACACAAGGAGCTTTTTTATTACCAGTGGTTCCCGATCTAATGCTTGTATGAAAATAAATAATATATTATATTGCTGACACTATTTTTTTATTGCTATGTATTTTTTAATCAAAGTTATTCTGAATAACATTTATTTGTAATAAGCCCTGTAACTAATTTACAATTTAGTACAATGCAATTATTATTTGGGATGTATCCAAGTCCTTTCACAAGTATATATTTGAACTTATTAATGTAAATTACATCTTGATACAGGTTCTATTCCCACGTATAAGTGTAATTTTCAATTATATTAAAATTATTAATGGAAAATTATTGTTAAATTAAATAGTATTTTAAAAATGAAACAGGCCCTAGTGCTAAATTAAAATAAATATATGTAAATTTATACTATTAATTTTACGACAGCACGTTTGCCTACCGAATTGTGGACTTCTTGTTAGTTCCCACCATATCCGAAATAATTATTCTGGTGAAATTAAGTTTCCCCCAACCTAGTGATACATTGACAGCTGGAGAACCAGGTGTTCTATATTTTATATGAATATGTTTGAGTGTGTCATGTTCTGGTTCAAAATATTCACGTTTAAAGTATAAGGTCCATCCATGTACACATGCTTAAAATTAAAACTAAATAATCGGGCCTAGTGGTATTAAATTTGTTTGGAATCTTGAAATTATTTTTAGTAGTCTATGTTCTATCGATAGAACGAGGTATAGGGGGTTCATAATTATATATTTACGTTTATGAGACTACAGGTATGGATGGGTTAATGTATCACGTATGAGTGAGAACAATGTGTATCATCCTGAACTAATGTATTTTTCCTCACCACTATGATTTCACACACAAAGTTTTTTTAGAGCATAAAGCATTGTTTCTCCATCTCAGGGTGGTAGATTTTGATACATCACCTATATTTCATGCCATTTTTGTATGAAACATCCTTATGTCTATGTGTTTTGAGTTTAGGAAACACTCAGTGGATGGCATACTAAAAATATAATACTCTTTTGAAGTCAAAAAGGTATCGCTGAAAAATGAGATTAATATTATCTAAAGCAAGAATATTTTTCTAGTGCAATATTTTTTTTAGAGACTCAATTATTAACTTTCCATATTTTCTCGCTGCACTGTAGGGTGCCTTGGCACCCCATTGAGAATGTCTGACTTAGACTATAAAGAAGTGATTCCCAAACTGTGGTACGTGGACCTTCAGAGAAATGTGACGTAACACTGAGTTTTATGAATCATAAAATATAATGTGAATACAGCATACAGTACTCCTAAATTTAATTCACCAAAGTTAAAATACTTAAAAATTAATTTTAAAGATTTTTGAATGTAAGTACAACACATTTACTCCTAAATATAATTCATCACATTTAAAACAATCACCCCCGTATTTAAGTCTGATAGACAAATTAATGCAGATTTTGACGTAAAGTGAAGGCATTTCTTTCTTTTCATCTATCAAAATTTTGTTTGATTTACTGCTAGAGCTTTGTTAACATTTGGAACAACCGTTCATACTTTGCAAACAACAAACATGTATGTCTTTTATTTCATAAAGAGCCGGAAGTGGTACGTTGGTTAGGGGCTGTCTTATTTATGTTTTCTCTTTTGTAAACATGTGTGTTCGGTCCAATAAATAATTTAAGTACAATTGTTTTTTTTTTTATCTTTTTACTAATTAAAATTTGAATTTTAGACTCTATATTGTGTGAGACCGTTTTTGAACTAAGATATTTTTTAAAAATAAATAGCCTACTAGAGCTAGTTTGAGAATAGCTGTGTAAGTTTTTAATGTCTCATAAGTAATCTTTTCAAGCACCATTTTTCACTATAATAATTTGCAATCCCATTGGTAAAATTTTAATAAGGGGGGGAGAGTTAAGTGTGTGATTGTTTCACACTGCCACTAATCAGTTAAAGTAAAACAGACCATCGGGTATTAAAAGGGCATGCACCCCAGAACTGGAACATTTTAAATAGACCCCTTTGAAATCATCCGAAAAAATTTGGGTTTTTATTTTGGCCTCCACAGCCACCTGCAAATACCCTTAACTCTCTTACATCTGAATTTAATACCTTTACTTTATTTTACATCCATTACTGTTTCCAGCCTGTGACCTGGGTCCGTGTTTTATTCAAGCCATATATTTTCCACTACCGGCTTGGTAGGTCTGTCATAGCTTCATATCCCTTATAATCTAACTTAAGACTAGAACAGCCACAACATCCAGTCCTGGTTGTTAATTCATCACTGTGAAAGGGTAAACCCACAGTTCATCAACGATAAATTTTTCGGCCATGCCAGGAATCGAACTTGGGACCCTTAGCTCAGTAGATAAACATGCCACCAGCTGTGCTAAGGTGTCAGATTGAATCCAATACCCTGTTGTTTTACGTATGATACACGGGCAGCATTGGCAATTTCATTGAACCCTTTGGGCCTCTCAGCTTCAGTCCAACCAAATGCAAACAGGTTATCTTACATAAGATGAACAATATGCACCATTGTCTACCATAGTGGACAGACTGATCGGGTACTTTAGATTAGATATGATTTTCCTTACAGTTGTATGAGAAAACCAGAGAGGTCTCTTAATTTTTTACCAAACAGATTAATCGTTGAATCATTATTTATCAAATTTGTATGCACAGTCAAATAGTAAAATATGCAAGGAAAATGTAAATATATGCACCATAATATACCAAAATAAATTAACAAAAATCAAATAAACTATTTGTTTTGTGGAAAATCTCACCTTACTCATGGCTATTACAGTATATAATGAAAATCATACTGAGAATTTCTTCTGTGAAGCTCCTACGTCTGTCACTGAAAGATGTTTAAAACAATGAAAATGTCCTTTTGACATCGCACTATGTCACAGGTGTATGAGGAAAACTCAATTCTTCTTCAGTGAATTCTTCTCGTATTTCATTTTCTTCACCAGACAACTTTTTGCTAATTTGACTTACTATTTTATAACCAGGATTTTTATTTAATATTTGATTAATCTTATCGAATACAATTTTACTAACGCCGTGAGTTTCTGAAAACAATGCTACTTAAATTTGATCTATCAGAGAAAGTGAGCACTGCAAGGCATTACTATGAGCCTCCAACTGTGTTATAATTTCAGATAGTTTAGAGAAGTGGCTGCGGATGTACCAAATCTTTTCTTGAATTTCACTTTCATAAACACATTCAAGAGCTATCACAATGCTGGTTGTATCTTCCGCATTTAAGGAATCTAACACAGTTTTCAGTTCACCGAAATGTTCGGCATAGTATGACTTTGCCTTTAACCACAAACCCCGTCAAGTTAAAACTAGCAGAGGAGGTAAAGGCAAAGTTGGATATAGTTTATGAAATTTTTCACTTTTCTAATAGGTGCCTTCACAAATACTTCCTTGAAATTGGAGATAAGACGATCCACATCTTAATACTGGCCTCTAATAGTTTCAGTGACATGATGTAGATTGTGAGCAAGGCACAACAGATGAATTAATTTGGAATAAAGAACTTTAAATCCAGCTGCCACTTTAACAATATATGGAGCAGCAATACTGAGAAATAAAACATTGTGTACCCCACCTGGTCACTAGACAAGTAACTAGTCATTGTAAAATTTTGCAACTGTAGAAAATTTATCCCGTCAAGGATATGAATATTCAGCAGGAATAATCTACTATCGCCTTTCATTGCCCCAACTATACCACCAGGGTGGTTATCATTTTACCCAGCCCCCCCCCCCCTTGCCCCTCCCCCTTTAAAAAAAACCACCTGGGTTTTATTTAAAAAATTCACTTTATCTATTTTGCATACAAAGGAATCATCTAATAAATTTTTGAAAATGGTTGGTCATTCTGTTGAAAACCCTTTGGTTCAAAACCAATGATAGATAATACATTGATTTGTATATAGTGTTATACACAAGTTTTGAAATTACAGATTTTATACAATAGACTAAACTATAAAATGTTTTAATTGGTTCAACAAAATAATATGTTAAGGGTTTGCCTACCCTCGTTGACAGTGTGTTAAGCTTTCAGCTTTCAAAATAGAGGGCGTTGCTAACGTTATATAAACTAGTGAATTCCAGCCATCAGGTTGGCAGCATTACTGGTTTGTTTAAACAAATGAAAGGCTGGCTCACCGGTAATCAGTCAAGGCCAAGCAAACTTTTCCTAGAATTTATAGAAATAAGTGTAGTGCCCACCAGACTGTAAAATGTGCAGGCGACCCAAGTTGGACTAAATATAAGGAGCTATAAAATGTCAAGATACAATCAAACTCTCGAACAGAAAAATTAGCCTAACTATCCCAGCCAGCAAGAAGCTTCTGTCTGACACATCTGAAACAATCCAAAAACTGGTCGAGGAATCTGGAGGCTGAAAATGTTCATGATTACAATATATTTTTTATGTGTATGAATGCTTAGACTTTAAAAAGGGAGAGAGTGAAATCATAGTCTTCATTGAAGTATACACATGCCTCCCAGCATACGGCGACATTTAACTTCCTTATCCTTCCCGTTAGTGTACATCTTTGGGTAATAAAATGTGCTGAATGACATTTTCATAGAAGTTCTCAAAAATAGCAATTTACCGTGTTGGTGGTCACACTGTACTGATCGCCTCATCTTAAAGGTAACCAGACACTTATTAAACCCCCTTTTTTCTACTTAGTCAAGACTGAAAAAGAACCAAGTCAAATATTAATTAATAAAAACAAAAGGTGGGGAATAATACCAAAACACGTGGTTTCCCACGAGGTTGTTCAAATCACAATCCATTTATCAAAAGGATTTATAATTTATTTTTATTAAGAGAAAACAAAATTTAAAAAGGATTATAAAAGAAAAACGTATTTAGTGAGTTTATTTTAAAGACAATAAAGGAAACGTTTTACATTTACTACCTTACCGATTTGTTACAAACACCCATCACAAAAGATGTCTCCATCAGAAGCTCATAGAAACAAACATAAAATTAATAAAGATAAAGAAAATAGTCTTCAACTAAAATACTTAATTCTTAGCATTATTTTTATTTAACTATCGTGATATATAGGATGTCGATTGATCAAAAATAATAGCATCAAAGAAAAATCCGGCCACATGGTTGACAAATTTGGCATTACATTCCAATACAAAAGTTATCTAATAATAAAAACTTAAAAGATCATGATAAAAATATAAAACTACACGGAAACTTTACTTCATAATACTAAAATAATAAATTAAATAAAAAAAGGAAAATGACTACATGTTAATTTGGAAAAGATTTACAAATTATTTTTTTAAAAAAAAGGAAGAAAGTAAAATACGTCTCACCAGTATTACAGCCAAAAACGAAATCGGCCGAGACAACCGCGTCATTTGCAAATCAGGAAATTCATATCTTAGGAAATGGCCAATCAGTGACAAGTTTGTCAAGATAAAGTGGTCACACACTCTAAGAAAGCGTCTTTCTTGCCCTAGTGCAATAGACCGGTTTGTCATAGACGGAGAGGTGGGGGGCTCAAATCCCTGTTGAAAGTATTTTGGGTGGATCTTATTCAATTTTTCCTTTTCTTTTCTCACACAAATGAGGGTACATTTCATGTAATTAATTCACCACCGCCCCAATATCGTAGTTAATATACATTCATTCAGCACAGACAGGAAGTAAAACCCGGTGATTTTTTGGCATATATATGTGTTGATTACTCTTATTTCTCATTTGATCTAAAACTAGTGACATTAGAGTATAAAAAATCTCAATATAGTTCTATTACTGCCCGGTTTCACTAGTTTTACGCCTCATGAAAAAGTGAACCTTTGGTCTGGAGATTATCAATAGCGACAAAAGACTAGGGTGGAAAAATATGACATTGGTCTATTAGAGGCCAAATCACTGACCAATAACATGTGATTAGGTGGTCAATTTGAATCTCAATCGAGTCGAGTTCTCTTAGTCATAGATCCTAACTAGATGTAAATTAACGTGGGGTTGATTCGGAGATCTACTATCCCTTAAATAGTGAAACCTGGAAAAATAATTTATACCAGTATTTCACAAGCTTTGGTCAGTTGTGTACCCATTTTGGGGACAATGGCCTAAGGGGCCGTCCTTAAATTAAGTAAGGATTTAGGGTGGGGAGGGTGGCTCAGTATTTTATTATGTTTTCTTACGAGAGGGTGGGGAGTCAAAATTTATCTTACATAAGGATTTTTATCGGGGTGGGGGGGTTGTCGTCATGGATAATCTTACGATACCTTATGTGGAGCAGGGTTGAAAATTATGAAAAAATGCCTAACGTAATTTGTCCAAGTAGTTCACTAGAAACTGTGAGTTATGTTTTAGGATTTTTGGAAGAACTTAAAAATGTGGACGTCTTGCACACTCGTGTTGTGAATTCAAATATCATCTGCACCTTGCACAGCACCTATACACTGCTACATTTTTTGTGAATTGAGCCCTTCATAACTAAACAAAGTGTAACAAGCTCACTTTACATTTTTGCAAGATCAAATGTGGAACAAGCAAACAAACAAAAAATTAAAAAAATTGAATAGTCTGGTATAAATGATCACAACAACAACAAAAATTCACTTTTCAAAAATCAAAACTGGCCAGGTGAAAATTTTTCCAAGACGAACGAATAAACAATCATAACCCTAAAACTTTAAATTATCTAAGGTGAGGGGAATATAGTAAAATAGCTCCCTCTATTCCTTGTCCAATGTAAACATATAATTTGTTGGTCTATCAAACCGGAAAAAAACACATTTTTTGTAGGATAATCCAGAAGAAATGAACAAACTATTGAAATCATAAAAACATAAAGTTTAAAAAGTGTGTATGTGGAGGGAAAGGGGAGGAACCTTCAATGTTTCTCCCACTAGGCCCAACAAATGTTCACAATATGAGAACAAAATACTCTCACTCCAAATAACAAACCCATGATAACTTTGAAAGACAATGAGGAAGCAGTAACAGGAGAATGTTGAGTCTCAAACTTATTTCATTCACAGAAACAAATATTCATATTCTGTATGTACTTGGCATTTACAAACATTTTTATTTTCACTGTATATTTTAGAACACTGTAGGAAAGGGGGTTTATATTTATATTTTTGCTAACTTTACTGCTAACTTTATATTTCATAATGTCACTGCAGTCATCATATTTCCTTCCTATTCTTTTCTTTCATTCCAAGCTACCCAGTATTCATCCATTCATAAGACATATCATTTGATCAAATGACAGATGGTATCCATGTCACAATAATTAAAATTGGGTCACATCCATTTTTTCATTAATCCAAATATTAATTTTATATACGAATATCGAGTCTGAATCTTAGAGAACATGACAATCCCACATTGGTATATTTAGCAAAGTTATTTCTTTATTCCACATGGGTTGACTATTTTTATATTACCCACCTCGGTGGCATAGTTGGCTAATGCGCTAGACGTGTTGAGCTTGACTGCTGAGGACGAGGAGATCGAGGTTCGAATCTCTGTCAGGTGAACTGGGGGTGGTTTTTCCTAAATGGTTTTCCACTCTCCCTCCATGCAAATGCGGGTTCACTTCCTCTAATTCAACCTTCCCAATTCCTAATCCATTAGCGTAATTAGTACTTAAAGCGTATAACCCGAACGGGTAGTAAGACGCGGTGCTATTATTATTATTATTATTTTTATATTGCACATATTTCAATACACCAATATACATTTGGATAAATATTTGTTAGTAAAATAGTAAATGTATGTAACAATAAATAAACAATAATTTAGAAACAAATTCAGTTATTAAATTTGTTTATATAGTTAACAGGTCTGATGCTAATTTAATAATACATCTTGGGGGTTTGTATATTTGTCCTGATTCATTTGGTGAGGGGAGTATAACTTTTTTTTATTAGTCAAGGATTTCCCTTGGTTTATGGATTCTAAAAAGAAGAAAGCATTTCTTAAGGGTTCAAGGGGTTCCAGGTCAATTTAAAGATAGTTTAAAACCTCTCATAACCTAAAAATAAACTACCAGAGAAGGAGGCATTTGTTCCAAGCTAGAAGCAGCAATAAATGTGGTCTGTTGTATATATTTTTTTATGTCTTTTGTCTCAAATTTTGCTCTTTGAAATGATACTATTTAATGTTCTTCAGACCTATTAAAAGCTGTTGACTCTTCTTTCATGAAATGTGTGTTGCCTTTATGTTCTTCTATGTTCCCATTACAGTCTGTGCCTGTGTGAAGCTTTGAAGTTTCTAATCTTAATCAGATCCTTGCTTTGATACGTAATCACTTCAAAATTGTGAATCTTAATATTTGAAATATCTGATCCAAATGATTACAGATTTTGATTAGAAGTAATTTAATTCAAAATTTGAATCTTAAAATTAAATCACCTGAATAATGTTAACTTTTGTAATTATTAGGCCTATTTTACTTGAGAATCTTGTAAGTTTTAAAATCTAGTCATTATTTGAACCCAGCATATTGACCTGATTTTATAATTTAATTCGATTAAAATCAAAGGTAATTTTGACTAATACTTGATTTGTATTTGATACCATTTTACTCACAATAGAATATTAAATTTGTATATGCTTAGAATCATTTTAATTTTAAAATATCTTATATGAAACATTGTCATGATGAAATATTCAATTTGTATATGATTTGAACCATTTTCATTATATAAGATTTGGAAATTTTTGGGGAGGACACACCCCTTCTCATTTCTGGTCTTTCATTTTCAAAATTTATTTGCTTTAATAGTATTGAGGTGTATCTTATATCTGCCTGACAAATTTCAATCCTTTTACCAAATTAGAAGTAGTTTTTTACACAGTGGTTGGATATTTTGAATCTAGAAATTTAACATATTTATAAATTATGTTTTTGGAGTAATCTTACTACATTCCTGGAAATTTCTTTTTATCCCACCTAAAATCATTGCTTTATGTTAACAGCCCCATCCATATCCTTATCCCTCCTATCCCCATCTTTACTGGAGCTCTAGTTTAATATTTGAAATCATCATATTTTATCATTATTTAGAGAAGAACATTTATTATTCTGCTGAATTTTGTTTTATACCGCACATTTAAGTAGTTATGAATTAGTTTTAAAAATGTTGAATTCACCATTCCCCCTTTTTGCTGACTCTCACTTTGAAATTTCATACTTTAAGACCTAATTGAACAGCTGTCGTATTAACTATACTTGCATGCCAAATTTCAAAGTACTACTTCACATAAAATTATTGGTGTATTTATAGCCCCAATCCCTCAATTTTCTGGATACCTATTTTCCCCATATTTAGACTTTTCTTGTTGTACGGGTATCCCTCCCTCTATCTGCTAGCCTTTCTACATGTATGCAAATATTTTTATTTTATAGCATACAAACAATGTTTTATTCTATTAGTTTTGGAAAATTATGGGGAGGGAGAGGGACTTTTTTCTCGCCTTATTTTCAGATATTTTATTTTGAATCATTTCAGCTATTTCATTTAGAATAATTTTTTTCCAGAGTGTTTGGGGGGTCCTAACGGTCAGTTTGTCGGCCATTTTGTTCAGTCACAGTAAATTCAAATTCTTTCGATGGAGAGGGCGTCGCTCGCTCCCACCACTTTTCATCCGTGCGAGATCCGTACGGTCGTCCGTTTTTTGACTTTGCAGAACAATACTGCCATGAATATCCATCACAAGCTCGTGGACGTTTTATGGTAGGGATGGATGAGTCAATAATATGCCACAAAGTGGGTTAGGTTGTTCAGAGAAGGCCGTACTGATACGGCGAGGCAAGGAGTGGGAGACTATCAGTAATTTCTGACTAACTTGTGCAAAAAAATTGAAGAACAATTACGAAATGACCGCCGTGTGACGCTTGACGACCTTCACGAAAAATTTCCTTACATTTCTCGAATTCTCCTTGGTGATATTTTGTCGGAAAAACTTGGTTATAAGAAATTGTGTGCGAGGTGGGTGTCCAGAATGCTCACACTGGAGCACCATCAAAATCGCGTGACTGCCGCGCGTGAATTTTTGGATCGTTTTGCACAGGAGGGAGAAGCTTTTCTGGACTATATTTTGACGGGGGATGAGACTTGGGTGTGTCATTACACCCCATAATCCAAAAGACAATCACTTTAGTGGCGTCATTCATCTTTCCCAGCTACCAAAAAGTTCAAGACGACCCATTCAGCCGGAAAAGTTATGGCATCTGTTTTTTGGGACCATAAGGAGGTCCTTTTGGTGGATTTATGTCTAAAGAACTACCATTAATGCAGCGGCTTACTGCAATACCCTAAAAAATACTCAGAAGAGCCATTCAGAACCGCAGAAGGGAATGCTGAACTGGGGAGTCAGCTTCCTGTATGACAACGCCAGGCCCCACACCGTGCGAGTTTCACAGGAACTCTTGACATCCTTTGGATGGGATATTGCCACCCACCCACCCCCTATTCACCCGACTTGGTGCCTTTGGACTATAACCTTTTCACTAAACTAAATAAGTTTTTGGTGGGAAACATTTTTCCAACAATCAGGAGGTTGAGGAAGCTGTGAAGAAGTGTCTGAAAGAGCTGGTGGCGGAGGTCTATCTATGACACTGGCCTACAAAAGCTGGTGTCCCGACTACAGAAATGTCTCGATCTCAACACCGATTACGTTGATAAATAGTTTAATATATTTGTGAAGTATCCTGTGAATTTCAAGCATTTTTCGATCCTACATAAATGTTGTAACTTTACTTTCTGGATGACCCTCGTACATGCCTAACGAATTTCAATGTTTTACCACAGTTAAAAGAGTTCTTTTAATCAAAGTTTTGGAGGGTCGAAGCCCCCCTCCGCTCTTCCCACACTTTCTTTCTCTATTTCATCAACCAGAACTTTTTTAATATATTCATATATCAAGTCATGTTAGCTGCAGCTGTCACTTTTGATAGATATTATCAATACATATAAAATACCACAATATAAATGTTAGTCATGTTGATCACAAAGAAATATGTTTGAATTATCTCTACCGTTCTTCCAATCAAAATCAGGTTATAGGTAAATATTTCAATTTTAAACTATATGAGTTATGCTTAGTTATATTATTAGTTATAAAATTAATTTGAGGAGGATCTTCTTCTCTCTCCATTTTCAGATAGTCTACTAGATTTTGGTTGAAAAAAATAATTTTAGTCATTCTTAAACCTTCCTGGGATTAAAATCTTCTTTAATTTTAAGAAGTTTTTTTTTTTTTTCATTTCAGAAATTTTGAAATCCCCTCTATTTCACAATCCCTCTAATAAATATGTTCAAATAATTAAGAATTATTTAGGTATTTGGAGTAATCCCACTAAATTCCTGGCAAATTTTAATTTTTTTCTCTCGCCTAAAAAGTGTGGTTTTGTGTTAATTTACCCAAGCCACCACAAACCCTCCTATCTGATACCCAAAGTCCCATTTAAAAATTTGAAAGTATCTGACTGTTTTGGTTATTTTGAGTGGTCCCATAAACTTCCAGCCAAGTTTAGCTTTTATACCACTCTTTGTGAATCGTTGTTTCTATTAGTTTTAAAAGTTTTCAAACTCCCTCTTCCATTTCTCAAACTCCAACTTCGAAATCTCGAATTTTAAGACTTGTTTGATTATTTGGAGTGTTACCTTTACATGCCTGCCAAATTTCAATTATCTATGTTCTATTGTAAATTATTTTTCTTTTAATAGACAATTGATAGTATACCTTGAAGTATGAATCAACTAAGTTTAAAATATTTACCTGATAGAGGTGCTTCTGGTGCTTCTTGTTTACTATACAATAATATACTCTTTAGGTGGGTTAAGATAACTGATTGATTATATTTCAAAACATGTTTCCTGGACAAAGATTTGAAAACAATCAATAACAAGTTCGGGAACTGGGGGATTATGGGAAGGTAATTGAACCAAATTTTACTGTAAACCTATGGTGAAGTTTTTTTTTATCAAGACTTATATTCAAATATAACACTTTCTGTTATATTTTTAAAATAAAACACACAGAAGAGTTGATGTTCTTTTAAATATAGAGTTAATACATTTTCTTAAAGGTATTTGGAAGAAGGAAATATCATGTTTGCTGGTTTACACACCCCTGAAGAGGGGTTTGTGGGAAGTAAATATCCTGTTTGTTGGTCTATACTTTATATACACTCCCTTAAGAGGCGTAAATAGGGGAAGGAAATATTCTGTGAGTTGATTTTTCCGTTTTTGAAAAAATACAAAAAATGTGGAACAGATGGCAACCATAGTTGTGACCAACTCAAGAGGTTCTTTAAAATGTGTTCCTACATATACACATTATTTACCCATGTGCAGGTGTACCCAAGTATAAATTTATCTCCCATTGTTGTGACCAACTCAATAGGTTATTTAAAATGTGTTCCTATATGTACACATTATTTACCCATGTGCAGTTGTACCCAAGTATAAATTTATCTCCCATGATTGTGATCACTTTGTTGACACGGAAACTATTGGCTCAATATTTATGCTCCACTGAGCATATCACAGTTAAGAACCAACATTTATAGAGCCAGAATATATTTAATGCTCATAAAACAGAGAAAGAAAGAATGTAGAGCTAATTTTAGAACCTACTTCATAACATCCTTTATTGTCAACTCCATGAATCATCCACTCCTGACAGTTTAACAACCTTGTTCCCTGCATTGAACTGTTTTATGTCCATTGTTTGGTCTTTGATTCAAGCTTACTGCTTGTTTAATTTGCTTCAACAGCTTTCCAAGCAGAACACACAATGAAAGAGTTTAAAAAGAAAACAATAATAAAAATATATCAAGAAAGAAAAAAAAAAATCAAGTGAACATGAGTAATGAATTTAAATGATACTTGGAAATGATATTCCATTATTGTCATAAGAAAATATGATTTTTAACCATCTCTTGTTTGGCAAACAAAGTAGTTTATTTGTATATCCTGATATAAATAAAAAAGTAAGTGTATGTGTGCTTGTATGTCTCCAGAAAAAGATAAGTTCCCTATAGATAAAACGGAAAACTTAAATTTGATAAAAAGGTATAGGGGATGACCCATATAACCCTACAAATCTAAAAACATGGTATTTCAAAATTGGGGCTCGGGAAATGAAGGGGAAGAGAGGGAGGGTTTAATTAGAAAATTATCTTTAGAAAATTAAAATTTTACAGAAAAGTATAAAGAGAATTCAGATAGCCAATTTAATCATAAGATTTAAAAATTTTCAGGGGAAAAGAATGTGGGAGTTAAACATTTCCAAATCCAATAGAAACAACTACTTCTTAGTGTGATAATAAACTGAAATTTGGCATGCAGGTTAAGAATCACTCCACAACACTGCAAGTTTGAAAATTTAATATTTTTAAATAGGACTTCAGAGAATAGGCGAAAGAGAAGTTATAAATATATAAAAACATTTGAGTGGTAGAAAATATAAACTTGGCAGGCAGATAGAAGTTTAGCTCTAGATAACTAAATAATTCTTAAAATTTGAAATTTCTACCTGGTGTGGTGAGGGTTAACATTTTCAAAATTAATAAAAACAACTTCTTCTCTTTGTGGCATAAACTGATATTCCTCAAGCAGGCATAGCGACCATACTAAATAACCATTAAAGTTCAAAAGATTAAATTTTAAAATTGTACTAAAAGGACAGGGCTAGGGGGTGCTACAAGTAAAAAAAAAACAACCTTTTAGGTGAGGTATAAAATTGATATTTGCCAGAAATGTAGAGGCTTCACTCCAAATAACCAAATAAGTGTTAAATATTTTATAGTGAATAAAATGGAGGCTTAAAAATTCCCAAATATAAATTAATAAACTAGGCTCTTTCTCAGTGCCTATGGTAGATGATTTGAATTTATCGGTTGGGTGTGAGAACCATCCCAAACAGCCATAAAAGTCTGAAAATTCTTTAATCTCAAGATGGAACATAAAATGGGTAAGGGGATCAACATTTCCAAAGTTAATTTAAAAACAACTCTTTGGTTTATAGGAAATTGAAACTCTTCATGTTAGTAAATATATTTCCTTGGATAGCCAAATAATGTCTGAACATAGGGCATTTCAAAATTGAGGCCCAGGAAATGAAAAGAGCTAAAAATTTATACAAATAATTTAGAACACTACTTTTTGGTGTGGTTAATAATTGAAATTGGTCAGGTCCATAAAACAATATCAGATAAACAAGTTTTAAAATGGTAATGTGGGAACTGAAAAAGGGTAGAGAACGGCGCTTGAAATTTTAGAAAATAAACCTTTCACTATGAAAGAAAATTTTAATTTGCCCAGTTGTTAAAAGTACCGCTCCAAAACCATAAAAGTTTTAAAGTTTGGAATTCCACAAAAGGGCACCTCAAAATTTTCCAAACTAATAAAAAAACACTTGAATATGGCAGAAAATTTAATTTTTTTTATAGGTAGACTATAAATTCTAGAATAAACCGCTACAAAAATTCAAGATTATCTACAGAGCTAAAAATCAAAGGACAAATCAGAGCGTACATAGGAGCTATATAAAAATTTAAATAAATAATTTCTGGCGACATAGCTCCTAAGCTGGGTATACTAAGGATGTTTCCAAAATGATTGCAACATTCTCTGGTTCTTTCAATATATGCAGCGGCACGGCAGGAAATATCACCATTGAAACTTGATACATCTCTCCGAGCCTCACAAAGCGGTCACATAAACTCTTGAAACACAATAACCACAATAATTTCTTTGTTCAGAAATGTATTTTTTACTTTAGTCACCCTCAATGTTGTTGAATGATAAATGTCAGGGCACATACTAAAAAAAAACTGTAAATCAACCTCTTACACCGGGCCAGTCACATGCATTCTCTTTCTCAGAAATTTTAGTGGCAGTAAAGTGTCTTGGGTGTGCTTTTCAAGCATGTGGCCAATTATAAGAATTATGTTTTCCAAGAAAACACATTTAAAAAGGCTGTTATATGTTAAACGTGTGTTTTGACTCAACCTTGTGTCTTGGCTTTGGTTTTTACACATTAGCATTTTCAAAACATTTGCCCAGATGATATGTTTTTAATGAAAACTTTTGTATTAAACATAGAGGACAGTAAAGATTATTTTTTATATCTACATCTTGTACACTCATTTTTATATTGGTATATTGCTTCTGTTATATATCTGTTTTAATTTTGGAATTCGAGCCTCAATTTCTTAAGGATATTCTAGAACAGGAGTGGCTAGACTTTTTGATCTAGGGATCTACTCCAGAGAAGGAAAATCCTTTGTGATCTACTATGGAACCATAGGCTATATTGTTCATTTCATTGGTTAAAAATTAATAACTCATTTGTGTTTTAGTAATAAAATTACATCCTATAGTGAAAACTTATTAGTCCTTTCACACACTGAAACAGAGTTTATAATCAACCCGCATAACACATAATTTCTGGAAAAAAGCATTTTATCATTAAACACTTGACTTTGAAGTTAATACACAACACCTCATAAATTTAGGATAGTTTGACAAGTGAGGGTTCATAATAATACTTTGTCATAAACAGCAGGATTATAAATGGTCATCAGTCAAACAACTTTGATATTTCTATTTTATAATGCTGACAGAAGAAAAATCTGCAAACCCTCTCTTTCATTTTCTTTCTTTCACTCTTTTTAAATCAATCGACCAGACGATCGGCCATACCAGTGGCCGCAATCGACTTTTTGGCTACTTATGTTCTAGAAAATATTGAGCTAGAGAGTATTTAAAGAAAAAAAATTGAATCTGAATTCACTATAGAGCTCCTATACTAAAATTTAATCTGAATTCATTATAGAGCTCTTACTCTAAATTCACTATAGAGCTCTTATACTAAAATTGAATTTGAATTCACTATATAGCTCTTATACTAAAATTGAATCTGAATTCACTATAGAGCTCTTACACTAAATTTGAATCTAAATTCACTATAGAGCTCTTACACTAAATTTGAATCTAAATTCACTATAGAGCTCTTACACTAAATTTGAATCTAAATTCACTATAGAGCTCTTATACTAAAATTGAATCTGAATTCACTATAAAGCTCTTATACTAAAATTGAATCCGAATTCATTATAGAGCTTTTATACTAAAATTGAATCTGAATTCACTATAGAGCTCTTATACTAATGACTAATTTTTTTTTTTGCTATGATCATTTTATGTTTTTCACTTTTAAAATATTTAAAAAAATGTGTAGTATAAGGTTGAACACTTTAAGTTAGAGTAACTTATTGTAGAATTTTAATATAGAAAATACAAATATATTTTTACAGTCACCATTGATAACATTTTACTATATTATTAGTATTATTTTATAGGTATTTTTTATAACACCTATCAAAAATGACAGCTGCAGATCCTTTGTCTCGATGTAAAGTAGTTTCAACATATTTTGCAATTACCAAAAAAAGTCTTCCCATTTGAATGAGAACTGCATCTGTCTTGGTTTTAAAATAAGCTAATTATAAAATTATCTTACCAAACATTTTTAGAGTACCACATTGATAATAAACCACTATACAAATTAAATGCAAAAACATAATATTAATGACACATGTATTCAATCTGTACTGCGAGTTTAACTCTAGGGAGTAAGAGAGAGAAACTGTATGCTGAGAGTATTATATTGGCTCTGAGCACTCAGCGGTATTGATTTTCACCAGCAGCAGTAGGATCAGCAGAGCTGGGACTGAAACTACTGTTTCCAGACAGACAGACACACACACACCACACACACACACACACACACACACACGTGGTTGAAAATGTTAATGGTCTCTAACACACACACATGCCCTGGTATAACAAGCAGCCAAGTCTAGGAACTTTCTATTAAGAGCTAACACTTTTATGTTTCTTGAGGCTTCTTAGGTTAACAAAGAAATGGTAATTTTTATTTTCTTTGTGGCCAGTTCTTCACAGATAGGCTTTGTTAAATTAAATTATATTTTGCAAAATAATAACATTATTATTATTATTAATAGTAATATATTTAAAAAAAAGCAGGTGGCAGGGAAAATAAATATTTAAATGTTTCTAGGACCACGTGTGTTTTTTCATCCATACCTAACTAAATGCATTTACTATCTAATCAACAATAACTTTGTATGATAGTGAAATAAATAAAGGGACTTGCCACTACTGACAAAATATCATTATATTTATTTTCTGTCTGTTATAATTGACTCAACACATCTAAAGTTACAAATACATAGGCATATAGAGCTTAAGCTGATCTAATCAAATTATAAACTGACAATAAATGAGGGGTCGGTTCTTGGTATCTTGTGCCACTCTTGCTCCTTGTCTAACAGTCTGCTCCCTCTTCTTATTATGCATCTCTTTCCAGCCACAGCAACAAAACCTAGTTCGCCAATAAAACTAGTATTATACATGGGCAGGGTTTATAGCTAGGGTTCCCGCCTGTCTGACACATGGCCGCCCGCCATTAATGAGGCTCCATTATGATTGGCTCTGGCAGAATAAACTTTCATAGTGTTTGTTCCGGGATTTTTATCTGCTTGTCACATATTTTTATGAGAGGGGTGACCTAACATATTTTTTATATTAATATTACTAACAAAGTTAGTGAGCCCAACTATCATAATATTTTGTGTTTTTAGACCTGGGATATGTGTTTTCTACAGACCTAAACAAATCCTAGATCAGTTGTTTATATTTATCTTTCCTCTTCTTATTTGAGGTTGTACAGAATTTGTTCTGTTTTCAGATCACACAAATACAAACTATTCTATTCAAACAATATTTTAGCAACACATTAAAAAAAATACAAATGTTTATTTAATAGCATAGAAAATATAGGGAACAAATACATACACTAATTAGTAATTCTTATTTTTAAATTTTCACCTTTAAAGTTATTGATACAAATTTGGCTACATCAAGGTCAACGTGGCCACAATTTTGGAAAATCTGGGGAACTTGTAAATGTTGGCTGGTTTATATTTATTGTGTTTTAAGACAAGCTTGTCCCATATCAGGGTGGCTACAATCAGGGAAAATATGGAAATCTTTGAGAATCTAGAAAAGTCAGAAATATCAGATAATTTTATAATTGCTTAGAAATCTCATTTAGGCTTACTTGGCTGTTCACTGAAGATAAATGTTCGTATAGGATCTTATTCAAACACACTTTTTAATGAAGTCTATATTTATTTTTGGATGCATTTAAAAGAAAATAATTTCAAAACAAATGGAGTATTTTAATTATTTTTATATCCTAATCAAGTTTAATATGGGCTTTAGTCAGGTAAATTGAGATTTTTGAATCTGAAAAAATTCAGGAATTTTTTACTTTTATTTTGTGACCATCTAGAATAAACTGTAAATAGGTCTCCTGCTGGTGGATTCATTTAATTTTACTGACTCTGAACTCATGACAGCCATGAGTTGGGACTGTTTATGTCAAAGTATGTGCCAACTCATTAATTTGTGTCAAGTAACCTCTTGATCTCTATTAACCCGATATCCATTGTGCCAATGACCCTTTTTTTCCTGTCCCAGATGGTCGGGAAAAAAGACAAGTTCTGCTGGAAGTGTCACAAGCAGGAGAAAGAAGTATTATCATGTGAGCTCTGCCCCCGCTCCTACCACTTGAAATGTGTGCTGCTAAGGGAGAGACCGCAAGAAGCTTGGGTGTGCCCTGAGTGTGTGTTGGTCACACATGCTGATGACGAGGCATCAAGGTAAGTTGCTGACACCATCTTACTTGCCTATGGTTAAGGGTGAGTGACAAGATTGACCAGACACTTTGAATGACCGTTTTAATTCCTGTTTTTTTTTATAGTAACTCAACAATACGTTAATTTATATAACTACACATTTTAAAGTACACTTGCTCAATTCTCAATTTTTACAGTAGCTCAACAACAATTACTTTTTAAACATTCGTTCAAATATTATGTCACATTTTAAAAACACCAATTCAAATCCTGTTTTTTTAGTAGTTCAGCAATGCTTGTAATAGATACATTGCTTCATATTACTCCATAACTTTACTCAAAACTAAATTCTCAACTAATCTCAAAATGAAAAAGTTTCACACACACACAATTTTAATTACAGTAGAACTTTTATATATATATATATATATAAAACAATAACATCTTCTCGCTTTATGAGGTAGTTGTATTATATTTGGAAGAAGGTACAGGAAAGGTGGATAGAAACACTATTCACCTTTCCTGGACCTTCTTCAAAATATTATAAATTCAATAAACAGTAATAATTAGATACTCTTGATTTGAGTTAAATAAAATTAGTTAACTTTGTTGAATAAAAAGTTTGTAAATAAATAATTGTTTTATTTTTGGTTAAAAATGGTAACAAATTAACTCACACACAAGGGGTGGGGTGGCCAGGGCTGTGGAATCGGTACGCCAAGCCTTTGACTCCAACTATATTATTCTTCTGCTGTCAAACTTTAACTCCCGACTCCTTCAGAAATGTCTTATGAAGTAAATTCCACAACTTGACTTCTCAGCCCTGATGGTGACTCAATGAATAGAAATGTTACAACTAAAATATGTACATACAAAACAAAGAAAGGAGGTTAAAAATATTGTATAAGTTAGCTTAAAGCTTGTTTATTTTTCATATTAAATATTTGAGCTTGGTCAAAGTATGCTTACTATAGTCCCAGTATGCTCATTATAGTAGCTTTTACAAAAATATTCCTTTTTAGTTTTATTTTGTATTACTTACTTCTGAGGCCATTCAAACTGTAGCCGGTCCTTAGCCTCACACCTAAGCTACATCATCTCTCCGTCTGTTTCTTGGTCTGTCCAGTGGTCATTTACCTTCAGGTCTTCCTTCACTTACATCCTTGATCAAGCTATATCATCTCCTTTGGACATGACCAAACCGTGCAAACCATCTTCTGCTCCTAATGCCTGATGTTTTGTCAGGTTCTGTGTATCATTCTCTGATCTCTCTATTCTGCCTAATCCTCCATTCATTCATTTCCTTCTTTTATTGATCCAATTATCCTTCCTAGGACCTTATTTTCAAATGTTATTAGTCTCCTTGCTGCTCTCTTTGTTACTCTGCAAATTTCATTTCCATATGTTACTATTGGTTTGATAATAGTTTGGCATATTCTGGATTTAGTTTTTGTTTGATCAATGAGTGAAGTGCATGCAAACATTTTGTACCTTTCTGTATTCTTGTTAATATTTCTTGTTATAGATATGTTCACTCCTAGGTAGCTGACACACTCAACTTTTTCAAAACTGAGGCTATTTATTTGTATTTTCTGTATATTGTTTCTCTGTCTTCTATTTATATATTTAGTTTTGTTCTCGTTCAATGTAAGCCCAACTTTGCCAGTTTCTTCCATTACTTATGCTCCCATTGCCTCTAAATCTTGTTTGGTTTTACCAATTAGTATGATTTCCACTGTAAAAGCTAGAATGTTAACGTTTCTTCCTATATTGACTCCAGTGTTTCCGTTTGATATTTTGTGTAAGGTTTGGTTAAGGGCTATGTTGACCATTATTGGTGATATTATTTAACCTTGCCTAACTCCTGATTCAACTTGGAATGACCCTGATATTCTCACTCTACATTTTGAATTTTTGTCTGCCACATTTGCTTCCTGTTGATGATGTTACATGCTTTATTAAAATATATAAATAAACAGTATGTGTCTTTGTTATACTCCCAGTTTTTGTCTAAAATCTTTCTCAAGGTATATATGTGGTCTGTTATTGATTTATTACTCTTGAAGCCTGTCTGTATTTCTTTAAGTTCCTTCACATATGAATTAAGTTTGTTTAAAAGTATTCTTGATAGTATTTTATATGTTGTGCACAATAGTGATATTCCCCTGTAGCTCTGAGATTGCATTTTGTCCCCATTTTCCCATATACAGGCTATCAAGCTATGAATATGTTGGTGTGTCACTTCTCCTCCTGAGTTCAGCATTTCTGCCTTAATACTGTCTAATCTAGTCATTTTATTGCCTCTTGTATATAATGTATGGTAGGTTTCTCAACCATTGGTTGAACGTGCTGGAACATTATTTGGTTGTCTTGATTATCAGGTTGGGTGTTCAGTAAGTTGCCAAAGTGCTGTTTCATTGGTGATGATGTTCCCATTCTCATCTTATATTATTATTTTGTATATTTATTATAAATTCTAAAATGCTACGATAAAATATATATTCTGATAAATATTTTAATGTTCCAAGTAAAAACACCTCACAAAATTTTTGTCTCTTATAATAGCAAATTAATACAAATTTGACATTTACTTATGAAGTGTAATATTTTTGACAGCAATGTGAACCTTTGCTTATTCAAAAGTGGGCAAAAGCTTTGGAGTTTTTGGATTAATTGAAAAAATAAGTTAACCCTTTATGATAAGTTGTTTATTTAGGGTTTGAAAATAGTGCCATAATGCTGTTGTGAAACCTTCTCAAACTTATTCTTTCCATAGGAGTACCAACATGCGGATGGTGACCTTGAAAGAACAACGAAAAATTCTCCATAACGTTGTCAAGATGATGAAAGATGTAAAATCGGTGAGTAGCTATTACTGTAGTTGGGGTCCTGTCAAAATGAGAAAATGCTAGACCATTGGCTTAGCTTTGGATATGTACATTTAAAGGTTTTGTATCTAAAAATATGTTGTTTATTTTATTTATTTTGCGCTAACATTTTATTCATCAAAACTGTGAAATAAATCTCTTTTTGTGTGACATAATTTTATTTGATGTGAAGCTCAAGCAATTTTATTTATTTATACTTTACACATTTTAGCTCATGGCTGGTCTTACAATCTGAGAGATACTAATGTTAATCTTATTCTATATATTATAAGAGGTTTAGTAGTAAAAATATGGAAACTTAATTTTAAAACTTAAATAATTGTTATAGTTTTTAATAGACATTTTATGGTCAGTTTTAAAAATTTGGTTTTCTAGCATATGATTCTTCCACCGTTTCTGAAAATATTCATTCATTTTAAAACTTTAAATTCTGATTACATGTCATTTTGAACCTCAGCCACGTTTTTTAAAGTTGTTTGGTTCAATTTTAGGTATTTATAGAAAATCTCCATTTTGGGCTTTATATTTATGTATGAAAGATATTTCTGTCATTTCTTAGTAGAGATAAGACAAGCATTTCAATTCTATACTTTTATAAAGCCGTGAACTAAAACTCAATATACGTCAGTTTTCCATATAAGGTCCACTTTAAGGTTTTTATCTAATTGCAAACTTGATCATAATTTTTCGGTATGAAAATATATTTTGGACAGGAGTTTTTTATTTGTTGTTTTAAGTTTATCTATGCCAAGGAGAAGTTCTAAGGAGTATTAAGGTTAGACAGGTTCAATGATTCCCAGATGGTGACTTTTATGTCATTTGGTAGTATAACAGACAAGTGTTAGATTATATTTAGAAGAAGGTTTAAGAAAGGTAGATAGAAACAAATAAAAGGGGACGAACACAATATGTGTGTTCATTTGTGTTCATCACCTTTTATATGTTCACACATATTGTGTTCGTCCCCTTTTATATGTCTATATACACCTTTCCTATACCTTCTTCCAAATATAATACTATTACCCCATAAAGCAAAAAGAGGTTTTCCTTATAGAGACAAGTGTTAGCGTGAGAGGAGAAGAATGGAAGAAATTAAAGGAGGAAGATGGAGGCATTTTACTAAACTGACCTGGCTACAGGCTGGAAAAACTTAATGATGATAATTTCATAAAGTCCCAAGACGCCACCCCATTCACCCCACCTCTTATAAACCCAATAAGTGTAGGACATAGAAAGTAATTTAACAATTTTAACAATTAAGGTAAACGTCCCATTCGTGGACATGTTAAGTGATGCAACAACAATATCTGAGTTTCGTTGTCTTAGATAAAAATTTACATTGTGTTACTCTACTTGTTATTAATATAATGCACTTCAACATACTATTTATTTTTACTCTACAAATCGAAAAGTCTAAAATTTACAACCATTTGTTTTATAATAAAGATTTTTATTACAACTACACAAAGTTCCGATAAGGGAGATGTTAAAAAGACAGAATGTACTAGTAATTGTCATATTGATGAGCCAACAATGCACAGTTAATCTTGAACACTTATGCAGTGAATTAAATCATATTAATAATACATTCTGCACATTAATTCTTGTTCAAACTAGGTGTTACATTTGCACAATCTTCATGTTGCCATAATTTACATGACAAGCTTGAATCATACTCTTTTCAATTGATTCTTGACATATATTCCAGAACCAGCGTTCATTGTAGATGGTTTACTTAATTTCCTTGGCAATCAATTTTTCTTTCTTTTCTTTACGCTTGTCTTCTCAATTCACTTTCTCTCTTGAATCTTTTGTGCCTTTTTATTTTTTTCAAAAACTTCTTTTTAATGATAAACATGCCACTGTTGTGATGTGGCGACAGCAGGTACTTAACTCCCTTCTTTGATTTTAAAGAAAACCTGTTTTGGCATTTCCGGCCAAAAATGTATACTTTTAAATGGATTTAAAATATTTTTCAAACTGTCATATAAACGTAATGTTGACCATTGTTGCATAAATATTTGAGCATTTGACAGAGGAGTTTTATTGTTAATTTCTTTTCTTGCCAATATTTATGATGTCACATATGTTGCTGGGATCTCACAATTTTAAAATTATCTACATTTTCAGTATCTACTTCTTTTGTGCTTAGACCATATGATTTGCCAGTAACATCTTTATAATTCTCTCCTGTATTTTCTTCAAGATTTACCTCAGATTCATCTAAACGAATTTTGCATGGCCTGCTCCGCATAGTAGAGAACTGGAGCCTTTTTGTGTATGTAAAGTAAAAAATGGAAAATTTAAGTAAATATTTAAAATGATAATCAAATCTTTTTAATTTAAAATTTTAGGTATTACGCATGATACAAAGTCAGCCATCATTACACACGATATAAAGTCAGCCGCCATGACGTATATTATGTTTATTCGCCCGAGTGATTATTGAAATAAAGATAAATGTTAATTCTTACTACCGAACTGGTTTTAATTATCTACAACCATGCAAAGAACCCCATTTTATTGCATATGATCCTTAAGTTAGACATTTTGTTGGGTTTCACGAAAAATAAATAATTTCAACAGTCAGACAGCGATAAAACTGTTTATTTACACCTACCGGCCTACGTATCCTATATTGATTGTTTAAAATCGATTCAGTTAATCTGATTACTTAGTAAGCATTCTCAAGTTTTAAGAATCAAATAATGACTTGCTAATTCATTATTTGTTTTTAAATTGATTTTAACTTAGAGTTTATTATTTTTTTAAATATGTCATTGAAGTAATTGTAAAAATATTCAAACGTAATCCAGTCTTATAAAATGGGAATGAACATATTGTAGTCATAAATATGTTGGTTTAAATAGAATGTATTCTCAGAAATCGATATATCGCAAGAATCAAATATATTTTGTTTTCTACGCAAAGATAAATAATGGATATATAAGAAAATAATAATAAAACATAGAGGCGTTATTGAGTTATGACAAACCAGTCTATTGCGCTAATGCGAGAAAGACGCCTTCTTAGAACATGTGACCACCAAAACGATAAATTGCTATTTTTAAGGACTCGTATGAAAAAGTTGTTCAGCACGTTTTATTACCCATCCAAACTAGCCAAAGATTTACACTAATGAGAGAAATAAGAAGGTCAAGTGTCACCGTATGCCGACAGGGATGTGTACAATTTCAATGGATTGTACTTTTCCATAAAACTATGATTTCACTCTTTCCCTTTTTAAAGTTTAAACATTCATACACATAAAGGAAATATTGTAATCGTGAACATTCCTTGACCTGTTTTTGGTTGGTTTCGGACGTGTAGACAGAAGCTTCTTGCTGGCTGGGATGGTTAGGCTAATTTTTCTGTTTGAGAGTTTGATTGTATCTTGAAGTTTTATCTCCTCACATTTAGTCCAACTTGGGTCGCCAGCACATTTTACAGTCAGGTGGGCACTACACTCCTTATCTATATCAATTCTAGGAAAAGTTTGTTTGCGGCCTTGACTGATTACAGGTCAGCCAACCTCCCAATTGTTTAAACAAACCAGTAATGCTGCCAACCTGATGGCTGGAATGTACCAGTTTGTATAATATTAGCAACACCATCTATTTGAGAGCTGAAAGCTCAATACACCGCCAGAGAGGGTAGGCAAACCCTTGACTCAGCAAATGAACATTACTTCTCAAAAAATTAATAAAGCCACTTCTTTATTGTGACTAATATCGCTTTCTTTATTAAAGTTAAATTCAACTATGAAGTCTTAACTGTAATATCTCATTTATTGACACAAGTGTCCATTACCGGTCACAGTTAGAAAATGTCTTGTACCAGTAATTAACATGCACATATTACAAATAAAATTGTTTCCGTCATGTTCAATCACATGGTTTGAATTTGTCAGTTGCCATTTTGAAGCTATTTTTGTTAGATCTTTTGTGAAAGTGCTGTGGATAGTAATTTTTTTAAGTGGAATAAAATTATAAAAAAAAGTTGTGTGTCTGACCTCAAATAAATATATGAATAATATTGGCCTAAATTACTGTGGTTAACTATCACATTCTTATATTACCATCTGTTTTCATTACAGTTATACAAAGTGATATATGTCAGCTGTTGGTGTAGGGATATATTAAGGACTTGCAATACAAAAGGCTCTAAGGGGTAGTAAATTGTGTTGCAAAACATGTAACATAAGTCTATTGTTTTTAGTTTTTATACAACTACTAATACACACCATTAATATTTTTTATTTGTATACCATCTCTCGCCATCTTGAGAATATTAGTCATTCACTGTTGAACTATAACATACAAAAGGTGAAATACTTTATTCTAATTCTCTAAATTGTACAACTATAGTAAATTTGAAAATAAACTCTTAAGCATCCTGCAGTTTACATTCCTTTAGAAAAATATGATTCATTAAAAGAGGTTTTAAGATCTACTGTTTAAATGATTTTCCCTTTCAAAGTTACTTGAACATCATCTTTTTTGTGTACCATTCTTACACTCTTACCACCCACTCGAGCTACACACTCAATGCACTCATTTGGGATTTGAATCCTGACCTTCCCGTAGCCACCAGTTTAATCTATTATTTAACCAGTGATTAAGGTAAAATAATATCAGTTTATTTCCTACCTCCTCCAAAACACTGCTGGTAGATGCGCCAAAAGATTCTTGCTTTTGAAAAAATTGAATTGAAGATGGGCGTTGCTCTCTTTCTGAACTGAATTTTACTGCAATCACCATCCTTTGATTCTGTAGGGCCTTTTAAGTAAATTAAATTATTAATTTGCTTAGTTTATCATGATGCACAAATATGATAATACAAAGTATTAGCAATTTGACTTACCATTCTGGTTGCCTCTTTAAATGCTTCTTAAGGTTAAAATTATTCCAACTGGTTTTTAATACTTTAAAACAAATTTTACAAGATGATTTTATACTCTCCAACTTCTTAAAAAAAACTTAAATAATCCACTTCTGGGGAGATGCCATTTTTTTAACCGGGTTTATATACTATATCAATATTGATTATTAACTGTTGACAAACAATTGAAAAACAAAAACTTAACTTTTCTTTTTGGGGTGGGGCATACTTCAGTTGAATGAGTTCATTGAGCTCTACAAGTTATGATACTGAATTTCTGGATAGCGCTAGTGAAGCGATAGATGGACAAAGGTTAGATAATTATTTTGGTTAAGTATTTTTCTTGGTCCAGGCTAATCTTAGGTGTCATATTATATGTTGTTGATATTATCTCCATTTTAATTTATAGTATAACAGGCTAGTTTAACGTAAATTGTTCTTATATTATAAGTTTGAAGTTTATGATCAATATTCCGGATAACTGTATTAAATCATTACGAGTTAACAAATGAATTTAAGAAATATTTGGAGAATAAGTATCTCGAGAAACTTTTGAGTAATTATGTATGAGAATCTCAAGTGTGAAATAGCAAATTATTTTATGTTTTCATGTGATATACATAAAATATTGTTAGTATCAAATTAATGGCGTTTCTAAATAATTTTTTTTACTATTTTGTTAGGTTACAATGGGCGTAGAATTATTATATATTAATAATTGCTTTTAGGCTTTTATATCTAAGAGTATTTATCCATTGAATTTATATATATATATATATATATATATATAAACAATTTAATGGATTTCTCAACTTTATTTAATATTTTAGCTATAGGATTTACCCTTAGGTTTTATAACCTATCATGCTTTAATTAATTTGTTTTCTGGGTAGCATTGAATATTATTTAAATGTCCTGAGGCCGGTCTGGGATAGTTCCACAACTATATTGAGTTGCGTGCCATGGGTACTCTTGATGTACTCAGATATTTATTATTACTCAAGCTTGCTTTTCATGCAGAAAATGAGTTAGAATTGAGAAATAGTGTCATTGGTTCTTCCTCTACAGTCCACCATAGTAAACATTTAATCCCAGCATGAGTGAAGATAGCAAAAAAGTTGTTTCTTTCGATACTTATTTGATACCGGAGTGTGAGTACTAACATCAGTAAAGGTATTAAAAAATATATATAGCAAAAAAAAAAATAGTACCGTAAGGAAAATATTGATAATAAGTATTGATATTTTTCACATCCCTTTGCATACCTACCAATGCCAGTCATAAGTTCATAAAGTGTGCATTAAAACTATAACATAATACATACAGTACTCAACATTATACTAAAACCTGGTTTCAGATAATATTTTTTTAAATATTCAAATATTTGAACTAATTATGATTTTCAAGAATTGGCAGCTCTGCAACCGTGTATTTAGAAAGCATGGTTTAAATATCTTAATATTACTGCTGTACTGTTTCTGTTTGCAGGCAGACAACTTTTATGATCATGTGAACACAACAGAATTCCCAGACTACCTGCAATTTATTGTCAAACCCATGTGTATCAGCACCCTTGAGAAAATGGTAGACAACAGAGAGATTGCCAGTACCCAAGGCTTGTTGGCAGAAACCAAGTGGATTCATCACAACTGTGTCGTCTACAATGGATGTGAGTTTTCATTTGTTGATGGATTGAGCAGGAGATTGTCCAAATCCATTTTTTTTAATATTTTGAACATTTTATATACAATATTGAATAATTAAAAATGTACACTTTTAGTAAAAATGAAACAACTCATAACTTGCACACATTTCTGGGTCTCAGGACACTTCACAAATCTAGGGTTTCATATAAAAATAATTAAAGTAGAGGGTCGATTATCTAAACTAATAGGGAGCAAGGGTAGTTTGGATAGTCAAATTGTTCTGATAATCTAACACAAAACCAAATTTCAGTTTTATATCTTAAATAACACTAAGAATAATCATAAAACAATATAGGAAACTATGCCAATAAAAAACAATAAACATTGCAAAACATATTTTTATTATTAAATTTTTCAACTTGATACATAGTAGATCTTAAATATATCATACCATAATTAATTACTGTATTACATATCATGGTTTAAATTAGTAGGGATAGCCAGCACATTTACCTAGGTGATACTGGAGTAGAAATTGTTTAAATATAATATTAAAAATGTTAATGTTATATCTAATTTTAAAATTATCTAGCCATTGGGCCACCTCATTTTTGAATAATGTTATATCTAAACAATTTCTACTCCAGTATCACCTAGGTAAGAGTGCTGGCTATCCCTACTAATTTAAACCATGATTTAGCCTCGTGCTCTATTCCACATAACCTCAATTCTGTATTAAATATAACAAATTCTTGACAAAGATTCTTTCTAAAGTGAACAGTTAAGAAGGATATTTACAGTATCTAGAAAAGTATGCTAACAAAAGCAATCATTAATTTTTTTGCACCATTTTTGATTTTGTCTTTTTGCAGCTAAATCACGCAACCTTTTTAAAAGAAGTTAGGTTGGACAACTTTCTGTCTGATTTTCATACAACCATTGCAGTAGTTAAGGTTCAGTTGATTGACATTCGGTTAGTCAACGTTCTACTTTACCTGAAAAGATTAGTATTAAGTTATTACTAATGAAGTCACTGGTCAGCCTGTATCACATAAATAATCTACTCAAAGAAAAAATGGGGCCAAACTGCAAGGTCTACACGCTTACCAGACTTGTAGACAAACACACATCAATTGTCACATTGCTTGAAAATCCAACCACGGTAGATGTTTGTTGACAGAGCACAGTCTTAGCTCTGACCAAGTTACATCAATCATACTATACAATACTGTTCCATTGATTGCAGTACAATTTTAGTTCATTACAGTATGCCTACTGCACTCAACCTCTGACTACAGTATTGTAATTAGTTAATGTATTTGAAAGTAGTTTTTTTTTAAATAATACATAAATTATTTGTTGCATAAAAATTTGTTACAAAAAAAAAATGCTAAATTTCAGTTCAGATAGGCTAAGTTCCATTGTATAACCAAAGTAAAGACACCCTCTTGATATCAACCTGAGGTAATCAATGATTTCTTTATCCTTTCCCAACAGGCTTACTCATACCACTCATTTATATTTAAACAAACATTTTTTTAAACTCAAAATTTAAGGATTGAGACAAATGCTTAAACCTACACAATCCAAGTAACAATACTCAACCTACAGTTATTGTCTTATCATATTCTATCCTGTACTGCTAATGAAAGATTCTGCTGGGCTATGGAAATTACTGGGATATGTTTTATTGTGTTTTAATTGTGAACTTTAGGGCCTACATTTTTCTGTCAAGTGTTTAGACCTTTCATTTCTTTCCATCTCTTATTGTTTATTAAAGAGCCAATATACTTTAGAGCCTCAACAGGAACCTTGACCGGAATAGTGGTAAAGTACTGTAACACTAATAAGTGTGTAACTGGTGTCATTCTTGCTTAGTGAATGCTGGCCTCACTGGTGTTGCTAAGGCCCTAAAGAAAATCTGCAGGGACGAATGCATCAAAATTGAGATTTGCCCAGAATGCTTCCTTCATAACTGCAGGCACGGTGCCAAGGGATTCATCCGTGTGTGTGTAAGTACAACATTCATACAGGTTTACAGGACACTCATCTTGACAATGAATAGTGTGTTTGACAGTATTTCTTTCACGCCTGTGGCTTTTACTGCCAGCTTCATTTAGTTAGTTTAAGTAAACATGGCCATGCTTCAAGGGGAACACCCTCAAAATCTTCAATATAGCATTAATTGGACCGATTATCATTAGTATTTTTAAGTCGAGTTGGCTAGAATCCAATATTTTATGAATTCTAATCTTCACTTTACCTTCTCATCCTGAATATTGGAAAAAGTGATGGACCTAAGAGGATAAACAAATATAATAGATTATTAGAAATCGTAACTAAATGTTAACATACTTTCTTAAAATCCTTTCATTATAATCTTCAATTATGTGATCATTGGTCTAGGACCTGTTGTAAAGTTCAGCCTATAATAATTATAAGTAGTTCAAAACCACCAATAAAGAAGTCTGATGATATAATGTTCATTATGATGATGATTGATGATGAATGATTGTAAGTAGGCTGATAAATAATTATTTTAAATATTGAATGTCATGAGATGATGATGATGATGATGAATCACTTGTAAGTAGGCTGAAACAATTATTTTAAATATGGAATCTCTAAATGTCCTATCATTCTTTGACAATTTCCTATTTCTTCCTTTTGTTTTAAATCCTTTAGAAAGTTGTATTGCACACATGTACAAATATTGTATAAGAATTTCAAAATAAAACAAAAGTTTGTAAATAAATTATCTAAAAACTCAAAACTTTAAAATAACTTAAGAAGTTTTACATTTTAAATCTGGCTGTTATAACTTGTTATGACCTCCACTTTCCAAGCCTCTCTTACATTCATTGTCCATGTTGCTGCTGAATATGTGATAGTGAGTACAAAGTAAGCCCTGTGCAACGCTTCCATGCACTTCAAGGGCTCATATCTTCTCCATAACAAGTCTCTTATACACTTATAGTAAAATTCTTCCTGATGTCCTCTTCTCATTAGAATACACAGGGCTACATTACTGAAATTCATGGTCTACCTGATATATTTAATGAAATGCAAACCCTTGAAGTAAGCAATACAGATTGTAGAAAGATTCCATTTTTAAATATGATTTCCTGGGCAGACACAGTGCCAAGCAAAGAAGAAAACAGCTAAAATAGATTATTATTATTATTTATTAGCACCGCGTCTTACTACCCATTCGGGTTGTACGCACTTACGCTAATGTGTAATGGTAGGGTGATTGTGAGATGAAATGAAAGACCTACAGTTTAACGTGGAATCCGAACCACGGTGGAGGCCTGGCATTCCCCACATTCACAGCTAAAATAGATAATTATATAGTGTATTGATAATATATATAATTTTTATAAGAGTTAATAGATAGCGTAGGAATAGTCAAGTACGGGACTGGCCTTAATATTCAATGTTTTATAGAAAAGGCCCCACGTCCCGGTATGGGCTCGAATGACAGGATTTCCGTTCTGGCCCGCCAAGGCCATGGGGATCAAGGATGGGGGTGTGCAAGTGTTTTTCTTCGCAGACCACAACCGTGCAGTGGTACCACCTTCAGAAGTGTTCCTATACAGCCAGGACATCCCATTCCCCAACCAGCGCAACTCTCGCAAGCAGAGACTAGAGGATGCTGTGGAGGTAAGTTTGGGGCTTTCTTTGTAGTAAACATTGTTAATAAGATACACCTGTTTTAATATAAATTCTTTACAAGACACGCAATAACAGTGACGCATGTTGTTATAGACATTATTTATGAGATAAATGCAGAGAGGGAGTAAAAAAATACCATACATTTCGCTTCTGCGGGTTGTCTGGCTTGGCCACGCATCTCCAGTCCGGTTCTTTAACTTCCATGTCCTTCTGTCCTTGGTCCAACCATCTTGTCCGTGGTCTTCCAATAAGTCTTCTACCCTTCTCTTTGTTCTGTAAGGCTTTCATAGGCATTCTGTCCTCCATTCTCTTCTAACGGTATAACTTTTTAAACTATCCCTAATTATTTCATTCTTTTCTTTGCCCTGTATCTTCTTGTTACATTCTCAATGCCTCTCAAGAACATCATCTCTGCTGCCTGCAATCTACTTAAATCTTTCTTCATCCATGTCCAGGTTTCAGAGTCGTATTTCCACATTGGATGGTAATATGTCTTATATAACAAAGTTTTAGCCTCCCTTCCTATATTCCATCGCCAGATTATATCCTTAACTACATGGTATAATTGTCAACTCTTCCATATTCCTTGTCCTATTTCCTCCTGGATCTTACCTATTGCTGTAATCTTAGTTCCTAGATAGCAGAAATCTTCCACCTTTTCGAGATCCTTTCCATTTATACTTTCTTTGCTCGGTTTGTGTTTCTAACCACCTCCATCCTCTTTTCCACATCCATGTCCACTCCATATTGTTGCATCGCTCTGCCCATTTAACTAATTCTCTCTCCAAGTCCTCTTCAAACTCCTCCCAGGTCATGACATTGTCCGCATATGCCATCACCTTCAGTAAAAAATATACATACATAATAATTTGATGTAAGAACACATTATTGATTCATCTGACTCGTCAATTCTTCCATTTTGTCAACATTTTATTTTACTAGGAAATGAAGCAATATCTCTATCAACTGATGAAGAAAGACTACAAACTGAAGTTGGCTCCGTGCCAAACTCGGTACGACCCAAACAGAGATGAGGAACACAGGCAAATGATGTTACCTAACTATGTAGAGTGGGTGCCTCAAAAACGCCCTAGGACTGTGAGTACAAGATTGATAACATATTTTGATATTGATGGTGGATATTGAATTGAACTCATATTTTACTTAGTCTTCGATTTTATAATCTGACTGATATAATGGTCTCAAACTCAAAAGCCGTATAAGAACCGGCTGAATCCACACACTTGGGGTGTGCTGCGGGCCACAGCCTATACTAACATGTTTGTACATGGAACCTACTTAGTGTGTGCCGCTTAACCTTTCCTACTCAATCCTGTTCTCAATCCTGATCACACCACCAAGTGGTGTACCCTGGGATCTGAGTAACCTGGCGGAGGTTGGGTTGAACCCCCAGTAGAAACCAGGTCAGGTGCACACGAGAGACAGGAGACTGGTCAAGGCCAAAACCAAGCGTGGAACAGGGTCTTGCCAGTTGGCTACGAGCTGGGTGGGCTGGGAGTGAGAGGATTGGTGATAATGAGCTAAGTCATAATCAGCACCCAAAGCCTCAGTTAGGGAAGGTTACCACCAAGAGAAGGCCTGCCTGAGGACCTATAAGCGGCAGCCTCACTATTCAGTCGAAGGCCCCGTTAGTCCTAGTAAGCCGGTGACCTAAACAAACCCATACTCGAGAAACAAAGTAAAGTGCAGGATCGGGAAAATTGTTGACTTTTGTGCAAAACTATCAACTATTTACTCTAGCTACCATATTTGGTGCGGGGCCTTCTAATTTTAATCAATAGTTACCTGAAACCATAAAAAAAAAGTTTAGTGGTTCAAAACAAACTTTTCTACAATAATTTTTGAACTGTTTATATGTTAATATTTTATAATAAAGGAAATTGATAAAACTAAAGAAAAAGGAAAAATAAACTACTAAGAATAAATTTGATGAAGAAAGCCCACCTAGGGAAAGAGGAAAAATGTGGGAAGAATCCAATGCACAAAGGTGACATCTTCTTCCTTTCTTCTGTCTTCTATAGTAGAAGTAGTCACAAACACATTTTAACACAAATAAAATAATATTTCGGCATTGTTGCCTTTATCAAACACAAAAAAGAAGATAGTACAAATGACACAAACAATGGATTACTCCATTTTATCAATTTCCTTTATTATAAGATTATCTAGCCATTGGGCCACCTCATTTTTAAACATTTTATATGTTAACTAGATAGCTGTTGTCGCGGCTTTGCTCGCGTGGAAGTTGATTATATACAAATATGAAAATATACATATGTATTTACAGATTAATTTAAAATATTACGTTACGTTGATGACCATAACTTGACTTCATATAAAAAAAAAATGCAAGTCCGATACAAACTTTCACCTCCTTTTTCATCCCTTATTAAATAAAATTTCCAAAATTCCTGAAACACGTATTTATTTGTTTTACGTCAATAACCGAAATACAAAATTTTGTTTATGTAACTTTCAAAATGACGGACTTTCATTCATATTATCATCCCCTATTTTGACCCCTTTGGGGTGGAATTTTCTAAAATCCTTTCTTAGTGGGTGCCTACATAACAAAATAAATATACAGTCCGAATTTCATGCTTGTAGCCTTGATAGTTTGCGCTCGGCGATGATGAATCTGTCAGTCAGTCAGGACATGTTATTTTATAATATGTTAATATGTAACAATACTATCTACAGCTTTTATAGCTTAGACCTTTATAATTATATGTTAATATGTATCAATACTATCTACAGCTTTTATAGCTTAGACCTTTGTATAGGTCCCACAGCACTTCTTTGGTGCTGACTGACAGCTCACAGCTGATATCTGACAGCTCTGAAAAGTAACTAGACCAAATTATGTATCCCTCCGCCGAACCATATGATCTGCAAAAACATGTGTTTAGCAGCTGTCACTTCTGACAGTCAAATTTTAGGTCTCAACAAGAAACTTATATGACTTATTTTCTATATATTTCTATATATATGTAGATGGCCTAATATTAATTATTAATTTTTTCAAGAATATAATTTTTTTCTAAATAGAATTTAATCCCATATAAGTTTTTATTGTAATAAATAAATAAGTTTTATTTAAAAAAATCCAATTTTCTTATAAAAAATTATTTAGAAAATGATAAAAAAAATCCAATTTTTTTGGTTAGTATTAATATTATTAACATTATAAATGTGAAAAATCTGAATATCTCATACTACACATAGAAAAAAACAATCAAAAATTTTTAAGAGTATTACAACATGTTGGTGACCTGATGCTATAGGGTTAAGGTGTCAGACTTCTGTACTGGGAGTCCGGGGTTCATTCCTCGGTCGCAGCACAAATTTATTTGATTGCCAAACCCTTTCTTGACCTCTGACAAGATGTGTATTAATCAAAACTTGTGAATTGGTGGAATGCCAGGCCTCCACCGTGGTTCGGATCCCATGTTAAACTGTAGGTCCTCCATTTCATTTCACAATCACCCTTCCTTTAAACATTAGCGTAAGTGCGTAGATCCCGAAAGGGTAGTAAGACGCTGTGCTAATAATAATAATAATAATAATGATGATGATGATGATGATAGATATCAGAAAACATTCTAAAGTAATTTAAAGTAAGGAGTGGTAATAAAGTTAAAACTTGGTATATGGATTGATTGACTTTTAATATCCAAAAGATTGATTTTATTTTGCTTTTAATGAGCTACAAAATGTCATATATAAAAATTTTCAATAAATTTATATTAACGTAAATAGAATAAAAATATGGGTTTACGACAAGTCAAAAATTCACATAAAACATATTAAAATTTAGTAACAAAACTTTGATACAACAAATTAGTGAAAAAAAAAACTTAAAGATCTACAGTGTTGTAATTATGCTATAAAAGTGAATTTGTGGGTTATCATCTCCCAAAGAAGTGGTTAATAAAGTTAAGAAAATGTTCTTGTTACAACGTTTTTGAAGAATTAATAATTATTATATTTATAAAATATAATCCTTATCTTGGTTCAGTCAAGTGTTATCCAACGGGGTTCGCAAGAACTTATATTGTTTTAATATTATGTCTATTTATAATGACTTTAAATAATTCAATAAACAAAAATCAATATCCTAGAAAATATGTTTAGGCCTATAAAATAAATGACAATGACAAATCAAAAGCTATCCTAATTAACAAAAATCTATTTCAGATTCACTCCTCTTAAACAGTTGTTACAAAGTCAGTATCAATCAATATTTTATAAAATATGTTTAGGCCTATAAAATAAATGACAATGCCAAATCAAAAGCTATCCTAATTAACGAATATCTATTTTAGATTCACTCCTCTTAAACAGTTGTAACAAAGTCTCTAATAAAAATACAATAACTTATAACTTGAAGTCTTACCTGGTATTTATTTAATCAATACTGGAGAAAGACTCGCAAGTATTTTTATTTCACTTCACATATTTTTTCGGAACATAAAAATTTTAAAACACGATCTTTAGCCTAGAGGGCAACACAACACAATCTTGGGGTTAAAAGATTTATTTTATAGTCTTGATAGACTTAAATTTTCGAATATTTACTGAGAAACACTCGTTTTTTTATTTTATCACACACTTTAATGTTATATTAGATAAGTAATTATTCAAAGATCACCAAAAAACCGTTTATTTCCCGAGGATAATACGCTCACACACCAAAATAATATTCACAAAAGAACACACAGATTAATAAATAGCCGAATTAGTATTTAAAAAAGACACTGTACTATTCAAATTTGTAATAAAATTATTAACGGGTAGAAAAGACACGCCTAAATACAAATCAATAATACTCAACTATAAAATATTTTGTTCTTCAACTTGTTGATTCACGCACATGGTTTTATTAAATTTATTTTATACGATAATTCAATGTTATACTGCATTTTAAAATTGTTGGATTTTGGTTATAAGAATAACCGTTTTGTTAGTTGCTTAATATTGAAGTTTTCTTTTGCTGTTTAATTCAAATTAATTTTTAAAAGCAAGAGAACGTTAAAAGTGGCCTTGTTAAGCTGAAAATAAATATGGCCACTGAATAAAAGGTGCCGGTTGATGACGTAGAAAAAAGAGGACCGTTGTCCGTTACGCGGCAAAGGTATTAATACTCTTTGTTTACAAGATTTAAACTTTATATTATTTCACAAACATTTTGAATGTTCTTTCTTCTTTATTATTACAAACCATTTGTTTATGTTAAAGATATACGAGGGCAGCTATAAAAATATTAATAACTGAATATAATACCATTAAATGTAAAATTTCACGCTCTATTTAACCTGTTATTACCACAAGAGTTAAAAGATAAACTAAAATGAAATTACTAGACTTTTTTTTCTTTAATTTGATTATGGAAAGTAAAATTATACTGTAATCTTTGGGGAAGTATTGTTAATGGTGATTGATAATATTTTTAGTAATAATAATAGTAGTAATTAGCAAATAATTATTATTTCCAAATATGGTGACAAAAGTTTATTTTAGACAATGTTGGTGCGACTGATACCATCTGCTAGCTTCTGCTAGCTGTCATCGAAAACCATAGAAGTCGTAAGTCCACTGTAATTATATGTTAATATGTAACAATACTATCTATAGCTTTTATAGCTTAGACCTTTGTAATTATATGTTAATATGTAACAATACTATCTAAAGCTTTTATAGCTTAGACCTTTGTAATTATATGTTAATATGTAACAATACTATCTACAGCTTCTATAGCTTAGATCTTTGTAACTAGTCAATTCAAGGATGACTATAAGTATTTAGAGTTAAATACTATCTAATTACACATTTCAATCTAGTAGGGATGTGCGAATTCCACTTTTTCAATTCAAATCAAATTTTAATTGAATATAAGAGATATTCTCCAAGCCAAATTGAAAGTTCAAACATTTTTTTGTCAATTCTATATTTGAAAAAATACTGTATACTAGCATTCCAGCTTACTACCTGTTCATGTTATATGCTTATGTATTAATGGCACTAATGGGTTAGAGATTAGGGAGGCTAGATTTAAAGGAAATGCACCCACGTTTTTGTGGAGGGAGAGTGGTAAACCATTTAGGAGACACCACCCTCAGTGCACCTGGCTGGGATCAAACCTTGATCTCCGCATCTTAGGCAGTCTAATCTAACACGATATTAGCATGTTAGGCCACATGGCCACCGGATTGGGTATATTGGACAATTGTTTGTAATATTTCATTTTAATCTGATAAATCAAGTTATCACAACATGCTAATTATTTCACATTTTTTTCATATGAATATTAATATGTCATGTATGTGACATCTCAGAATGGCAATAAATGAACTTAAACTGATTATTTTAGCTGACAAATATTTTTACTGGCGAAACTCCCTAATTGTTGAAGCCAGGTTTTTTTTTTCAAGCAAAGTTGAAGCTGATATTTGTTTCGAAGTTAAGTTGAAGTTTTGAAGTTTCATAGACCCCTATCATCTCATAACATCACAGCAAATCATAATTAATGTGTCTGAAGACAACATAAACATACTTTAAATATATGACCTGAAAATTAATTAAATGAAAAGTCAGGCTTAAGTTTTTGATTGGAGTCTATCTAGGAATGAGTTTCTCATGAAGCTTCCGGCTATCGACCGAGTCAAGCTTAGGTTGAATACTGTATTGACCCGAAAATAAGCTGCCCCCGAATATATGCTGCACCCCAAGTTTGTAACCACAATATACAGTTCAAATAAACTCACTTACAAAGGAAAAACAATATTTATAGTTAAAATCAAATCAATCAAGATGGTCTGCCATTTTATCACTTCCGAATGTATTACACACACTTAAACTATTTCACCAAAGAATAGCAGCTTTGATCAACATAATGCGATTAAATTTTTATAAGGTAAATAAATTCCACTTTGTCCCCTAAAGTAGTAAAAATATATACCATTAGAATGCATTGAATAAACTATATTAACTTGAAGGTTTTGGCAGCCATCTTTGTGTTGGCACGAATAAGATACACAGAAAGTCAAGGTTCGTCTATTTCAAGCGGCAAATAGCACCATGCATTTTGGCAATTAGTAACTATTTTGATATATATCAATATTACTATATGCACATCTTAAAGGTACAAAAATTGTACTTATTATCAAAGAGTGTGACTATAGGTCTGCATATTAAGGTTTTTTCTGGGAAAAAACTGCGTCTTATTTTTGGGTCATTATGGTAAATGAATAATTTCAAAACCTAGTTGTTCTGATTTTGTGAAAGTATTTGCCCAAGAAAATAGAAATAGCAACTAAATGTTAAGTTTCTACATCCAATTTGATAAAGTAATTGCAATTATTAATTAATAGAAAAGGATATTAGGAAAATTATAGAGCATAAATAAAAGTAAAAACACTTAACACATATTTACACACACGTTGATATTTTGAATATTATAGCATCGAAATATCGAAGTGTGTGTAAATATGTGTTAGTGTTTTTACTTTTATTTGTGCTTTACTATTTTCTTAATATCCCATCTTTTATTTATTACAGAAGGTTTTTGATCAACGCACTTTTTCCATATATATAATTAATAGAAAATAAATCTTTTTTAAAATATTGAATCTGAATTTCTTTCAATCTCTTAATTTAAATATATTTAAGGATACAAAAGATTGATCCTTGTTATGTAAATGTTGTTAATTCATTTTGATATTTCTTTTTCAGAAAATAAAAGCTGAAAAATTGCCTATGCACCTGAAGGATAGAACAAATGAGGATGCTAGCACTTTGATGGGTAATTCCATGGTTCACTTGAACCTCGAATCTACTCATTTGGACAGCAGCAGCTCCATTGATAAATCATTAATGATTGCGGCAAGTAAAGCCAAAAAGAAAAAGCTTTTGCAGATAAGCAAGTCTCCAAGCTCATTGGGCAGTGATATGAAAAGAAGGCGCAAAACAGTATCTCCCAAACCTAACTCTAAAGATAAAGTTATTCCAGAGGGTGAGACTGCAGTAAATGTTATTTTGGAAAAGGAAAGGATGATTTCTATTTTAGAGAGAAAAAATTATAACTCTGAAGATTTTAACTGTGACAGTGATAAACCCTTACATGTTGCTAAACATTGTATGAAGAGAAAATGTAAGACTGATTATGGCAGTAATAAGAGTGCTAAGAATGAAGACACTATTAAGGTATCTGATGAAGACATGAAGCAAATTATGCGTAAGTGTGAAGTAGTATGTGTACAACTTAAGGAACCTAAAATATTTGCTTCAGAACAAACACAAATTATTTCACCATTAAAATCCAAAATATTTGAATGTTCAAAACCCATCGTTGATGATACATCTGTAGATCATAACAATGATTCATCTGATTGTGCCTCAAATGATAATAACACTCTTTCTTTGTCAGACATGTCTGCTGTGATTTTATTAAGTTCCTCTAGAAATAGCACCAATTCTAATGAGACAGTCTCTGAAAAAAATAGCCCGGAATTAAATAATTTTGTTAATGGTGAAACGTCAAAAATAGACAATGATATTAATAATCTATCAAATATTAAAACTCTATTTGACAGTGTTACTACTAAAACAACTGTACAAGCTATGTCTAGAGTCACTGGTGAAAACTGTGAAAGCTTGTTACTAGGTGCCTCCAACCCTGGGCTACTCGTTCCTAGTAAAGAAGCTTGCCCTGACAGCTCTGCACATAAAGTTCTTGAAAATAGTGACAAAACCTTTATAAATGGAAGTTTTTCCATACCAAAAGAAACAAGTATAGATTCTGGTAAAAAATCACCTAATGTTATGTTGAGAGGTGGGGTGACTTCTGAGCTTTCAAGTGAAGTCAAGACTGCGCTTACAGCTAGTTCAAGTGTAGATAAAGAAGATATAACCGTTCATTTAAAAACAACCAATAATATTAAAACATCTGAGAATTCAGATTCTGGCTGTAGAACAGCAGCAAATGATGGTGACTCCAACAGTATGGAACTCATTGAAATTAAGAAAGAGCTTATTGATGAGTGTGAAATGGATGGTGATATTCTTAGTCCACCCTCCAAGGATACAGCTCTAATGGTTTACTCTCCAATGCTTGAGCCCAAGATCTCCCTTACCGTGTTGAATGAACAAGTGCACACAGATAGCCCTACTACTAGCTCTTTGATGACCGAAAGGCTTTTGTCCATGGATCCCATCTCAAAAGAAATAAGCTTCGCACTGTCACCAGAGGTGAATCTTTTCCTCCAACCTTCCACCAAAATATCTAAACACAACAATGAAGTGTCAAGCGACAGCTTGGGTCAACAACACTTGCAGATCGGTTCTCCACCAGCTAGCCCACAACTGGCCATAAAGAAATTGTCAGATAAAAAGATGAACCAACCAGGCAGTTCAGGAGCGGAAACTGCTAATGACACTCGTGTGCAACTCCCGCCAAATGGTAAGACTCCCAACCCTTGCCAAACCATGCCAATGATCCAAAACTCTTTCCATCACTTAAGATTCCTCTGAACATTCCTTCCTTGTTGCCCAATCTCCTAATGAACTACTACCCTGCTATTGCAAACCCAAAGACTCCTGAAGATGTCAAGGCTGGGACCATGCTCAACTCACTCTCTTATGAAGTCAGCAGTATACTTATTGGTCTTGAAGCCTTTCAAAACAAGACTAGGTTACCCAATGGTATACCCAAAAAATCAAAGCTACATGAATATAAAGACAGCATCCTTGAGTTGTTGCTGAGATTAGTGCTTTATGACAATGAACGGAATATGAATTTACAGACTAGTGAAACCGTTCTTTACAACTACTTTTACTATACAAATCTTAACCCTTTGACAGATCAGTATTGCCATACAGATCGTGACAAAACTAAATGTTCAAGTCTGTGCAAGATTATTGATGAAGATATTAAGTCATTGTCAAAGGAATGTCAGAGGCAAGTTGAAGATGCCAAAAAGAAATTATGGTGTTCCTTCTGCAGCAAGGAGGCCTTCCTGCACTGTTGCCTCAAGGCTGCCTACTGTAGCCAACATTGTCAGGTAAAAGATCATTAGTAACAGCCTAGAGCTAAGTCAAAGAAAGTTTATAAATACTTAACATTAACAGGCTTGACACCTTGACTAATCGATCTGTTTATTGAACTTAGGGTTCCATGCTATATTTCATTCACGATAGGTTTTTACCTGGATGACAGTTCGAAAGTCATATGTTTAGGTTTTGGGTTGCCAACACTTGTAAAAGATCACAGTTTTGTTATAAATGTAAAGATCTTTAATTACCTGTTATATATTACATTTAAAATAATGTAAACTTAAGTTTTCTCATACTATTTAATTTTTTTAAATAATTTCTTTTTATCCAACTCGAAACAATATTTTAACATAATTAAAAGTACTTATTTTTCGTTTTGGAATGTTACTGATTTTGTTTAATATAGTGCACACATCAATATCTTTTAATACAGGCATCGTATTGACTTGGAAAAGAGAAAATTGTTATTTTTTACATACAATAAATGATTTTATGATTATTTTATCGTATTTTGAAATATTTAACTGAATAAAATATTTTCATCAACTGTGTGTCTGCATCATTGTAAAAAACTTGTTTACCGTTATGTTCAATCATATGGTTTAGATTCGTCGGTGGCCATTTTAAAGCAATGTTCGTTAGAAGTTTTTGTGAAAGTGGTGTTAATATTTTTTTTAAAGGGGAATAAAACTATAAATAAACTTTGTGTCTGACCTCAAATAAATATATAAATAATATTGACCTAAATTACTGTGGTTAACTATCACATTAATATATTACCATCTGTTTTCATTACAGTCATTCAAAGGGATAGATGTCAGCTGTTGGCGTAGTGATATATAAGGGATTACTGATATATTAGGGATTACTTCTAGTAACATTTCGAGCTGTCATCCAGGTAAACTTAGCTCGTGAATAACTTATATATTCCCAGAAGATTGAAAAATGTTTCATTGATTAAATCGGAGCTTCCCCTTTTACACTGATTGGGGGGGGACTGTCTATAAATGTTGTGCACTTGCTACATTGCTATATGAACAATGAATTTATATATTTAAAAATATTATTAAATTAACAGAATTAACAATGGCAAACATATATTAGAAATGAAATGGTCGAGAGCTAGGCGCCTAAAACCCTGACTACTTTACAGCCTCCTTTGCTTTAAAGATGGGGAAAGTTTTCCAAAATTTCGCCATTGTTGAAAGCAACCTAGCTAAATTTTCCTCCAAAATGACAAAATGTGACCCAAAAAAATGAGCAGATTGTACAATCTTTACAAGCATGTTATAAAAGGTTTACACTCCTAGATAATAGATAAACTTATGAATCCACAAACTCTAGAAATTAAAAGCTTAAGGCTAGATTTCCCCTGTATGATTACACACACAACTTCTCTATTTTACAGATAAAAAAACCCATCATTTGTCCTACCTTAAAAATCACGTTTACTGGAAATAGCTTAACTTAACAAAACAGATAATAAATAAAACAATAAAAACAAAGCTAATCATCTAAAAAAACAATATTAGGTACACTGTTTTAAAAAGAGAGGAAAGGTGGATAGAAACACATAAAAGGGGACAAACACAATATGGCTTTTACAATGAAAAAAAGAACACAGGTCACACTTTACATTGCTGCCATTGGACAAAGAGGTAATGGATGCCTCTTAGAAAAAATTGATCATCATTGCCCAATCCCCGACCTAGGTTTCATTTTATCGGAACTTATCAGGGAGGAGTGTAAAACGTGCAATGCAACTTCCTAAGAGAGGAAACAAAAAAAACACTAGGTAGAAAATGGAAAATTCTAAAGAATGATAGGACACACAGATAGGAACAAGTAAAAGGTATAACATAAAGGACAAACACAGGAAAGGACATGGTATGTGAATATATAATATATATCTATAAGGAAAATCTCTTTTCGCTTTATGAGGTAATTGTATTATATTTGGAAGAAGGTATAGGAAAGGTGGATAGAAACACATAAAAGTGGACGAACACAATATGGCTTTTACAATGAAAAAAGGTACACAGTTGACACAAAGGAGAGAGGGTATTACCACACACTTACACTGTTCAACAACAGAATAAAGGTAATAACTGTATATCTATAAAATCACCTAACCATAGTTTATTTGTGAGGACACATACTCTCAGATAAAACAAAAGGAAAAAACTCAAGGCCGAATACCTCCACAGCACACAAGACCCAAATTTACTTCCCTCGGAACCATGGTATACACAACTTCAAACAAAACTTTAGTGTTTATAGTGCAATTTCACACTTTGAAATATTATTTTGAAAATTGCTATTATCATCATCATCATTCAGAATTATTTTTTTTAAACTTGTGGCATAAAATGAATGTATCTTTATAAACTACTCTAGAGCACAATAAAATCAAACTCGCTATAAGGGCTAACTCCCTAAAACTGTAACATATCCTCAAAATACTTTGTCATACATTGACCAACAATCGCTTTGTTAAAAAATTGTCGTTACTCGACCATGAAACTTTTACTTTTATAAATCAGAGTAATTTTATGTAGATGATTTGTTTAATCACACCTAATTTTATATTCAATCATAAATGCCTTGATTATCAGCCCTAAACACTAATAAAATATGGGGTTATAACAAGCTCACACCTGGAAATTTTATTGTATAATCGGATATCCTTTATTATAATGTCATTATTTTTTAGACAATATCTTTACAATTTGATTATTGATTTGATGATACTTTTACAGAAACTTTAGTTCTACATTATGCAAATTAAAATCTTTGTGAAGATTTATTTAATTATGAGGATTGATACCTGACATAGAAATTGTCTACCACATCTATCTCCTTATGCGGGCAGAAAAAGGACCATTGTGTCTCTGTGGATCGTTCCTCCTTAAGCGCCAATCACCTGCTTGAGTAATATAAGCTCCCACTGAATCTGCTCTCCTTGAATGTTCTGATGCTCGGGTAACCTAATTTCACTTAAACAAAACCACAACCTAATAACACTGATTCTTGTCTTAAGCAAACTTAGGCCTTCTCACGTCTTCAAATTTCCACAGTTGCACATTGTTTTAAATTTTCGGAAATATTTATTTTTCATATGAAGAGACATTAATGAAAAAATTCATATTTCTGGAAATTCAAAACGATGTGCAATTGTGGAAGTTGTGAAGAAGTGGAAAATATAAAAGTAAACATTAAAAGAGAAGTATGTTTGTTCCTATCTAAGCCTAACCTAACTATCCTTTCATGTTGGCTTCCTTCACTATCATTTACTTTACATCATTGTTCAGTGTTTCTACACTGTCTTGTTAGAGGCCTACATTTTCAAGCCATCATGCAATTATTCATTTTATTAACTATATTTAAATTACGGTTAGTGTAGTTATATTTTTATTTGAGTGTTGTTCTTATTTTCAAATACATGTTTTTTAGTGTTATTTCTATTTTCAAACTCGATAATTCTGTTTCTTAACTTTTTATTTTCAAAGTAGGCTAAAGATTTAATATGCATTTAAATAAGCAAATAGGCCTATATACCTTTCTTAACATTTTAAGATTATGAATATACTCTAACTTGACTCAAATTCAGGAGCTTTCAGAAATACTCATCTCCCATTCGACCTTTAGTGAATCAACACACCTCTAAAATATTATGCTTTTTATAATAGCCTTTAATCATACAAGTAATATCTGCTTATACCTGGGTTGTATTAACTTTTTGAAATTAAATTAATAGTTCACTGTTCTATTTAAAAAAAACCTTTCACACTTTCCTATTTATTTTATGGTCTTAGAGTCAAACCTGAACCAAATCTATTTTAAAGCTTGCTTTTATAATATATGACTAATCCCTCTATTGAGATATACAAACAATCATGCCCAAATTAATTACAATTTGATAACATTTAGCTTCAATAATATTTCATTGTCTTTTTCTTACATTAAAAGTAATATAAAAATCAACAGAAAAAAGGCATAATCAAATTTCTGAAATGTGGTAATATTTAAAATGTCTTAATCTAACCCAAAATAGTGATTCTGATCTTGAACCGAGTCAAAAATGTAAATCACTTACACTCCTATTTGTTTGTCCTAGGCTCAGCACTGGAATCACCACTATGAGGTCTGCACAAGTAGTGGACATAATACACTAAACAGAAAGGTTTGTACCCATTGCTCTAGTATAACATGGTTTATTGTTTTTAGTTTTTTACCAACATTTTCCTACATACTTCATCTCCATTATTCTATTTGGTATTATCTCCTTTTCCTACATACTTCATCTCCATCACTCTCTTTGGAAAAAGAGATAATACCAAAGAGAATAATGAGATGAAGTATGTAGGAAAATTGTCCCAAGGGAGACCAAGAAAGAGATGGGGGAAGCAGATAACATAAAGTGTGCATATGAGAGAATAATGGAAATGATTAAAGGAGGAAGAATAAAGGAATATGGAGTCATTTTACAAAACTCACCTGGCCACAGGCTGGAAACAGTTGACGATCAACAACACTTTCAGACACTATACACAATTGGTAAAGTTTTTAATGCCGGGAGCATCCTTATAGCTAATTTTTAACTAATATTCGCTTCCACATTTGCTTTCACACTTGATTAAGATTAAATATTTTCCTACAAGGTTTTGAACCACTCTTTTTAATACATCAGTCTGTAAACTCGACAATACTTCCATTAACTTAGCAAATTGTGACTTGTCTTAATGAAATAGTCATTAACATGAATAAATACATCTTTAGAATTCAGTATAGGTCATATATAACTGAAGAGGGGCTCCATTTGCTGCATGAATTCGTACAATGTGTGCAGTTGTTTGTTTGACTTAGCACTTGCTGCTTTCGTTCATCAAAGTTGAATTTTGCTTCTTTTGCACCTTTACTATATTCACAGCATAAAGCTTTGTTTAGCTTTTATTACTGCATGGATAGATAGATAAACTTAGTAGCATGCTTTTATACATAATTATTTTATTATATGTAGCACTATTTGACATCAATTAAAATAACTTCATTATTTATATGGGACCTCCATATTATATCAACGTCGATAATTCCATAAGAAAAATTAAAACAATCTTTTTTATACATATGTATTGTGTATTATATTGTATTTATAAACGGGTCCCTAATCAATGCATTCTTTCTTATAAATAACTTTAGGAGATATGAATCACATCATATACAAGTAATTAAAAACAAGAATTAACGAGATAAAAATGCATTAAACATACCTTGAAAAAACATGTATTTATGTAGTATTGATAATGCATTTACATTTGTGTAAAAAAAAATTCTAATGTCTTGCTCCACAAGTTTCAATGATGATTCATGATAAAAGTGTTTACACTTGTTCCATGAAATAAGTTGTCAGGAACATCTTAGGCAAATTGAAGACCATGACATATTTTATTAAACACTGCCAACATTTCTCTTTAAAAGACTGAATGGTGGGTTTACTGTGTCATTTTCTTCAACCTCTTCAATGTCATTCTGATTTGTTTGAAGTGATCTTATTGTCATCATCGATGTCAAGGAGCTCATCAACGGAAAAGTTTTGCTTGATAAGACCTTTGGTTTGCAAGTCCCTCCAACATTGCTTGAACTTTTTTTAACTCAGTTTCTTCTTTGATTTAAGGGGAACCAGCTTCTGCAAAGCAATTTTCTTACTGTCGATTCTAAAACATTGTTTTGTCATACCTTAGCTGGCTCCGCTATACAAATCCTCGAATCACTCACCTTATCTTTAGATTGCTCATTTTCTAAGACCTAGATAAGTATTCTTAGAATGTATTTTTGATTGTTAATTTTATGTGGTTCTACATCTCCCTTTTATTTTTAAAGTTGTGTTTGTAGGGAGTAAAATCAAATTAACATTTGATAGTTTTGATAATATATTAATATGGGCCAGGCATTGTTCTACAAAAAGAACAATTTCTATATTCTGCCTAATCATTTTTTGTTTAAATTTAAATCCACAAAAATATCTCTTTTCATACATGCCTTTCTATTACAGTGATAGTCAACTTCTAAAGACTTTATGGTTTTGAAGCATATAGGTTGTATACTTTTTCCTATCGCCAATAATCCCACTATTTATTTGCAGTTTATGTTAACGCCCACCAAAATTGGTATTCTCTCTTTGCTCTTTTTACCTCCAGGACAATCATCTTTAAAAGTAAGACTAAGCACAGATGAATGACTAAACAGTTTAGTTGGATAGTTTTAAGTGAATGGTGTTAAATGGGGGTGCCCACACAATGAGTGTTTACAACAACCCAACTAAAAAGTTATACCTAACTCCAACTTGTATCCAACCTGCCAGCGTCAGACCAACTATTGTTCACCCTTCAAAATGTGAACAGAAGAGTATCAGAGCGCACACACTGACAATAAACAGTTGTATGGTTTCTCCCTATACTCACACACTCTTGACTTTTGATGTTATACCCATTGAACAAAATGATTGAATACAAACTAGGTCATTAATGTCTGAATTTGTGAAGGTTTGGAAGAGGAAATTTCCTTGAGGTTCTGGTGAAAATGATTGTTGGGATGAACCTAGTATTTCATTGTTATTCTCTTTTTCCTAAATCTAATTAGTAAAGTGCTTAGAATTGTATTTGGTCCAAATGGTATGAGGATACTGGGAAATGGAGGAGGCTACATAATGATGAGTCACTTACTCTGCACTCATCAAAAGACATTGTTTGGATAATCAAACCTCACATATTAAGGTGGGTGAATGGAATAATCTATAACCTTGTTCAGGGTGTTGACTGGCAAACCAAATGGAAAGAAACTATTGGGAAGACCTAGACGCAGGTGGAATGTTTCTTAAGAGAGATAGGGTGTAATGAGGTGGACTGGATAGAACTAGCTCAACATAAAAATAGGTGGCATACTTTTTCAAGTGCAACAATGAACTTTCAAGTGCCTCATTACCTAGATTAAGTGAGGTACAAATAGCCACATTTTCCTCCATTTCAATTTTAAATAACTTATGTATGTCATCTTGCACTGTCTCAACTATTGAGTGTTGTATTGGTGCCAACCAAATTAAACTGTTATGTCGAAGTGAAATTGGTGTGTGCACGATCCCAACTAAACAGTTGTGCAGCTAGAAATGGTTTATCTGCGCCTAGCCTTAAGAGTCTTGGACAAACATATAAAGAAAATTCTTGTTTTTTCGACATTATAAATGTTATCAGAATTATACTTTTATAAAATCTTTTTCATAACCGCATTTTTCTATTGGATGCAGTCAATATCACACATTATATCATCATCATCATCATCAACCATATCCAGCCTCTGGTCGAGTTAGTTTAGTAAAATGCCTCCATCCTCCTGTATTCTTCCAACATTCTTACTTTGATTGCTTCTGTTCTTCTCTCATTTGCACACTTTCTGATATCTGCTCCTTTCATCTCTTTCTTGGCCTCCCTTGTGGTCTTTTCCCTAAATTCTTCATTTCCTTGATTTTCTTTGGCGTCCTCTTTTTTTACATCCTCAATAAATGTCCAAACCATCTCAGACTTGCTTCCCCTACTATTTCATGTACTCCCTATACCCCCCACTCTTTTTCTTATAACTTCATTCCTAATTTTGTTTCTCCTCGCGACAGCTAACATGCTCCTCACAAACTTCATTGCCATGGCCTATACTTTCCTAGTATCTATTCCCATTCATTTTCTGTGTTTCTGCTGCATATGTGACAATGGGGTACAAAATATGCCCTGTATAACACTTCCTTACACTTAAAGGGCACTTATCTTCTCCATAGCAGGTCTCTTAAAGAACAACTATCCCTGCTGTCCTCTTCTCATTAGATCCTCCTCCATACTTCCACCTTTCACCACAATCATGCTTCCCAGATAATTTTACAAAGTGTACTTTTCTCAGCTCTACTCCATCCAACTTAATAGTTAAAGCCTATTTAACTTCTTCCTTGTCACTACCATCAATTCACACTTTTCCATGCTAAATTTCATTCCACACTATTTCACTTCCTCCATTTCTGTAGCTGTTCTTGTACTAACTCTTTCTTCTCCTTCCATACCAGCAAGTCATCTGCAAACATCATGGCTGTCATTATTTCGTCCCTGTGTTTTCCAGCCACTTTGTTTTTGATCGTTTCTATTATCATTACAGATAGTAGTAGTGAGATGGCACTCCCCTGCTTCACTCCATTTTTTATATGGAACCACTCTATCCTCCCACTCTGTCTTAACACAACTCCCGTTATCCTCATACATGCTTTTCACTTTTATTATAACTCCTTTCTCCACTTAAGTCTCCTTTCTCCACTTAAGTCTCCTCCATCGCTTGCCTAACTTTATTTATATCCACATTCATAAATACCATTACCAAATATTTCCCAAAATCATAACTTATTTACATCAACTGTCATAGAGCAAAGATCAAGTAAGCCGGTGGCTGAAACCAACCAAAGTACTCGAGAAAACAAAGTAAAATGCTGAATGCTTCCACTTTCCTCCAAAACAAACTTTTCATTGTGCCATGTCCATTCTCAAATCCATCCAACCAACTGGAACAAGCTTGGAAATCCACTTGTATCAAATGATTGGCAAACTCTGATGCCTTTTCTGTTATAAGAATAACTGAGATTAGCTATTTTATTCTCTAACAATTTTAATTCACTTTAAAATAGTGTTCACCTTTCCAAAATTCAAAACGGTTCTTGCCAGGTTTTACATCTTTAAATGGTTTTCATAAAGAGCTCCCAGTCTTTTATAATTGTCAACTCTGTACTAGGGGAACACCAAATTTAATCCCAATATCTTTTAGCACATTCCACTGTCTATAATCTTCATCAACTCCACCTTTTCCACAACACTGAGAGATTTTGTTTTGGCCATCACAAACACATACACTCGGTTAAAGAGACTGAAACAATTGCGAGCATACACCCTCAAATAGAGAGACTGAAACAATTGCGAGCATACACCCTCAAATAGAGAAAGTAAAACAATTGTGAGCATACACCCTCGAATAGAGAGACTGAAACAATTGCGAGCATACACCCTCGAATAGAGACTGAAACAATTGTGAGCATACACCCTCGAATAGAGAGAGTGAAACAATTACGAGCATACACCCTCGAATAGAGAGACTTAAACAATTGCGAGCATACACCCTCGAATAGAGAGACTGAAACAATCGCGAGCATACACCGTTGATTAGAGAGAGTGAAACAATTGTGAGCACATACCGTTGGTTAGAGAAACTGAAACAATTGTGAGCACATACCGTTGGTTAGAGAGACTGAGAGAATTGTGAGCACACACTGTTGGTTAGAGAGACTGAAACAATTGTGAGTGCACACCATCGGTTAGAGAGGCAGACAATTACAAGCACACATCGTTGGTTAGAGAGACTGAAACAATCACAAGCACACACCATTGTTTAGAGAGGCTGTAACAATCACAAGCACACACCATTGTTTAGAGAGGCTGTAACAATTGCGAGTATAACACCTACATTATGAGGGTAAAAATCCTTATTTGTCTTGAGAAAAATTACATGCATATATATTTTTTTTTCATTAAATAGAAACAGTTTTTCTATGGAATATCATGGGATTCACCCAAACTTCGATAATATATATATATATATAATTTTGATATAAAGAAGTTGGATGTATGATCCCACTGTATTTTTATTTGTTCATGAAAATGAGGCAAGATCTTGATTTAAAAAAAAGAGGAAGGTAGTTGGTAAAATTAAATGCCATTTGCAAATCATTAACTTGGAACTATTGTTGTCGGCAACATGGCCGAGCAATTAGACCTTGGGTATTAATTATTCAGGACTCAGAGCCACATATATCTTGTATATAAAAACATATTCACATTTGGAACTCTAATTATTATCATGACCCCTATTAAGACATAAAAATTGGTGGATTAGTACTCTAAACCTCGGTAGAACCCGCAGGCATTGAGTTATTGGAAAAAACAACAGCAAAATGAGATTAGGTGTATGGGCGTTTCTTCATCCAACTGGAACTGTGGTCTATGTTCACAAACACCTCCCGCTTTTCGGTGAACTTGCAGCACCCAGGTCTTAACCCCACCCCTCTCTCTCAAGTCCATGCTGACTGTGAATATGACACTGGCAGCCCCAAGGGCAGGTGGCGCAACAAACGTCGGCGGTGCGGGCTCTGCGATGGCTGCCTTGTCCTGGACAACTGTGGGATATGTTCTGTCTGCATCAACCCCAATACACATCAGGTGTGCAAACTCAGGCAGTGCTCCCACTTGCAACACAAGGTGTGTATGTTAGGCCCAGGGGAAGGCAAATTTAATTGGTATTAAATTTGGAAATGATGACAAATGATATCATGATCCCTAATTCATAATTGGAAGAAGGTACAGGAAAGCTGACTGTGAACAAAGTCAGCCTAAGCAATCACGGCCGGTATATAGCCAAAAAACAGCTACACTAAAAAGTGTAAAATAGCTTACTTTTCTGGAAAGTCTGTATTTTTTTTTATTATGAAAGAAGGTACATAAAACAGGAATATAAACAAATTAAAGGGAATTAACACAACATAGCTTGTACAATGAAATGAGGAAGCCAAAACATAACACAATAGAGATGATTATAACTCCTTGGACACGATGCCCAAGATGCTACAAACAATCATTAGAGAAAGTTTGGCCTTGATGGCTTAGAGTTTTTGGTTGGTGGCACGAGTTAGCCATGCACTGGTAAAACACAGGAAATTTTGTGTGCCTGGAAAAAATGTGAAGTTACAGCAAAAAACTAAAAATTACTGTGTGTGTTTTTAAAATTAAAGTATTTAAGCTTCAAACTTTAAATAGTAGATATAAAACGAAAAATTGGAACTTTTATTCTAATCTTCTTTATATTAGTTTGGTTTAGGTTTAAAACATTAGATATTTGGGGAAAATTTCTAAGCGTCACATACTGAACTTCTAAAAGCTAATGTTGAAATGTGTCTTTGTTGTGTTTTTTCAACTATTTTTTGCTTTTGTGGCCCAAGTACGATCCAATTTTCATTGAAGAGCCTTATCTGACATCTAAAAATGTTACTAAAGCTACTTTAGTGTATTCATGCAGCTATAACCTATGATAGATATTAATACCTATGAAATAACACTAATGATAGAGAAAAATATCAGAGCTGACTTCACACAAGTTAGTATCTCATTATGAATATTGGTCTTTAAATAACCTTTTAACCTTATACTATTTTGTAATGACATATTTTATTTTGCTCCATTTTGCCACCCTTCTGGACTATGCATGTGCAGATGTTATTTATCAACATTTATATAAAAACATAAAAGGTAGGCAATTATTCTTACAACTATCATGCATAATCATTCGGTTTTGTACACACGTTAAAGGGGAGCGTGGATTGTGTGCTGGTCTTTATTTAGTCAAGTCGCTTAAGTTTTACTTCCTCTTGACACCTCAGAGATAAAGTATTGTGATTGTCAAAAAGTTTGAACTCGAAATTTTGATGAATGTCGACGTTTTATGATCCCCTGAAACCAAAGACGTGATTTTCGCCATGTTGTCTGTCTGTACCTTGGGCCAGAGCCAAAACTATTTTACAGATTGGGTGATAACTTTGTATCTAGGGACCCCCCACCCCCCCCGAGGTTTTTGGAATTTGATGTCTAACCCTAAATTCAAGGGAAGTTTACTGAATGCCAAAAAAAGGAGAGAGAAAAATCAATTTTTTAAAATTCGCTCTTACAATTTTGATCAAATGTTATGTCTAGACACTATTTATTACCATAAAAAAGATGGCAATTCTTATTTTCTCATGTAAATTACTTTGGGGATACTTTACATAAGGGAAATTTTCCCATTTTCATCATTTCTTTGCAACTATATGGTATATGAAATATCTTATCATTGTAAAGTTGTAGTACTATTAAATATACATATCTTTTATTTGGAGTATATTTTTATAAAACCAATAGTTTCAGAGGTATAAGGAAATATATATATTTTTTAATTCAGGTCTTTGAAAATGAATATAATTCTTATGCTCTCTGGTGGACGAAGATATTTCCCCTTTCTCAATTTTTCTTTAGCTGTGTTCTTTGTTTCTAGTATCATTGAGTTAGTAACTGTATATTATTTCATTTATGATCTTTGGTGTAGTGTTTCTTCAACAATCTATAGACCTATTATTTTGTTTTACAAATTTTATGAGTTTTTAGTAAATGTCTATTTTAATATGAAAGTGAGAGAAAGTTTGTGTGGTTCACTCGGCCATTTTATTTGCTCTGGTTTTTAATTTTCTAATTTAGCATTTTCAAATAATTTAAAATTAACTTAAGATTAATTTAAAATCTTGTTTGATATATTTTTTTTTATCTTATCATGATTCATTAAATGCGTGTTAATTAGATATATGTTTGCATGCAAATACCCAAAACTAGCAATGTTTAAGCTTTTAATTCTAATATCTAGCAGTTGTTCAAATACTTTATTTTATAACAGTTTGCTATGATTGTTTGGTCTCGACTTTATGCACATCTATTTATTGTAGCCAAGTATTTTTGCTGTTCAAATTGTGTCATCCATAAGTGGTAAATTACTGGTATGGGGTCTGGTTAATTATTTCTTTGTATTATAGAATAAACAGCTTAACTAGCTTTAAGCAAAATAAAAGCGCTCATTTTAATTTTACATCTTTGGTTGGACCCTCAAAATATAAAATACTCTTGTGAATTCATAGAATGTGAAGATTTCGAAGGGCCTATTTTTACTTGTTAATTTAGTGACCATTTGTGAAGTTGTAAAAAATACTTCTAATTCATTTTAGTAACTGATCACAAGTCCTGCAGAATATGGTTCTATGTTGTGTGGTACTTATTCACTAGTTTATAATTCATAATGGGTTTTTCCTCGCGTTTAATGACACAATTTCATACTCTAGAATTGTGTTTTGTTTAGTATTAAGTGTACTTAAATTACATTGAACTATCACAATCTTGTATCAGAAAAATATGTAAGTTACATAAGGTTGTCAGACTATAGTGAAGGTAGATATTGACTATCAAATAATTATTTATATTCTTTCAGAGGTTTAATCCAAGTGTTGATAAGTTGCCACCTTTGCTACCAGCATATACGCAGCCATTATCACTACCAAAAACAAATGGATCCATACCAGGCGTGAGTACTACATATTTACATACTTGGACATGAATAGGACCATGTACACACACACACACACACATAATTTCTTTCCATCTTGTCTCCAGGGCTCCAAGAAGCCAAGGAAGAAGACTTCCCTTCATGACACACACCCAAATATGAGGTTGAGGCCACACAATGTCTCCAACTCTAATATGATGCAGATTCAGTCTTGTGAGCAGCCAGCCCTGCATCTCTCTGATCAATTTGAGGCTATGGCACGCCATTTCAATGTGCTTGAGGCGCAACGTAATATCGCAAATAACTCTGGCTTTGGGATTCAAAATGGCTTGGTGAATCATGGAACACCCAATGTGTCCAGACCCCTTCGCGATAATGAGGGAACTACCCTAATATACATCCTGGGAGATCAAGTGACCATTGGCCCAACCCCTATTGTGTTCCGCATCACAACGGTCGAATGTTTCCAAGCCACCAGGGTCCGTTGATACTGCCTTCCGACAACTTAAATGTTCAGTCATTTCCAAACAGCCATGGACCTTTGAATGTGTGTCTGCCCCAGGAAGGTGGCCCTAACACTTCTGCTACGCTCATCAGTAGTTCTAGCCTAGTCAAGCACAGCTCAACTAAACTTTCTAGCAGCAATACATCGGTAAGTTGCATGATCGAAATAGCACTATTTTTGTGAAATATTTAATAGAGTCCTAGCTTATGCTTAATTATTTTAATAGGTGTTGCCAATTTTGTTTGTTAAAAAGTAGTTTTGCAAAACTTGGCAGATCAGGAGAGTTGCGATAGATTTTATCATCATCATTATTGATAGATAACCAAATTATTTCCAATACACATCTAAAATAATAGGGTATCTAATCCTAGTTTAACATAAGGTCTCAAAGATTCAAAAACAACTTAAAAATATATATATATTTAAATATTTTATCCTAAAAATATAATTTTAGAGTTTAACCAATCATTAAACTGAAATAATGTTATCAACTATTTTAGTGATATGTACACTTATTACACTGTTCTATTATTAACTTATTAGCTATACTGATTTTTTAATCAAATCAATTCAAATGAAAACTTTTAATTTTCAACACTCCTTAGTAAAGTAATGATAATTAATATATTTTATATCACTAATAGGACTACCTTTAATTACCTGTATTGGTAACTTGGCGGTCTAGGGGTAAGGTGTCAGACTTCTGTGCTGGGGGTCCGGGGTTCAAACATCGGTCCTGACACAGATTTATTTGACTGCCAAATCTTTCCTTCCCCTTTGACAAGTCATGTATTAATCACAACTTGTGAATGTGTGGAATGTCAGGCCTCGACCATGGTTCGGATCCCACATTCTGTAGGTCCTCCATTTCATCTCACAATCAACCTACCATTACACATTAGTGTAAGTGCTTATAACCCGAATGGGTAGTAAGACGGGGTGCTAATAATAATAATAATTGTATTTATAGCTGTCACGATACCTGTTTTTTTCAATTCTGATTTTTAAGTTCAACCTCGATTTTTCGATTCTCGATTTTGATTCTTGAACATTACCTTTTTCGTTATTTTTCCAAGCATACAACCTTATATAAAAAATAATTCAACTTCAAAACAGACCAAAAAAACAACCAAATGTTCATAGTAGACCTAATATAAAAGATTCTTCAAATTTTAACAATGGGAAATATCAATTTTACCAAGTATAAAATCATATACCTAAATTATAAAATAATGAGGAACTACATTATAGTAAACATGTATTATTACCTAAAAATAAAGCCTCATTGACTCGAACATTTATAAATAAAAAAGGTATGATAAACAGTCATTGAGAACACAAGTCTACTCAATTTACCATATAGGATCGTTAAATGAAAGTGCACTGTTTTGAATTAATGACATTGAAAAGAAAATTTAAGTACCAAACTGGTAGCAACTTAAAATACTTAGTTGGCCCACTTGAAAATAAAAACTTTTTCTCAAACTATTATATCCCCTCCCCTCAATGCGAAACTTGGACTCGACCATTAAAACACATGTTCGCTTGAAACTTCAATCTCACAATCTTATAGTCTTAAAGTCTTCAAAACTGAAAATCAAAACAAAAAATTCAAAGAAACTTGAAATTAATCTTTTATGAGATTTTAAAACTGAAATAAGAATACATTTCACACGTTAACAGAATTTAAAGCCGTCTGCCATAAATGATCTTACACATGTTAGCTCGCAAGAAATTAGTGATGAAGTTTTGACAATGATATATCGATATATTTATTATACCACCCTATGCTCTAAATATATTGAATTAAAATAAATATAACTTTTTTTGCTTGAATTTTATTAACTACATCAATTTTTGTTCTATTTTTATTAAAGATGTCCTATTCACAGAGCTAAATAAACGTTAAAAATTGAAATGTGACAATATAATTACAGGATAGCGGCCATCTTAAATTAACCAAAATATCATTGCTTTTGATATACACGTTTTGATATAGCAATTAATGATTAATTAATATATTCTGACAGTCTCACATAACTTTTACTTTAAAAAAAGTGTGTTAAAGTTGTTAAGTTTATACCTCTTATTACTGTCATAATATCAGGTCGTATTGTATTTGAGACCATTTATTTTTTATGTAGACCACCTTAAAATGTTAGAATCTTATTATATTTGAGTTCTACTGTATTCGGGCCAATACGGTCCATTTACATTTTGCCTGCATTTAAGTGAAAGGGCAACTAAACTAATATGAGGATGGTCAATTATTATATATTCTGAATGTTGCCGTTGTGTTAATTGCCAATTTTATTGAGAGCTAATAATTGAAGTAAGAAAATCGTAATATTAAGTTTGATTCTCGATTTTTTTGATACCATAAGAACCGAGGAATCAAGTTTGACAGCTTTACTCGAATTATTAATTTCCTAAAATAAGTCATTACATATTTTTGGTACTGAGCAAACAAAATTACAAAAATTGTATGAATGTTATAAGTTCAAATGTTTTGAAGTATTTCAATTGTACTTGTTTGGTACCTAATGGTCAGATTCCAAACCTTAACACAAATTCTGCTTAATGTTTACAGGGTATATACACCTAGAAAATGGAAAACTTAGAGTCAAGACATTTAAAAACTTAAAAGGTGTATCAACCCTGGTTTAATGTTTGAAATGTGAACTTTAAGGAGGAACTTTACTTCAATCTGGACCACTATAGTTCACCCTCATTTTGTTTTTTCCTCTCTTTCAGACCACCTTAAACCACATGGAGAGATCGATGCTGAACTACCTCCCCTCATACCCACACCCTTCTATGGGGCACAAACCTCAAAATTCTTTGGGTCAGCAAACCAACCTACACCAAACTATGGAGTCCCTCCTCATTTGTCCAATACCCACCAGTCCATGGGATCCTGTCCTACACTCCCCAATCCCCAATACTCTATGGAACTCCTCCCTAAGTTGCCTAACCATAATCAATCATCGGGGCATCTCTTTCATTTGCCAGACCCCCGTCAGTTGATGGGACACCCCATTCAAAATCTCAAAGGGCCCTAGCGGCCACCTTCCTGCTCACTGCGGTAAGTCTGTGACAGCGAAGATCCTTGACATGTGTATGCACAGTTTATGACATGACTTTGTAGTCAAATAGATTCAACCCATAAAAATGAAACTTTGGGACTCTCAAGAGGTATGCGTGTATATGAATTGAGATTTCTATTTTATTTTGAGTTATCATTTTCAGTTACATCTTACATATCGTGTTTACAAAAGTGAAAAAAAACTTAACTAAAAGTTGTGAGCAAAAAAAAAAAAAAAAAAAATTCACCCAATTTCAAAATGGGAATATAAATTTTAGTCCAAACAATGTTTATTCTTATTAAACTACTTTAACTCGTTTCTCTCATAATCTCCTTTCTGCAATTCCTCACTCTTTGACACCAATTTTCTCCCTCTTCACCAATTTTTATGAAAGTATTGCCCTCTTTATATCAGTAAAACTTCTACTTTAACTACACCTTTTGTGGATTTTTTTTCACTATGAATAACACTAATTTAAGATAAAAATTCATATAATATTAAAAACCTAACCTTAGTGCCAATTGATATCCAAGTACTAAAATAAACTTAGGAGCCCTTTGAGAAAAACTAAAAACTAGCTCACTTGGTCACAGGGTAGAATCTTAATATTTGTCGGTCCTACTTATAGTGTTAATTTTTAAATACATTTTGGCGTTTGATATTTTCTGTGTCTTTTGGGGAAAAAAAAGGTTTAGAAATGAGCCGGGCTGACTTGCATCATTCTTTTGGTCACTATGGTTGAAACGGGACATACTGTATTGTGCTATTAACACATTTCACTTTATAAGCTAGTGCCCTAGTTTTATTATCCTCAGCAATGTTTCCCATCCCTTCTGTAAAGGGACTAATGGTAATTTCCTTAAATTCATTCTATTTCTCTTGTTCCTATTGATTAGATAGTTCACAGCTAATAGCTAGAGGTAGGTCAAGAAATCTTGCTAGTGAAAAAATAACAATTATCAAAACAGTATAGCACTTGATGGCTTAGTTGAAAGGGAAAGTTATAAGTACAGATAGGGTAAATTCGCTTTTGCGAAAAACAATAAATGGGTTGAAAATAGGGTATTTATAAGTTTTCTTTGCGTTTCATGGCATTTGAAAGTGTTTTAAAGTGATTTTTATTTAGCGAATTAACACAAAAAACGTGATTTTGAGAGTATTTCAGCTAAATTATTCTATTTAGCGAAATAGACGTGAATTCCCCGAAAATGTTGTGCATTTAAATAAAATGCTGAGAATTTCTATAAAACTATGTTTTTCAGTGGAAATAAGTGATTAAAAAATCATTGAGTTTCACTCGTCTGTGCGCTTCAGCTCGGATTTTACTTGCATCCTGTGCCTTCCACAGCCCATCCAGCTAATCGCCACATTCCGTTTGTCTTTGCTTAGCAACCAGCCCCGTCCCCCCTCCGCCAATCCTTACAAAAGCCCAACCTCTGTCTTGACGCGACAGCACTTTCTCTGGAAAGACATTTTTACCTATTTTGCTACAAAATGCTAAATTATGCCACAAAACGCTAAATTTCCAATAATTAATGCTAAAAAAAACTGAAAATTAATGCTATTTTACCCTATCTCTAGTAATAAGTATAAATAATTAAAACAGTATTTTCTAGATGAAGGATGGAAAACAAACTTCAATTTCAGGTAGTAAAAAAGTTGAACCTCGGCTTCTCTTGTTGAATGCAGTGCTTAAATGCACATAACCGAACACTCTTATGCTACATCATGTCTTGTTTCTTGCCACAATGGTATAGTATTAAATTACCCACTGTGTTTGTTCCTGCTTTTCTGGTCTTAGCGATTGTAGAGTGATTTTTTTTAAAGAGTCTTAATTATTGTGAAAAGGGATTAAACATGGCGGTGCAGTTGTTGGAACTTGTTATTTCATCTAATTGACTGAAGAAGTAACAGGAAAAAGGGATAGAAGTAATAAACACAATATGTCTGGGTAATGAATATAGTTAACAAGTTAACACATATGCTTCTGACAGCTGGACAGAGAGGAACATAGTACACACTTTATTGTACATGTTTTCTATAAAGTTTGTTTCTTCTCATCGATTTATCAAATATAGTATATGTTACGTTGTGAAGAAATACTTGTTGACTAATTTGTTTAAATGTTGAGAGGACAATGATATTATATGATGTTTGTTTATTGTATTACTATTGATGTTAGTGTCATTAATGTGAACACAGTTTTTGTTTAAATTTTAGTAATAAAACTACTAATTTTTTACTAATCAATTTAATATACATGATTACATTTAAGCATAAAATTACAATTTCAATGTTTTTGAGTTTTCACATGCTTGAAAGATTTAGATTGGCTACAAGTTTAATTGGTAGATTTCCTAGTTTATGCCCTAATAATTCACTGAAATTGTCACTCGAGATTTGCTGCATTAGTAAAAAAAAAATACATTTTTGTAGGTTAGAAATTGGAAAATAATAATTTAAAAACATAACTGAATAATTGGCATATTTGCTTCATAATAATTCTCATACAATATTTATAGAATTCTTTGGTCACTAAATTTGGTAAAGAGTGTAGTAATCAATCATTATGAATAAGATGTGTACATGTGTACAAGCGCACAAAATCATAATCTCCACTTAGATGGACTAGTTTTTTTTAGTTTTTTGTGGTTGAAATGTGAGTATAGTTTGAAGGTAGGGCTCTGCTAATACTCTGATTTAGAGCTTTAAGCCAAGCTTTAAATAGCTACTTTGATCTTGAGCTCGAAATATTTATGGGCTCACAATTTTGAAAAATGTTCTTTCTTTGCCTTGCATTGTGTTTGGGGATGAATGGGTGGTTATTATTTACTCTTTTTACTTGAGCTGTGTTTTTTGTGCCAATTTTGTTAACGAAAGGAAGAGAGTCTGAGGCTTGGATAAAAGAAGTGAGCTCTTTGTAGGCATTTTATAGCAGAAATAGTCTACTGCAAGATGGTAGGTATCAAGTACACTTTTGCAAAACTGTTTTTTGTGCATCTTAGAAATCATTCATTCTCAAATTTCTCACCATAAGCACCAAATGAATAGCTGTATTCCAGATGAACAGGGAATAAGGAGGCTGTATATATTTTTTTTCTATTTAAAAAAACAACCTAAAATCTTCACATCCAAACATATTTAAAAAAATTATATATGGGACATTAGATTGATTTGAACTAAAAAACTTGAGATCAAAGATCCCTACCTGAAGGTAGAATCACTTTTATGGTGATAGTATTTTAGTACTAGTTTATATAGTTTCTGGAAAAGTAAAAAAATAAACTGCAAACATATTTTTAGTGGGAATTAAAAAGGTCCATACAGTAATACTTGATTTTTACATCGCATGATATTTACTTTAGTAATACCTCACTTTATTTTCATTTAGTTTTTACTAGATAAAAAAATTAAGATTGTAATTAGTTTATATTACTGTATTTTCTTGGCTTGAAGAGATGCTGAGCTTTTAAAAGAAAATATTTCATTTAAATTTGGATAACCTAAGCACCCAAGGGTTTTAGTAAACTGTTTTTTCATTGTTTTTCCTTCCATAAAGAGTTTCTTTTCATCCAGAAATTAGGGTAAATATAAATAATAATAAAATATGAGTTATAGACATGTTTTTCTTGTAGTAATATTTACAATAATGCTTTTTCTAGAGTAGGTACTGTATTATGATGGAGGTTTCAAGGTGCTGCATTTGAGTGATGTTTGTTATGATAATCTGGTTGGAAAGTGTTAGGGTATGTTCATGTTAGAGGGATTATATCACTTAAAACCTAACTTTCCATGGCCTAATCCTAAGGGAATCAATCTATTTTTCTTAAGGACAAATGATTGTTATTGAGAATTCTTGTTATCTTTGAATTTTAATTCATTTAAAATGGCTAACTTTCCCGATTCTATTATATTGTGATAGAAGCAACATTCAGCTCAAACCAAAACTAAATAAACTAATAAGAGTAAATTTTATGAAGAAAGCCCACTTAGGGAAAGAGGAAAAATGTGTGAAGAATCCAATGCACAAAGGTGACATCTTCTTCCTTCTGTCTTCTATAAAAGTAGTAGTCACACACACATTTTAACACAGAGTAATATTTCGACATTGTTGCCTTCATCAAACACAAAGAGAGAGAAACTCAAGTGTTTGTGTTTAACATGTTTTTTCAATATTATAGTATATTTAATTTCAACTTGTTAATAATTTTGAACTTTTTATTAATTTGATTAATTTTTTCAGTTATTATATCCTTTCACTTTTCTATTGCTAATCTTAGGTTTGTTTCTAAGTCTTAACCATAATCATTACTGCTCCTTACTTATTTATAATTTTAGAATGTTTTCTAAAATGATTCCACAACAGTGTTTGCAAACTCTAATCAAGGTGATCGAATCTCATTTGTGTTGAGTATTGAGGACCTGCTTGTAACTGCAGGTTCTTGATTTGTAGAGCAATAGACACTTCATTATTCTACAGCAATAATCTAAATTTCCTTGTTTAAAGCAAAATTGTTCTCACAAACAAAATATATTTACTTAACTTAAACCAATAATATGGGTTTGTTATATTTCTATATTAATTTCAAGCTCTGCTATAGTAAAGAGTTAAATTAACAAAATTCTTGAAGATGCTCATGTTCATTAGGAGATATTTGAAGTATTTTTTAAAATATGATTTATGTTTGAACTAAGGTATTCTCTTTGTTGTGTTTTTATTAGCAATTAAATATTTTGCATATTTATATAAAGTTTTAAATAACACAGTTAATAACTGCAACTGTTTGGATGAGGTCTAAAATATTAAATTAGGATTAGAAAAATTGCCAATTTACTCAAAGCCACACGTGTTCAGAATGTAAAGTACAGAGCAAAATAAAAGTGTTATGTTAATAGTGCAGCTATTGATTATGACAGCATCGTTTAAAACAAAACTTATCAATGCAAGGAGATAGCCATATGTAGAAGGCTTGAAAATTGTGTTGTGCCCCTCGATAAAAAACAACATACTGTTGCCAACTATTTGTAAAATTCATTAAATAATGAAACACTGTAAAATTGTCAAAATTTAGTCCAATTTTCTTAGGAAGGTTTATTTGACAGCTAGAAAAGTTACTAGATCTACATTCACAGACCCATTCACGTCGTGTATTCTATAGCTGTCACTTTTGATCGATATTATCAGGGTGAATCACTCAATTGTGTGCTGCTTTATTTCTTATTTATATTTCCTAATGCACTTAAAAAAAATACATTATCAAGTCCTTGTAAATTATTTTACTTGTGTGTATTGGAACCTATAGCTCATACACGGTGGGAGTGTAGATAAGTGACAGCTATCAGAAGGTTCTTTATTCTAAACATTGGCTGGTGGGAGTATTAGAATTGTTTGATACTAATAACTCTCATCCTATAAGAATCTTCTGCGAGCTGTCACCTCTACACTGTAGATGGGTTTTAGCTTTTCTATGCTGTTCAATCAAAAATGTCTTTTTTATGCTGGTTTGTTTTTCTAATTAAAATGTGTAAAAGAGTTGTCCTGTCATTCCTATATTTGTATACAACTAGTTGCTAAAGTAAAAATAAAAGATAAAGCTAAATTTGTTTTTTTTTTTGCATTTGTTTTTTTGTAATAAAAGTTTTTTATAAATGGACAATTTATTCCTGTGTTTATTTTTCTTCCACCTGTCAATCCTAAATTTTTTCAAATAGAAAGAAATTGTCTCCCATAAAGTAACCTAAGATTTTATTTCTCATTTAGCGAACTATCTTCAGTGAAGTCAAGTTGTAGAAGTCCTGTGCCGAAACTCCTATTTAATGCCAATGTTACACTGACAAGCCCTAAATAAATCACTTCTTTTACTAAATATATAAAAATATAGACTTGAGAGTTGAATCAAAATTAGTATATTTTCTTATTATTTTAGATTGAGCAAAAAAAAAATTGTGTTTTTTATAAAAACACACTAGAGATGGGCCACTCGAATCCACTGAATCCTGACAAGTATTCGAGATTCGAGGATTCGGTGTTTTACTGGATTCGATGATCGAATCTTTCACCTCAAACAAAGCATAATATGTTGAATTCAAGAATTACTTTGTTAGGCCTACTTGAATAGCACAACTTAATCCATAATATTTATTCTGTCGGAAAAAAAAGGATAAACATGTATAAAATCTTCTTTAAAAAATAAAAAATTGTTAGGTGTGGAAAATCTTACGTGCTTAGTACCCTACCCTCCCAACTGTATGGGAAACTTGGACTCAACCGTTTCGGCACATGCTCACTTCAAAAACTAAAAATCACAAATAAACTCTAAATAAATTAAACAAATTACATTTTTTTAAACAGAAATAAGAACACATTACGGATGATACAAAATCAGTCTGCATGATGTATATTATTATGTTTACTCACCAAGTGATGATTAAAATAAAGATACTGTTAATTCTTACTACCCAACTGGTTTTAGTTATCTACAACTATACAAACATGCATACAATCATTAAGTTAGACATTTGCTTGGGTTTCATGAAAAATAAATACTGTCGACAGTCAGACAGTGATAAAACTCTTTATTTATCCCTACGTATCGTATATCGATTGTTTGTTTAAAATCGATTCAGGTAATCTGATCACTTAGTAAGCGCTCTCAAGTTATAAGAATCAAATAATGACTTGCTAATCCATTATTTATTTTTAAATTGATTTTAACTTAGTTTCTTTTTTTTTAAGATATGTTATTGAAGTAATTGTAGAAATATTCAAACGTAGTCCTGCCTTATAAAATGGGGATGAACATATTGTAGTCAAAAATATGTTTATGTTTTAAATAGGATGTATTCTCAGAAATTGATATATTGCAAGAATAGAATATATTTGTTTTCTATGCAAAAATTAATAATGGATATAAAAGAAAATAATAATAAAACATACTTAAGCATTATTGAGTTCACTATTTCCAATGTATGTTAAATTGTTAAGCATGTTGTTTTAGTCTTTCTTAAAAATATCCGTTTGTATTTTTATTTTTGCTATCTTAATACAATAAAATATCCTTTAATGATGATTAAAGTTGATAAAAGGATATCTAGGCCTAATCTGTTTATTTCACATGTTTTTTAGAAACTTAACCCATTCTAACAACACTTTTAAAAATAACTAAAAGACACTCAAATTTTGATTGATTTGATTTTTAAACAATATGAGTCTAGATTGTTTAATTTGGCTGGATTTTAACCTGTATTTTACGAGGGGGGAGGTTGGGGTTGATTAAAATTGAAAGCATGATTTAAATAAACCTAATTCACAGTTTAGGCATATATTGTGTAATTTAGGTCTATTTGTAAATCATTAAAATTTATACAGATTTGCTAGGATTTGGATTTGAAAATAAAATGTAGATTCGGATTCGAGCCATCTCTAATATACACACACACTATATTTTAATAGTGTCCTCCAAATATACTGGCGATTTGAGTTACTTTAAGTAGGGTTAATTTTATATTTGTATTACACTACTATTTCAATAATAATAATAATAGTGCTAATGTTGCTTAACTTTTTATGTAACATGCAACAAAATTGATTATCAATTTTGACAGTAAAAAATTTAGGTAAATAATATATATCACTGCATCTTACAACCTGTTTAGGTTATATGCATAAATGATAATTACTAAATGGGGTAGGGCTGAATAAGTAAGCATTTTAAATGCAATCTTCCCGCATTTGCATAGGAGCATGAAAGAGGTAACATCTAGCTGTCATAACATTTCATGTTTTTCACGACATAATATTCATGATAATGATAACAATACCAAAACATGTCAGAATGAAGTAATCCAGCCTTTTCCACCGCTGGATATCAAAAAGGAGTAATAGGACAGAGACACAGATAAGACTGATTATTTTACATTACATAACCACTTTATTTAATTTGTTTGGCAGATGTTAGCCTAATTTTTATTCTTTAATTTCACAACAAATCTGGATTTAAGAACATTGCTCATCCCCACATTATATGCTGTTTTATATTTTTGTATTAATATTTAATGTGTCAACTTATGTTTTAGATTATTCATCAACTCGTTTGAGATATATATTTTAGTTGATGCATTATAATTTTCTATAAATGTTCATATCTTACACAATGTTTCTTCAAAAAAATTATATTTGGATTATACATTTTATTACTTGTTAATTTCACTTAATACATCTACCACTTTATTAACGGTTTAATTTATAAATTAATTTTGTATCTATTTTCCTAGGAATGCCAGGCCTCCACCGTGGTTCGGATTCCACGTTAAACTGTAGGTCCTCCATTTCATCTCAATCACCCTACCATTATACATAGCGTAAGTGTGTATAACCCGAACGGCCAGTAAGACGCGGTGCTAATAATAATATTTTCCTAGATCAACTTTAATTAGGTCAACCAACCTTTAAAAGTTCACACAAGACAACCATATTGTTATTTAAGTGACCTTTTCTTCTCAACTGTCTCCACATATCCTCCACTTTCACATTCCAGCCACAAGAGTGGGTAAGCCAACCACACTTGTGAAATTGGTGACTAACGTTATTCTTCACGTCCCCACCCGTTTTTAGAGGCTCTCCATAGTCACCATGGTAAATTATATTGAGAGTTAATTAATTTCTGTTCCGTGGAAAAATCATGCTCACTTGTCCAGTGCCTCACTGGAGGTGTCTGAAACAGTTTGCACATCTTTTTCGGTATCATAATCAATTCTGGGTGATTAATTTGTTTCTCTTACCCGCCTCGGTGGCTAACGCGCTAGTCGTGTTGAGCTCGACCGCCGAGGACGGGGAGATCGAGGTTCGAATCTCGGTCGGGTGAACTGGAGGTGTTTTTTCCTAAATGGTTTTCCACTCTTCCTCCACGCAAATGCGGGTTCACTTCCTCTAATTCAACCTTCCCAATTCCTAATCCATTAGCGTAATTAGTACTTAGAGCGTATAACCCGAACGGGTAGTAAGATGCGGTGCTAAATATTATTATTATTATTAATTTGTTTCTCCCTTAGCAACATTGTTGCTAACATTCTTTGGTAATAAGCTAAGTCTTGGGTGTTGAGTTCTCGCTAATGTCTCACTATCTTTTCATTATATATGGTTGATAGTGGTTCCTTTAGGACCAAACTGCATGGCCTTGGCTATCTCCACTTGGGAGATTCACATTGAATGCGGTAAACCATATCTGATGTAAGGGTTTTCAAAATATAAGGCCATCCTAGCCCTTTGCAGTTTGGGTGAAGTTCATTTTTAGACTGGTGGCTGCTGCAGCCATACATAATGACTAATCTTTTAGGCATCACTCAGACATGCTATTTTGCACTAGATTTGTTTTAATGCAATGTTCTCGTGTCAAATGATGCACAATTTCTAAGTTCCTCCTTAACTGAGTATACTCTTCTGGCTCTTACTCTTCAAACATAACTTTCTTTCTTTTTCATTTTGATTTTACATGGGTATATTATGTGCATTAATTATTAAAAATTGTTCAAATATATTTTTGTAAAAACTAAAGGTCAATAGCACCTCCCATGTATGAGTGTTGGTATTTTGAAATTTTTAGTTGCACAGCGTTTAGCTTGATAACACACGGCCCACCAACTCATGTCCATTCAGTATAACGACTCATTTTCAGTAACCCGGCATACCCTTGGTCGTGGTTCCCATATTAATTGACACATCCAATTTGCTTACTCGCATTAGTCCTCTTGCAACAATTTTCTTCTGTGATACAAAATAACTTCCTATAATAGTTATGAGATCACCACTTGCATTTATAACAGATTTGTTCATTGGCTGGAGTCTATTTGACGCTCATCTACAAGGGGCACAACAACCCTGGTGTCTATTAGCAAATATACAAAATATAAAATTTCCCCTCCACAAATACAGTTGAGTCTAATCCCACACTTCCTTATAGCACAATCCTGTAATTTATTCCGTTTGGTTTGACACACCAGCATGCACTTTTTCTCTCTCTATTGGATTTTGCCCAATTTTGTCTCGGTTCACTGTATTGGTAGCACATTATTTCTCATCTGCATTTACTTTGCTTCCTTATCTGAATGTCACACACACACTTTTAAATTCATTCATGGTCAGCTGCAGCACATTTTTTATGCTGCTCTTGTGTTACAGTGCATTCATTACTTGTCTATTGTTTGCAATAACTCCTCATCCTCAAACACTTGACACATGTGTTTAGCTGCCTCTCTTGACTGGAATGATAGCGTCCAACCCAAGAGAGACCATGGTGGCTACAGACAGGTAAAACCTGGATAGGTCAGGGAAATGTCAGGAAATTTAACTAAAAATAAGGAAGTCAGGGAATTAAAAATATCCAATTAATTTCGCAACTAAACACTATAAAAAATTTAATAATACCTAAATAAAATAACATTTTAATTTTTTAATAACTGATAAAACTGTTTGTCTAGTAGATACAAACTTTTTTTAATATGTGATCATATAAAATAAAACAAGTCATCATCCACCATTAAAACCAGAAAAAAGTAGTCAAGGAAAATTGAAAAATGTTGCCTGGAAAAGTCAGTGAATTTTGTAGCTTCTTTATTACTGCCAAAAATAGTCCCCACAGTAACTTGTCTCTAGCTTTACTGATCACATATGAGTACAGGGAAAGACTACTCAGCCTGGTTTTATTATAGAACTTTATTTTATCATTCATGTTTTTTCATGTTCCCTTTTTTCAGATTATCCTGCAGATAATATGCTCAAAGCTAGCTGCCAATATAAACATACTCATTAACATTCTTTCATTGCTCCAAATATTTCTATAGCAAGCTGAAATTGAAATATCCACTCTCACCATTAAACAATAATCAACACAATCACAAAGTAAAAAAAGTACTTTATTGATTTTAAACATGATAATTTTTACAAACAGAAGTTAAAAACGTTTTAAGCAAATTGGACATGTTCATGGACAATTTGGGATTGTAACAATTATTTCCTCTCATATATTTGTTTCGTTCTTTGAAGACTGGATGGAAACAAAGGATCAAACCTCAACTTACACAATTAAAAAAAAAAGGCTAAAAATTGCACCTTCAGCTATTTTCTTACTACCATAGTCCATGGGTAATTCTCATTTTTCCAGGCAGCTTAGATTGGAGAGAAAAAAAAGGTAGCAAAATTACATTTTTTTTCAATCAAAATTTGACAAGTGTGAAGACATGTAACCTAACTTTTGTTTAAAATTAGGTGATTTAAAAATAATGGGGAAATACACCTGTCACTTCACAACTCTTGTTTAAGGGGTTATATTATTACACGTTTGAATCAGCGTGCTTAATTCTTCAGTTCACTTTTTTCATCCAGCCAAAGACCTAATATTTTAAGCGTTCCTGTCCCAAATTATCAAATATGCCAGTATTTTTACTATGTTTTGCAAAACTCATGTTTTCCTGGTGTGTGGCAACCTTTACTTTACACTGTACAGAATAAAACAGTTAACATCAATCCACCTGGTAAGATTAATAGGACTAAAAAACAGGCACATTCAGAAAAACCAGCTTTAAATACATTATTTTAAATATAAATATTAGTAAAATGAGTGTGATGACTGAAAAATATAAATAAATAATGTATTAATAAAGTGGTGGTATTAATAAACCATAAAAATAAAATGTGTGTTGTATTAAATGATTTGTTGAGAGCACTAATAAGCTAGTCTAGCGTTTACCAGGCAGGTTAACGGTGACTATGAACAGGCAAAATATGTGCTTTATGTGCTAAGTTTTTAAAAAATAAGACAATATGTCAAAAGTTAGCTCAAAGATACTTGATACAAAAAACTAGAACTAGTTTAAGGAAACTTCCAAGATAGCAAACTAAATTTAGTTCAGTCTTTTCTCCTATATGAATAAGTGTGTAAAGCACGCTACCAGGTCAAAAGTGAACTGGATCAGACGTCCTTATCCACAAGTTATCACAGCATCTTGGTACTCTCACATGCTAGTAGTAAGGAGAGTGACGCATGGGGTCTCCTGGAAAAACATTACCATGTTACATTAGGAGGCAAACACCACCACCATGTGACTCATAACTAGACTAACATCGAGCTGCGTCTCCATTCAGACTTCTCAAACAAACACAATGTAAATCCTGCATTATACCCATACCCATTTAGCAAAGTCCCCATTAAGACATTTTTAAAATAACACTAGAATTAGGAACTCAAAAGTTCATTGCTGCATTTACAAAATTACGCCACCTATCTCTATCTTGAGCTAGTTTTATCCAGTCCTCCTCGTTACATTCCATCTCCCTCAGGTCCATTATAATGTTATCCTCCCACCTTCATCTAGGTCTTCCCATAGGGTTTGCCAGTTAACACTCTGAACACAATTCTTGATCATTCCAATTACAATGCATAATCCTACCCATTGTAATTTATGGGATTTGACTACCTTAACAATGTTTTGTTATGAGTACAGGGTAAGTACCTCATTATGTAACCTCCTCCATTCTTCAGTATCCTCAGGCCTTTTTGTACCATATAAAACACAAATTAAACGACTTATATTATTTTTTTCTGAAAGTAAAAAAAAATACCTTTCTATTTTGCTGATTCAGATAAGTCATATTACATACAGTAGCCAAAACAACCTCGTTGACCATATTACAAACAGGAGACACACAATGTGCTTTGAAATGACAAACAGATTTGTGTTATATTCACATTATCAACTGTTTCCAGCCTGTGGCCAAGTTACTGATCTTTTTCCCGCATATACTTCATTTCTAACATCATCTTTGGCATCCTTTCTTTTTCCATCCTCATTACATGCCCCTACTATATCATGTATTCCCTGCACCCCACTCTTTTGTGGTTAACTTCATTACTAATATTGTTTCTCCTTGTGAAAGCTAGCATGCTCCGCACACACTTCATTGCCATGGTCTATTCTTTCCTAGTATCTGTTACATTTAATGACCATGTTTCTGCTGCATATGTGACAATCGGTACAAAGTATGCCTTGTATAACACTTTCTTACATTGCAAGGGCACCTCTCTTCATCATAACAAATCTCTTAAGGTAAGCGTCCACTGGTCTGAATTGCACGTGTCAGATTTTTGAATTCTTTAGATTATTTTTAATGAGACTGCGTCCATTGGTCCGCACCGTAGGCATCGGACATCTGCAATCTCGATGGGATTTCGTGAGGCAGATTAAAATCCGATGGGTGAGTATGATGTGTGTGGTGCAGACCAGTGGACACTCTCCCTAACATTCTCTTTCAAAATTCACAGCTTTATTATATCTCTTTGGTTTAACATCCACAGTGATGTTCTTGCATACGGCCCTAAGCCAATGATGGTTGTTTGGAAATCTATATGCTCCGAACGCAGTGGACGCTGTCAGTACACTAAATAAATCCGATTCATGCAATGCGGACCAGTGGACACTTACCTTTACACACCAATAAAACAACTCTCCCTAGTGTCCTCTTCTCATTAGATCCTCTCTACTTCCACCTTTTGGCTCAATCACGATTCAAAGATATTTTACGTTCTGTACTTTTCTCAGTTCTACTCCATCCAACTTTATAGCTTTACTAGAATGTATCTTCTTCCTTGTCATCATCATTTTACACTTTTACGTGATCAATTTAATTCCACACTTTTTCATTCCCTCATTTCATTCATGGCTTTCATTCTTCCCGCCTCGAGTTTTCCTGCCATTTTGTTCATAAGTATCTCCATTACCACTATAAATAGTAGTGAGGAAGCCCCTGCTTCACTCCATTTTTTTATTTAGAACCAATCTGTCCTCCCGCTCTCCATCTTAACACAATTCCTGTTATCCTATTATATGCTTTTCACTCTCATTACAACTCTTCTTTCTTTATGGTGAAGATAATGTCTATTATATATCTCTGTTTCCTAAATCCATGCTGTATCCTTTCTCCACCTTCCTTTTATTTTATTTCTTATTCTTTTTTCTAGTATCATCTCATGTTTTTTACAGCACATCAGTGTTATCCCCCTATAATATGTACACCTCTTCCTGTCTCTTTTCTTGAAAATAGGTACTATAACTCCCCTTTTCCATTATTCCAGTAACTTATTCTCCTTACAAAACACTCTAAGTACCCTGTTTAACCATTGTATACCTACTTCACCTGCAGTTAATATTTCCAGTCAGTTCGTCCACACCCAGTGCTTTTCCTTGTTTCATTCTTTTAATGTGTCCCCCACCTCTTTCCACGTGGGACCTCTTTCCTCCTGCTCCTTTGTTTGTTTCACTCTCATTGTTCCTCTTTCAGGTTGAACATCTTCTCAAAATACATGTTATATTGTATTTTTCAATTTATGGCGGGCTAACTTGAACTCTAGTTTGTTGACTTCCGAGAGTAGACTATATAAATAGGGCCTTTAATATACTGTCAGAATGGTCAATTTCCAAGAGTAAACTATAAATACAGTCCTTAACATTCTGGGAGATTGGTTGACTTCAAAGACTAGATTATAAATATAGCTTTAAATCTCTTAGGAGACTAAATGAAGTCAAGGTCAATAGATTGCTCCTGTAGAGTTCAACACAAGAGCTCGGTTCTTCCTATGTCTGGCTGAGGTTGGTCCTCCTCTCCCCTCTCTCTGGGAATTTTATATTGCTTACATCACTCACCTGTTCTACTCTAAATTTAGAGTGGTGCGTTGGCTGTTTAAACTTTCACTAAACACTCTAAGGAAACAAGATAAAGAAGTTACATTTTTGAGATACAAGCATAATATATTATTTTGTTCAGACTATTAATTCTCGAGTCATGATGGTTAGATCCAAGTGTGAGTACCTGTGATTGTAGGGAGAAAATTATCAATAATATCCCCCAGCGGTGTGCTGGTGTATATAAGACCTGCCAGTATACCCGCAAGGTGCCCCATGAAGGAAGCGCGAGGTACTAGTATATGAATCAACACTAACTCCGCCCAGGCTGCATAGCGGACTGGAAGTAGAACCCCGCCAATATTACTCATGCCTTGGGGTTCCTCTTTACTGGTGACCACCTTCAGGGCAAATATCACACCTGTAATAACACTGGTTGAATATCACATCAGTAATAACACAAGTGCAATAACATTTGGTGTATATACCAACAGTTAGGCAGTTGAACTACTAAGAGTATCACACCTGCAATATTACTAAATATATAGCACACCTACAATAGAACCGGGCAGATATTACACCTGCAATAGTACTAGGCAGTTATCATGTCTGCAACAACTCTTGGCAGATATCACATCCACAATAATACCAAGAAGATCTCACACTTGCGCAACACTAGGCAGATATCACACCTGCAACAACACCGGGAAGCTGTCACATTCTCAATAACACCTGCAACGACACCAGGCAGATATCACACCCGCAACAACACCGGGAAGCTGTCACATTCTCAATAACACCTGCAACAACACCAGGCAGATATCACACCTGCAACAACACCGGGAAGCTGTCACATTCTCAATAACACCTGCAACAACACCAGGCAGATATCACACCCGCAATAATACCAAGAAGATCTCACACTTGCGCAACACCAGGAAGATGTCACATCCTCGATAACACTAGGCAGATATCACACCCGCAACAACTCCGGGAAGATGTCACATCCTCAATAACACCTGCAACAACACCAGGCAGATATACTTTGCAATAACATATGACTAACTTGATATGTTTAACACAAAGGTTACAAGTGACATAATCAATGGGAATAGGTCAATAATGCAGTAAATGCACCAGCAGTTGTCTGTAGAGATGGCATATAGTCAATGTGGAAAACCATCTTCCATGGACTCGGCTACAACCTATTCTAATACCAGTTAAATTCATTTAAGCAAACACAATAAAAGAAATGGGTGTATCTTCAAATAATAATATAACTTAGTTAAGTAAATTCAAACTTAGTAAATAACTCACCAGAAAACCCTATGGCACAAGACTTCATATAATAATAATCCTGAAAAACCTCCATGCACAGTCTTCCTAATCCAACATACATGAAGCTTGTTAGAGTTGATAAGATGGTGAGGAGGAGCGCAAAGTTGGGACTACCGTAGCGAGTTTCTAGTGACCTACCCTTCACCAGGAATGAGATCATATTGTAGTATAGATGCAGGTCATCCCCGTGTTCTAACGGTGACACAAAAAGTCGCTTATAATCGTGCTCTTTCAAGATTGACTCAGCACTGATACAAATATCCCACTTTCTCCAGGGAGGTTTAAAGATACCCATATATAACAATGTCTGAAACAAGATAAATTGAGAAATATCACAATTCAACTAACACTTTTAAAATAATATCACAAAGAGGGGCTTAAAATTATTATTATTATTTTAGCACCGTGTCTTACTACCCGTTCGGGTTATACACACTTACGCTAATGTGTAATGGTAGGGTGATTGTGAGATGAAATGAAGGACCTACAGTTTAACGTGGAATCCGAACCACGGTGGTGACCTGGCATTCCACACATTCACAAGATGTCTTGTCAGAGGTGGCTTAAAATTAATTTGAATGCTGTTAAAAACAATTAAATCTTTTATTTCATCCATTTAACTGAGAGCAGCGCGAGCTTTAAATTAGATTTAGACTAAAAAATTACAAATATAATAACATTAATCATATATGAACATACACTTTTAAAAGAATGGAATAGGCCAACATTGCACTAAAAGTGTGTTAGTACACAATACATAAAATGTTTAGTACTATAAACTATCCAAAGAAAACTACGCACTTAAAGAAGGGTTCTTTAATTTATTTCAATGTCATATTATGGGAAATTTAATATTTTGACCACCCATACGACCAACCAAAGTAAATTTCCAATGATAAAAAAAAATATTGTAATATAATTCTATATAGGCCTAGTACCTAAATCAAATATTTTAAGAAAACATAACTTACCTAATTCACTAAAAATATTTGAATGGGCGACGCTTTTTTGTGTCTTATGGAATAAATAACACTAGCCTACAAGGTAAGATTTTTTTTGTAAGAAAATATTTTTTCAAAAAAGATGCATAAATGTTCTATAGCTAACCCATCAATTATTGCATATGACACCATTTAAATACCTAGATTACTTTATGAGAATCAAGATTGTGATCAATGTGTGACTATTTACTCTGTGTAGTTTAATTAAAAGACATCTAAAATATATTTTAACAAGATAATTATTCATTTGCAAGGGTTAGGTTATGATTTAAATTTGGTTTGGAAGATATTGATAGGTCTTCAGGGATGGAATCTAAGCGAGTTCTCAAATTGATACTTTACAGGCAGTCACAATATTCACATTTATGTGAATAGGCCCTACATTTTTATTGTTTTATTGTTAAAATATGAGTCACCACATTAAGCTATTGTTGTGTATGTTAAAAATAGGCCTAATGCTTTTTTTTTGTTCTTTGGCAAAGAAATGGTATCTGTAAACTGTTGTAAGAAGCATACCATACCTTCATTTTATACTTCCTTGGTGACCTGGTGGTTTAGGGGTAAGGTGTCGGATTTCTGTGCTAGGGATCCGGGGTTCAATCCTCGGTCCCAGCACATATTTATCTGATTACCAAACACTTCCTTCACCTCTGACAAGACATCTTGTGAATGTGGGGAATGCCAGGCCTCCACCTTGGTTCGGATTCCACGTTAAACTGTAGGTCCTCCATTTAATCTCACAATCACCCTACCCATTACACATTAGCGTAAGTCCGTATAACCCGAACGGGTAGTAAGACGCAGTGCTAATAATAATAATATACTTCCTTCCGAAATTATATTTCTATGTATGTTACTGATCCATTTAAATAGTGACTCAAAAAGGATAAGTCAAATGTTTGCACTTTATCTATATAGAATATTTGACTTTAAAATGTTATGTTCCCCCCCCCCCCCCCCCTCATAATATTTAATGGTTGAACTGCTCTTATTGGTTGATGGTTGGGTACTCATTATTTTATTTTGCATCGCCTTAATGTCCACTCGGGTTATATGCTTATGTACTAATTACATAGTGGTTTCAGCTTATAGGGATGAGGAAGATTATATTTATGGGAAGCTTACACGCATTTGCGTGGCGAGAGCAGAAAACAATTTTTTTTAAACGAACCAGTTGTCTATACTCGACCGAGATTCGAAATCTCCCTGCCATCAGCATTCTAATCAAATACTGTCACCTAACCAATTATAAGTTTTTACTTTTTAACTAACCTGCCCCACAATTGTGCTCAACGTAACGATTGGTATGTTCTGAAATCCAACATTAGTTAACTCCATCAACAACAAAATTATGCCCATTTCAAATCCTTGATTTCTTCGACGATTTCTCGGCATTTTTATTAGTTTTTAATATTATTTAATCACAAACCATTGAATGACATATTGTATTAAAGAGTAGAAAGATATTATCCAGGGATAAGAATATCAAGAACTCGAGACGATGTACATCACTGATCAGGATAACACGATTACATCATGAGTCATGACCACTTTGTAGCCAACACTTAAAAACGAAAGGTTACCATATGAAATAAATAAATGTGGTGTTATTGCAGAAAAACAAAAGTCTTATGTAAAATTAATACAAACGTTAGTTTTTTTTTAATTTCAATTGTCCTGATATAACACATATGACAAGTTGATCTAGAGACTTTATACTAAATCCCTGTTCAAGTGGGTACTCCCAACTAGGGATAGATTTTGAATTAATCGACCCTCAAAAACGATATTTTTGACCGGCCAAAACTTCCATACAGGCATTTTCAAAATTTATTATTTTTTTAAATTTAACTTGTGCTGATATAACATATATGACAAGTTGGTCTAGAGATTCTATACTGAATCCTTGTTCAGATGGGTAATCCCAATTACGGCCAAATTTTGAAATAATTGACCTTGAAATAGCCTATATTTCTGACACAAATACTCCTATTTAAGCATATTCAAAAATTAATATTTTTTAAATTTACTTGTGCTGATATAGCACATAAGATTAGTGGGTACAGAGACTCTATAGTCTACAAAGCAGATTTGATGTTATGATGTCCTCAAAACGTCAAGTTATCAAATTCGTGGTGAACGTTCAAGCGTCGCGGAGAACTGTCACACATGATCAAATAAGACGTTTGTACATAAATACTTTTAAGCCAAAATTTAATACCAACAAGGTGAAAATTGTGTTACGTTATAGTAAAATGAATATTTTATACACAATATTTAGGGTACCAACACAAATCAAATATATTTTTTAGAATTTGAGATCTGGATTTGTAATTATTTTATAAAAAGATAATAATTTATCCATTTATGTTTTAAAATTTTCAAAACAAAAAATCATCATATGAAACGAATATTATATTTATTTTAGGCAATTTAACAACCCAATGGATTAATATTTTTAATTAATAACACTGAAATACATTATTTCAGACCTGCCATTGTTCTTATACAGACTATATTCAAATATTACTATTTATTGAAATTTCACTTGTGTTTGTATAACACATATGACAAGTTAATCTAGAGACTCTTACTAAATCCCTATATATGTGAATATTCCCAATTAGGGCTAGATTTTGAATTAATTGACCCTGAAAAACGTTATTTCCAACCCAACAAAACACCTGTAGATAATTTTCAATTATATATATATATATATTTTAATTTCACTTGTGCTAATATAATATATATATATATATATATATACACATATGAAAAGTTGATCTAGAAACTCTATACTAAATCTTTGTTTAGGTGGGTATTCTCAATTAGGGCCAGATTTTGAATTAATTTACCCTGAAAACGCTATTTCCGACCCAACAAAACTCTTACAGAGGCATTTACAAAAATTATTATTTAAAAAAAAAATTCACTTGTGCTGATATAACACATATGACAAGTTGGTCTAGAGACTCTATTGAATCCTTGTTCAGGTGGGTGATCCCAATCACGGCACATTTTGAATTAATCAACCTTGAATAACTCTATTTCTGACACACAGTTACTCCTATGTAGGCATATTCAAAAATTAATATTTTTTGAAATTTCACTTGTGCTGATATAACACATATGACAAGGTGATCTAGAGAAACTATACTAAATCCCTGTTTAGGTTGGTACTCCCAATCAGGGCCAGATTTTGAATTAATTGACTCTGAAAAAAACTATTTCAGACCCGCCAAAACTCCTATACAAGCTAATTTAAAAAATTATTTTTTGAAATTTAATTTGTGCTAATATAACACACAAGACTGGTTGGTCTAAAGAGACTATCCTAAATCCCTGTTTAGATGGGCTCTCCCAAATCCCAATTAGAGCGAGAGTTTGAATTAATCGACCTTGATAACGCTATTTCCGTCCCGCCAAAACCCATATAGAAGCTAAGCTAAATTCAATAATTATTATTTTTTGAAATTTTACTTGTGCTGATATAACACATATGACAAGTTGATCTAGAGAGACTATACTAAATCCCTGTTCAGGAGTGTACTCCAAATTAGGGTTAGATTTTGAATTAATCGATCTTTAAAAACGTTATTTTTGAACACAAACATTCCTATATAGGCATTTTCAAACATTGTTGTTTTTTGAAATTTCACTTGTACTGATATAACACGTATGACTCGTTGGTCTAGACACACTATACTAAATCCCTGTGTATTTGGGTACTCCCGATTTCAAATTAAATGTCATTCTATATCATAGTTTTCCAAAGCAGAATTGAGGTTATGCTGTCCTCAAAACGTCTAGTTATCAAATTAGTGATTAACGTTCAAGCTAGTGATGGGTCGTTCGTGAGCGAGTCATTCAAATTTAACGACTCTTAAACGAGAGCTGTGAATGAACGACTCTCGCTTCGCGAGCGAGTCATTCACGCCACCATTACTCACGACTTTTTTCGCTCTCGTTCATCCGCTCTGGAAAGTCAGGAGTGTTTGTCATTCACGACTCTTCTGTTGTTCTTCTTTCGCTACTAAGAAAAAATCAACTATAAGTGCTTATTATCGTTACTAGATAGCAGTACTGTCTACAATATTAAACTAGCTATTTTTCTTGACATTACTTGAACATAATTATGTAAATTTGACACTAAATATTATATACTAAGGTTAATTATTATAAGTAATATGAGTAAGTATTAGAAGTAAAGAATCAAACACAATAGGATTCGGATAAATTACACATAATACTTAATTTGTTCTTAAGTTGAAAGGAAAGGGACAGATTTGCATGCTCGGAATGGGAATTGTGAGAACTAGTTAGCGCTCGCTCATCAAATTTAGGCTGAAGGGGTGAAGGGATTGGGAAAGAGCGAGCCATGTGGTGAACGATATGACTCTTATGAACGACTCTTTTGAGTGAGCGAGCTTATGTGAGCTAGCTCACCTCAATGAGCTAGTTTGACCCATCACTAGACTTCAAGCGTCGTGGAGAGCTGTCAAACATGATAAAATAAAACTTTTGTGTATAAGTACATCTAATCCAAAATTTAATATTAACAAGGTGAAAATTGTGTTTAGTTATTATAAAAAAATATTTTTTACGTCATTCCCCCCCCCCCATTTTGAGATTTGGACGTTTAAAATTATTTTAAAAAATATATTCATCTATTCATTTATTTTTAAAAATTTTCAAAACATAAAAATTATCAGAAGAAACGACAGCTATATGTATATTTCTTTTAGGATTAAGATTTTGAATTAATGACACTAAAATACGTTTTTCAAATTCGCCATTAACCTTATACAGACTATTTTCAATTGTTATTATTTTTCGAGATTTCACTTGTGCTAATATAACACAAACACATACAAGTTGATTCTGATATTAAATTGTTAATATATCTATTTGGGAGTTCTATAATTCCTTGAAATTTATTTTGGTACAGCCATTCAAGCAGGGATGGGATGAACTGTTCCTTTAGTGGAGCAGGAGCAATCTGTTACTGCTTCACAACTGGACCTGTTCCTATTATCTGTTCCTTTTACCTGCTCCTTTTTGTCACAGTCACTATACTCGTACCTACGCCCAGCCTAATTTTTTTTAGAACTGCGTCTACTGCCCGTTTGGTTTATACACATTTATGCCAATTACGCCAATGTGTTAGGGATAAATACGGTTGATTATAGAGGAAGTGCACCCACATTTGTTTGGAATAAGAGGTGAAAACATTTAGGAAAAATCACCCTCAGTGCACCCAACCGGAATCGAACCTCAATCTCCCTGTCATCGGAAGTCTATTTTAGTGCGAGAATGAAGCCAGAGACCATAGGTTGGCAACCTTTTTGGTATCATGGGGTTTATAGGTTTTAAAAAAAGTTTGGCTAGTTTGAAAAAAAGTAAAGCAAAAAAACTAGAGCAAAAATAAGTTCAATTTTACATTTGTAATTATCTATCAAGTCCATGTTTTGAACAAATTATTTGTTTGCTAAATATTTGGTGGGCTAGATAAAATCAGTCAGTCAGTAGATTGCTGACTATTGCCTTAAATCATTTGATCACCAAAAAGGTTCCCTTCAATGTCACTCATCAACGTAACAATTTATTGTGATAATAAATTACATACTGTGTTTGTATTGTAGAAATAATGTTTTTTACTACGAAACCTTTCCCCTTCCAAACTCATTTGTGACTCCCCAAACCAACTCTAAACTAGGCCTATATAATAGATCAGTAAGTTTGCCCCGGACCTGATCTCAGCGCTGTGACAATGACACAAGGCATCCACTTCCTTTCTAATGTACGATTGCTCCAAAATATCTCCGGGGCATAAAGGAACAAGGTTTCCCCGGACCTGTTACAGCGTGTGTTTGTTCCGTGGACCAGTGAAAAAAGGAACAGCTCCTTTCGTCTGTCAGGAACAGGTTGTGAATGTGACGTCAGAGGAGCAGTGATAAAGGAGCAGTTTGTGATTTCACAACCCATCCCACATTCAAGCCAGATTTTGAATTTTTAGACATTTCACATTATATCCTTATCAAGGAGAATTGAGTTTATGGTATCTTCAGACGGTTTAATTAGCAAATTCGTGGAGAACGTCAAGCGTAGCGGGAGTTTGTCACATATTACCTTTATATAAAATCTCAGTAAAATTAGATTAGTGCAAAATTAATACATGCTTACTCTTAATATTACTTTTTAATATAATTTAGGCCTAATAGGGTATTTATTCAGTTCTAATGAATTAAATACAATTTAATCTTATTATAGACCTATAAATATGTATTGTAATTTAAAAATATCATACATTGATCATAATATTTATTCTGTGCCCTTGATGGTCAGATATAGTGTTTACAATGAACTACAGCTTCTTGTATGGGCTAGAGCATATTTTTATATTTTTCTTTTTATCACCAAGTCTTACTACCTGTTCGAGTATGCGCTTAAGTACTAATTATGCTAATGAACTCGAAATTGGGAAGGTTTGATTTAGAAGAAATGAACCCGCATCTGTGTGGAGGGAAAGTGGAAAACCATTTAAGGAAACCCCCCCCCCCCCTCAGTTCATCTGACTGAGATTAGAACCTCGATCTCCCGTCCTCGGCAGTCTATATAAATAGAAATCCAGCGTGTAGGCCAACTACGCAGGTTAGAGCAAGTTATTACTTTGATTGATGTCTCATTCTCACTTATGGCTTTGACAAAATTAGTGGTGGTGGTATGAGCGATACTATAAACATTATTTAATATACAGCCAATCCTTGTAATGAATGGAGTGAAGATGTCACTTGTAGGGTCAGTTGGTGTATGAACGGGACCAACCTTCGGGTTGAGTAATATATATACGGTAAAATATCCCATTAGAGCCAGATTTTTTATAAGCCTACTCTAAAATTCCATATTTCTAACACACTATTATTCTAATAGTTTTTTTTAGCACCACATATTACTAGCCATTCATACGCCTATGTACTAATACCTCTAAAGTGTTGGGGATGAGGAAGAGTGAATTTAGAGGGAGTGCACCTGCATTGGTGTGAAGTGAGAGTGGAAAAGAATTTAAGAAAACGCCTCTGTGCAGCCGACCGAGATCAAACCTCAATCTCCCTATCATCGGCATTGAGTTTATTGTGAGACTAACGCCTTCGACCAGTGGTCGGCAACCTACGGCTCGCTGACTGATTCTATCCGGCCCGACAAAAGATTTAGCGAACAAACAATCGTGTCCGTAAAAATAGATTAAGGAGCTGTTCATAAACTATGTCATGCTATTGTTTTCATCCCTTCCCCCGCATGTCACATTTGTCACAATACCACTCACTCCCTTCTAATTATTGTTTTAAAAATTGAAAATCGTCACAATCTTTTGAAAATTTTATTTACATTTTATTGCTTACACTGAGAAAACTAAGGGTGATAGAGAAAAATTATAGCTAACTTTTTTGTAGAACATAAAATCTACAACACAAAAGTCCCTGATTGTATGTAGCTCAAGTTAATAGTTTAGGGGGGAGTCAATCAAAGCTGCACTTTTAAAACCCACATAGTGAGGTGAAATCACGATTGTGATAGGTTTGTGAACATTCGTAAAACTTGATTTCATAACAAATACTCTTAATCGTATTGTGACATCACACATTATCTAACCTCTCCCGGTGCTCCCCCTCGTCACATCGAGCACTACTCACCCCCCTTAGCCCTCTTAACCGACTCCACCCATAAGCGTACTTAGTTTATGGACAGCCCCTAATAACTAAATACTATATGATAAATATTATAAATTGGAGTTTTTTTCTGAATATTTATTTTAAACCGGCCCACTAATATTTTTATTAGATGCAAATGGCCCATGATATCAAACAGGTTGCCGACCCCTGCCTTAGACCATGCTGCCATCAAAGTAGGTGTATCTATTATTTTAATATATTATTAATTTTTAAGAAATTTAACTAGTATTTATATAAACATTATCTCTAAAACCCCAATGTATGTTGTTGAAACATTCTACTAACAGCTTGTAAGTTGGTTTGAGGGATTGGAGTGGCATCATTTATTCAACTTTGGCAGGTAAAGGAAAGTTCAGGACACTGACCCAAGCAAAGAAATGCCTTTGTTGTCTCCAAAGAATACATAGTGTCTGAAAAGTCACTGTGCAGTAAATGTTTTCAAATATTTTAGAATTTATTTAATGCTGTCGGCTTATACAGTGAATATAATAATTTTGTGCAGGAAAATGGTGGACAGCTTTTATAAATTTGGAATATGAAGTGTCCGAGATTTTTTTTTTACATGTAAATAAAGTGATCTTAGGTCTAGTACTACTGCCGAGGAACTGATAGGTTTATAGGATGATAGCATCAGTTGTAGACCACCTATTGTAATATTGTTATTCATTTTCCGGTTTTATCATGTTAACATCAGTTACACTACTGGGATTTTTTTTATTATCTTATATATATAAAAAAAATCACCAAGTTTTACTGCCTGTTCAGGCTATACACATATATTATGATTACTCTAATAGGGTAGGGATGAAGAAGGAAACAATTTTTAGATTTAATCCACTCACATTTGCGTGGAGGGAGAGTGGGAAACCATTTAGGAACAACCACCCTCAGTGTACCCGACTGGTATTCAAACCCCAATATCCCCATCCTCAGCACCAGTCTAACACGAGAGTGACGTTTTAGACCATGTGGTCATCAAGGTGGGTGTAAAATGTATTAACTTATGAAACTATTGCTAGTGATGTGTTATTACGATTTGAAAAGGAAAAGTCAAATTACTTAAAAAAGAACACATTCACTAGTAGTCGACCACCAAATTCCATTAGTCGTCCACCATAAATCCAGTAGTCGCCTACGCATGCGTTAGTAACCTATTTAAAGAAAATTAGAAAAACAAAGATAGAGCTTAAAAAACATTGTTTTATTATTTATTTACACACTTGCTCTCAAAATTAATCAAACTGTGATAGTTTCCTTTTTATTGCTCAACTAAATGTCATACACATATTGCCAGTTTTTGTACACAATCTAAACGATGTTCAATATCCATTTAAAATCAGGTCTGGATCAGAGAGAATTTCTTTTCCCCCTATCATATCGAGATAATCTTCCAGCTCTGTGAACCATTTCCTAATTAGTTCTTCGGTGATTATGGCATTACCTTTTGTTAAAATCTCTGGTGTCTTTGTCACAAGTTGCGGATGACGCCTTAAAAAAGTGCAATTCTATTTCTTGCCTGGACAAGTGTTTCTTTTTTGGTCGCCTTCACAATTTGCTGGACTGAATTTAATTTGTAATTTGTACCCAGTAGTGGCCGACTTAAATTTTCTTATTCTTTGAGAATAAATGTATTTTATGCTCTGATAACAGTAGTATGACTCATTCTACAACAAATGCAGAGACTCTATTTAAGAAAAAATAAGTATTACTATTGTAGATTACATTAATTGTGGAAGAGCACATGGCTAGCACACAAAACATTAACAGCACTATCTTGCTGTCAGCTAGATGACACACCCCATACCACTACCGGAAAACAATTAAAACTATAGTAAAACCAATGTTGGCATTAATGATTAAACTACAGAATACTAGCCGAGCACTGAGGTGTCACAGAATAGACAAAGTTTTCTTCTTACAACGTAATATCACAGAAAACATTCAAATGTTGCCAAACACCGGAGGGTGGCTGACTACAGGAGCCTCACCCTATCACTCTATAAAATTAGATTTTTCAGTTTTGAAAAAGAACATTTATTCTATTAACATTCCAATTAAATTATATGCATATTTATGGGGTTGTACCAATATATTTTGTAATATCATCCGCTATACAATACGAATCCGTATTAGCCATTAGGTTATTATTTTATATATACAAAGGCTATAATTTTTCTTAAATAACTTTTATTAACAGCATATAAGCTTAAGATTTTTTTATTTGCAGTAAAATCAAAGAAGGCCTGTAGTGCTAATATTATGAAAATTTACTTATAGGCTTACAGATTTAGTCACATAGATAGATCACTATTATATTCATTTATCTCTTTAACAAATTGCAGGTGACCTAGTGGTCTAGAGGTAAGGTGTTAGACTTCTGTGCTGGGGTCCGGGGTTCAATCCTCGGTCCTGGCACAAATTTATCTGATTACCAAACCCTTCCTTCCCCTCTGACAAGACATCTTGTGAATGTGGGGAATGCCAGGCCTCCACCGTGGTTCGGATTCCACGTTAAACTGTAGGTCCTCCATTTCATCTCACAATCACCCTACCATTACACATTAGCATAATTGCGTATAACCCGAATGGGTAGTAAGACGCGGTGCTAATAATAACAAATTGTAAGCCTAATGAAAATGTTGCCATGACAGAATACATAATCATTGGTGTAGGAACATAAGGGAAGTAGTTTTAAGTGATTGTCCATGGATAAAGTATTAAAAGGGAATTTTACACACAGCTCTTTAAAGAAAAATACACTGCATCTATGACTTTTTGAATATATGAAAGGGGTCTTATCTTTACAATGTCTGTGACCAATGCATTTTCACTGTCTAGGTATTAAAGCTGGTTGTGAGTAGGCTATTAATGACTGAGACAATACCAAACCTTGGTTTAGTAACGCCTTTCTTGACCAAACTAAACAGCTTGGTTTAACCAATGATCTGAGAGATGTGTGCCAATTTTAAGAGTGTGTGGCCCTTTGTGTTAAGATTTTAATGTGTAATCTCATTGTGAATGACTATTTACATTTATTTATACCAAAATAATGAAAAGCAATTAATTACTGATTATAAACCTTTCTTATACCTTCTTATAAATATCTTACAATAATTAGCTGATTCGTAAGCATAAAAAATGTTCAAAATAAACACGCAAATAGGCGTAAAAATGTGAGATTTAAACACCAGAATAGAAATTTAAGTAAAAATAATAATCACACATTAGGTAGTGAAAAAATTGAATTTACTACCTACTATTTTAATACCTATAGTGAATTTAGATAGCTGTTTTTTTAGCACCACGTCTCAATAGTCGTTTGGGTTTTACATATTGTACTTACTCAATTTTTTAGGGATTAAGAAGGTGGAATTTAGAGGTAGTATATCTGCAGTTGTGTAGAGGGAGAGTGAAAAACCAGTCAGTAGAAAACACTCAAGTACACTTGACCAAGATTTAAAACCTGATCTTCTTTTCAACGTTAGTCCAGTCCAGAGTGACATCTTAACCCATTCGACCAGTGAAGCGGGTCACATGTTAATCTCATGATAATTTTCTATATTCTCAGTAATAAAATGGGTTATATTTTTAGATACGTTTCTTGATAATTTGAAAAGTTGATTTCTACTTCACACGATGTCAAGGGAAAAAAATTTCAAATTTACCGTTTTTGAACAAGTTAAACTTTTCTCCTACAATGACATGTTTCCTCTCAAGAAGTCTACCTTTGCTCCCATTGTCCTCCACCCAATCTACGCTCATTAGAAACAATTTGACACTTGTCGATTTTCAAAACTACTCTAAACAAGTATGCCACAACTTACAATTTCTAAGAAAAAAATAAGCAAAAAATCTCTACTGTATGAAAAAGAGAGGGGCCAAACCTGAAATAGGAGCGTTCTGCCGCTTATTCATAAAATATACCAAAACAATAGAATAAGACATATGGCACTATAAAATTTACATATCTCACTTTTAATAAAATGAAATGCATATATATCTCAAGTGACTATGTTTTACAATCAAGGAAAAGGTAAAAATCCGGTCCCTACTTATTATCATTATGTAAAAAAATCAATAAAAACATCATACTATAGCAATTATTAAGGCTTATACTAGTTTTTCTCTTCATACTATTTTGTTAAATTTTTAATCCTAATAATGTGTGTTTATAATTAATTATCATTGGTGAAAGGTAACTAAGAAGCGTTTTTCATGAATAAAAGAAAAAAGGGCATGATTTGATTTAGGTCTCCCCACCACTGTCTTTACTTATGAAACACAATTCCAAAGTAGTTTTTGCCCTTCAGTTCGGTCAGAATTTTGGTAGATAACTCTCAATACCAAACTGTTGCCAATTCAATTGCGGAAACACACTTATTATTTGTTATCTTTCATAGCTACATGTGCAGAAGAAACATTTAAGAAAGATTTGAAAAGTGTATGCAGGCCAAAGGAATTAAGTTTGTGAGGATCATGTTAGCTGTCACTAGGAGAAACAGGATAAAGAATAAATTTATTCGGGAAAGAGAGATAACAGGGTTATTCTAGTGACAAGCTAATATGCTCTTGACAAACTTTATTCCCATGGCCTCCACTTTCCTAGTCTTGCTTATATTCACTGTCCATGTTTCTGCTGCATGTGTGACAATGGGTAAAACACTTCCTTACACTTCAAAGGTACTTCTCATAGCAAGTCTCTTACACACCTATAGAAAAACTCTCTCTACTGTCCTCTTCTCATTAAATCATTTCTACTTCCACCTTACCTCAATCACGCCTCCAAGATATTTTACATTCTAAACTCGTGCAAACATCATGGCTTTCATTCTATCCTCCCCAAGTTTTCCTGCCACTTTATTCATTATCATTTCCATTATGACTAGTAATGGTGAGAAGGCACTCCCCTATTTCTCACCATTTTTTATTTGGAACCACTCAGTCCTCTCATTCTACACTTCGGCCTTCAATTTCCAAACTTTATTTCTATCCACACTATCACATGGCTTCTCTATATCCATAAATACTAATGTCAAGAAAGCATCGTATTGCATTGTGTGTGAGAAAACATTTTTTTTTGTATCTATTATTCAGATCTATATGCTTGTAATATAATTTTAATTGGGTACACCTCAATTGATACAGTATAGTGATGGTAATAGAGCCTTTCCATTATTGATAATATTATGAGTTTAATGTTTTATGATAATTTTTTGAATATTAAACTTGAATTACATATTTTTTTCTTTGAAGTTTTGTGTTTACAACCCGACTTAATTTATCTTACTGCTGCCATAGGAAGCAGAGTATGGACCTTATTCTTGGGATAGTGTTCGATTCTTGACCCTACATTATATTTAACAGTTCTTGCACATCCCTAATCATAATCATCTAACTAGGGGTACATGGCACAATTAACCAGTGTACAAAACTAGACTAAGTAGTTACAGGACGAAGTGGGTTGCTGAAGAAAAGTAGGTCAAAGATTTCAATAAATTGGTGACATCTTCTTTTCTTCTAACACTTAATAAGTAGTTTAAAAGCTGCAAAATATGATCATTTTATTGAATCTCTAAAAAAAATACCTATGTTTTGATTTTCCCTTTGGATGGATGTAAGTCACTCCTCATCCACACAAGAGGATTGCTATTATTTTCTTAATCCAAAATTCCCTGTGCTTTTCATTTTCCCAGATACCTTAGAAACTAATATAACTGAGTGAAGTTACATTTTTCATAAAATTGAGTAATGAGGTCATGCCATTGGTATTTATGACAGCATGATTTGACATTGTTGGAGAAGTTTGTGCTGTTTATTTTTACCGCGACTGTTTTGGTTATATATGCTTATATTTATAGGGATGATGAAAGTTATATTTAGAGGAAATGTACTTGCATTTGTGTGGAAAATAATTCTGGAAAAACCACCCTCAGAACACCCCACTGAGTTTCAAACCTCAATATTCCAGTCATCGGCAGTCTAGTCTACTGCAAGAGTAACGCTTTAGACCATGCAGCCACCAAAAGGGATGTTTATGCAGTTGTCATCCAACCCAATGTTCCAGGGAGGAAAAAAAAAAGTAGGGTAGGGATACAACATGTATTCAAATAAGTGTTCTTGTTTCTTCAGTTCAATTTTTCTTCTTAATAAAGCCTTACTATTTATAGATTTGCGATTTAATGTACAAAATTTACAAAGGTATTTAGTTTATTGTGAAATTCCCCGTGTTTTCATGGTTTTTTAGGTGTGTGGTAACCCCACACAAGTAAACATTTAAGAAACAAAACAGCAGGAGTTTGAACCAGGCATAGAGGTTTTAAGTATCTGCACTCAGAATCAAACAAAATTTTTCTGAGAGACTACTCAATGTACAAGAGTTCCAAATTTAAACACGTCATTCATTATGTTATAATCTAGCACCAGTTTACCGGCTATTAATGTTGATTAGTGACAAACTATGTGTTAAGAGAATAGGGAACAAAAGGTGAAATGCCATGTCATTCACTTGTATGAAAAAAAAAACAACCTATGAGTGGCGATGTCAAAAGATGAACTCATGTTCTTCAAAGCTTGCTAGGCTGAATCTAGCTAGTCAGTTATTGAATGAATCAAATCTAATATTTTCTTTTATATGGTGTTTATTTTTTGTTTGGGTGAATATTTTGTGTGCCATTTAAGATTTAATAAATGTTGGATACTAGGATTAAAACATTTGTAACATTAAAAATACAGTAGATATGGAAAAATCTGTTTATTTATGATATTTGCAGGCTGTAGAAATAGATGTTTAATTCCAAGTGAAACATTCAGACACTGTGGGCATTCCAGCAAAAAACCTGTAAGAACTTGGTGTTCGATAGCTTATGTTACATTATACCCGTAGTAGCTGCAGCAAATGTGACCTTTCCTGATTACTTGCACGGTTAAAACAAGATGGTTGTTGTTTACCATTAATAATAGAAACTTGAAATTTGTGTCTAGTGATTTTTTTTAGCTGTGTCTAAAAATTGCTATACCAGATGTAATTTCCTATAAGTCTACACATGCTACATATTTGACAAATAGCGCATAATTTTTAACAAAAGTTTGACCCTAGAAAATGACTGTAGCTTTGTTTGCCAAGGGATAGTGCTAAATGTATTTGATAAATACAACCCATGGCACATGACCAACAAATACTAAGCTCCTATTTATTATATCTATAAATGGTAGTCAAATACTTGCCCCACTAATTTCAACCAATTTTAACAGGTTTCTTACAGTTTATACACAATCTGCACAGTCAATATGTGGGTAGCTAGTCCTGTAGAGCAGCGTTTTTCAAACTAGCCTTTAGTCTTTTCAGGGATGGCAAAAGGGTTCGATGTGCCCTAAGCAAACCTTAAAATTTGTACTCCAATTGTATCCTGTGTAATATAAATAAAACACACCCTCTGCGTGAGGCAAATAATAATAGGGTGCTAAAATACCAGCAAAAAAAAAATGACTAAAAAAAGTGGCCCTTAATAAATGTGTGAAAAAATATTATCCCTTCTTCCCTGACTTTTTTCCTTATATTTTCAGGCGCTTTTAATTAAATATAAAGTGATTCACTGAAAAAGCGACCCGAATATCATAAAACCATAGTGCGAAAATGTTGTTTACCAATCTGTTTTAAAAATATATTATTGATATTAGCTACAATATTGAGATGTTTCTTTTAAAAATAATAATTATTAGTTGTTGTTTTTAAACAAACAAAAATAATCACATTTTGTTGGAATGCATCCGGGAGACCTTTGTGCCCCATGCACTTGTACAAAATTGCAATAATGAATATCTCTGAAGCTTGGAGGTTAGAATAACGCTGCTCTAGGGCAATATGAAGGATCCTCTTCGAGCAAGTTATCAAAGTCTAATCCTGCTTTTGCAGCTCTTGCAATAACAGCATCCTCTTCTTCTCAAGTTCATCCTCACTCATCTCACCATCATGATGGTGAGTTGGCATTGCGAGGTTGCTCACAGTCTCCGCTTTCAGGATGAGTCGTCGTACAAACTCTCGGTCCTCACTGCCTGGAGACTTGGCCCTGGATGAGCTTCCCACAGGCTGCAACAATGATAAACCCTAGCTTTAACAAGAAACACATGATTTCGACAAGTATAGAATCTCACGTCAACAAGGAAAATATCAACATATAGCAACTAGAGTTGGGTCGAATCCATTATTTTATGACGCCCAAATCTTAGCAATTACTGTTATCGTAATTTTTTTCTAACATTTTATGTTATTAAACATTCATTTCAAAATTAATACATTCAGTTAAGTGTTAATTAATGGTCTGGTGTTTTGTTAAGACTCTCCTATAATTAAGTTAGGGTTGAACCACCAAAAATCAGTGCTTGAGTTCTAAAATAAATTTCAATTAAATTTTTTTTTCTTTCAAATCTTGAATCTGATATTTTTTTGACTCTTGAATATCTTCAAGTATTCGAGGGTTCCAATCTTAATAATAACACAAAGTGAACAAACACAGTTTAACTCTTAACGAAACACAGAACTTCAAAAAATCCATTCATGTTTATTGTAAGCAATATTAATGGTATTGTCAATAACTTCCGCTAACAAAAACTAAGAATTGATACTGCCACCCTAACAGTGAACCAAAGAGGTCTAAAACTTGCAAATTTTCTAAAACAATCAACAACTTTTCACAAATACAAATACAGCTAAAGCAATTATGTCCAAGAATAGCACTAGGAGTAACAGGTTTCAGTCCTGGGACTTGGATTGGTGGATGTTGGTGATCAACAGGTTACAATGAAGAAAAGAGGTAACAACATGTTGGAAAGGAGGTTGGTATCACATCTCATCAGGGGGCAGGGACACAATGTGTACCTTCGCTCTAAAGAAATTCTGCCACGAGGAAAACAAAATAAGCCTATTTATTGCTTTTGCATATAATATTTTAGTTGGAAAATATTTCAAGAAGAAATTACATTAACAATGAAATTGCAACACCTGCAAATGAGTCTATGAATCCGTAAATACTTTGACTATAGAAAAAAGAGTGGAAAATGACCAGTCAATAAACGTAATAAAAGGGCCAAGACTTGTGCATTAATATAAAACTAGAGGTCCGCATAGCAACAATAAATACACAAGTGTTGTGCATTGAGTTACCCAGAAAAGCAGCAGTTTTTGCTCTTTTTATGTTAATGTAAATATTTTGCATACTTTAGTCAGCAAAAAAGATAAAAGTTGTGTAGAGCATATTTAAAATCGGTGCATTTTATAATGAGTGGCAGGCTGTATATAAACTAGGGGAAACTGTACACCCTCGAAATAAACTAAATTTAAATAATAAAACCTAAACAAGTCAATTAATTTTATTTATTAATCTTTTGTAACATGCAATTTCAAATGTTTCTACAGTTTAAAGTGTGGCAACCCTGGAGATGTTATGTTGGTACCAACCAGGCAGTGAGAGGCGAGGCTGGGCCGGCAGGGATGAGGGGGGAGTGGGAGGTGAGACAGTTCTCGGACATCGCCACGTACTCGTCCCCCACCAAGTCCCTGTCGTCGACACGAGCTCAGCTCAACTCTGCTTGAACACAAGACAACAACTACGAGCAGGCAGGCAAAGACATATGTTAACAGTCCATAAGTCGATCCCATCCTAACAAACAACTCCATATGGCCAGGGAGGTCGATTACAGGAGTAAGGACATAGCGCATATCGCAGAATCTTACCAGATTTACTTAGTATTTAAATGGGTGTTTTTCCTTTATCCCAAAATTATAATTCCTGGGAGCAAAGTTGTACTTTGGGTGTAAATCAGCTTGTAAATTATGTAATGATATTACCCATTTTTCTCTGTTAGTGAAATCTAATCACCAATAAAAGTATTTGTATTTATAATAAGTGAGCAAACAATTTTTTTATAATTTATTTACTATACCTGCTTTTAATTTTATCTTGTAAAGAAATTGCTAGAGAAGTTGGTAGGTCATGATAGTGAGTAATTCAGATGTATATTTAGAAAAATTGTTTTTAATTGGTATGTACAAAACATTAGTTACAGGCTGGCCACTTCAACTCTAGAGTAAAATTCCAGAATAATTCCCTGTTTTTCTGCCAAAAAAAATAAATAATTTTACCAATCTTTTTTTAAAAGGCTTTTCTTTTGATTGTAAGACTTTAAACAAATGATTACAAATGGCAATGTTTTTATAAAGTGTGTGTTGAATACACTGGCAAATTTTAGTTCTTGATCAAAGATTATTAGTAATTATTTCTAGCCATTGTCTAGGCTTGTATTTTATTGAAGTCTTGTACAATTAATAACCCTACAACCTAAATTAAAACACTTTAAATTACTTCAAGATAGATTATAAATGTATTTAAAAAAATCCTTACCATCACCTGTCTGAAGACTTCGTCGTGAGCAACCGCAGATATAATTTGCCCTCCTCCTTAAGAGATTATTAATATTACAACCATCAAATTACTCTAAATCCTTAAAAAACTTTATTTTAAGGTATAGCTCAGAAAATCACTACTAGTGATACTTCAGCCACGAGTAGAGAGTAGACTAATTAAAGAGTTTTATGCAGAAAAATGTTATATAATGGATATTAATGATATTATTATACAATATTATTAGTATTCATTTTTGGTAATGATACAATCTATCAAAAGTGACAGCTGTGTATCACACAACTGGACATATAAATGTATTAATACTGTTTTAGTAAATGCAGTAGCTGTCAAAAAGTTTTCATATATGAATCCGACAGTACATGTCCATGTTGTGAGTTCATTAACTAGACCAAACATTTTGGCAACCGTGTTGATGCTTCAAATGTTAAGTAGTTATTTTTATGTAAATTTAATATCAAACTTAACTCAGGAAATTACATGAGCTTAAATTTTTTCACACCATTGAATTAAGGTTCTTAATATTTTTAAAATCATGACATACAGCAAAATTAAAGCACTTTTTTTTTACAGGTTTTTCCCCTAATACGCAATATTCCTTGTTTTCCTGATCATTAGCCATCCTGAGTTACTAAAAGCTTAGTATGAGGTTTAAGGAAAATAAAGGGAAGTTGCGAAAACTTACACTCATTAGTGTGTAAGAATATTGGCAATTTTGTTAAATCCAGCTGAGGTCCATACAAAAAAAATATTTGGAGCACTAGCCAGTATCATAGACCATTTATAGAAATTTTAATAAATGTTCCTGGAAACAGGAGTCATACCTCCGTTGCCAAATCATGTTGGGTTGGATGCCAAGTCGCAAGAAGAGCCTTCATTTCGAGAAGAGATAACCAACACATACAAATGTAATTATACCATGTTCATGGTAGGAATGAACGTCTGAAAGGTCTTTTGTACGACTAAAATCCTACTATATAAAATAACTCTGAGAGGGAAAAAGGGCCTTTCAGAACACCCCAATCATGAAAAGGGTTTAGATATACCTCTGGCCAATCCATAAAATTTGAAGTTATTGTATTCTCATAAATAACAGCTTTATTCTTCTGAATTTTGGTTTAAGCGTGCCATTGAGTATCCAAATATCAGTGCCAAAGAAGTTTTATTTTTAATGTTGGTTTAAACTCCATTCTTATTTGAATTAGGGTTTTAAACTCTTAACAAAACTAAAGACAAAGGATAGATGGGCTCAAGCAAGAGTCACATGCCTACAGCTGAACCTAACGAGGACAATTTAATTAAATACTAATCAAGATAATATCAATAATCTCTAGAGATAGTAAGTTTGACTTTTCAATAAAATAGCAGGGAAGTGATTTACCCTTATATTGCATAATTGAACAAAATTATACCTAGCCTGTTCCAAAGTAATGAAATCATATTCTTTTGATAAATACTATAATTTATTAGAAATGCTTTTACTAGTGTACCTTCCCATATTTTGTTTCAAAATATTTTGTTGGTTAGCTAAATTTTCAAAAGATGTCAAAATAAATGATAACGAAATAGAAAGTGCTTGAAACAAAATAATAAAAAAAAGCTGTGGTTGAATGTGCGAAGGATGTGAATGAATCTACAGTGGTGGGAAACTTAAAAAGAGATGTATGATGGAATAAACAGGTGAAAGAAGATGTGAGAGAAAAGAAAGAAACATACAAATGGATAATTGCTGTGAAAAGTGAAATATAATGTAAAAGGTTGAAGGACATATACAAAGAGAAAAAGATGAATGCAAAAAACATAGTAAAGGAGAGTAAGGAGCAAATAATATTAAGAGAAGTAGAAATAATGAAGAATGATAATAAGCTGTTTTGGAAATGGGTAAAGAGAATGAAGGAAGTAGTGTAGTAAGGAAAGACCTGTGGCATTCAGAATGAGCGTGGTGAGATGATATGGCATGAAAACAGTTTAAGAGAGCAAAGGAGGGAGTATTTTGAGCAAATATATGGCGAAAACATAAAGAAAATAGCAGAAAATATGTTAAATGTTATGAGTAAAAGAATTAATGAGGCCGAGATATTAAAGGCTATGAAAATGTTAAGGAATGGCAAAGCTGCGGGTGTAGATGGGAACACAAGTGAAATGGTTAAGTGTGGGGGCATGGTACTACTCGCTAGATTGTGTGTGTTGTTCAATGTGTGTGCTGGGATTTTGAATGTTCCTAATGACTGTAAGAATGCTGCCATTGGGCATTCAATGATCAGGAGAAACCGTACAATCAGGCGAAGAGGAGTGTGTTATGAAATGTTCTGAAAGAATATGTTGTGTATGCAATTTTGAACGAATGGTTTGACATTGAATGGGGTGTTAGAACAGGTTGTGTCTTGTCTCCATGGATGTTTGATGTATTCATGGATAAAATTAAGAGGGATCTTTGTGATGACGCTGTTGGTATACAAATGGACAATGTGAGAGTACTGTTATATGCAGATGATGCCGTATTAATGGCAAAGAATGAAAGTGACTTGCAAATACATTTAATTATTTGAATGTTGCAACAGGTAGAATAGCTCTTTGTAAAATGTATCTAAAACTATGGTGATAGTTTTTGATAATGATGGATCAAGAAATGATTATCAGCTAAGTATTAAATGGAAAACTGTTATAACAAGTGAATGATTTTGTATATATGGGTAGAATGTTCTATAAAAATTGAAGGATATATGGTGAAATTGACAGATGGGTGAATGCATCACAGAGAGTAGTTGGATGTATCTGGACTATTGAAAATAATGAGGTAGTAACGAAAGAGGAAAATATGGAAGAATGTAAATGTGTGTTGATGCCATGTGTGGATGTGAAGCAAGAGTTTGTTAGGAGAAACACAAGAATAAGGTGAATAGAGTTGGAATGAGATATCTAGGAAATGTATGTGGGAAAACTCGTGTGGACAGAGTCAGTAATAAATGTGTGCTGAAGGAGTGTGGTTAGAAAAGGAATCCAACAGGTCCATGTGAAAGAAGCATCTAATGTTGGTTTGGGCATGTTTAGAAGGTGAGTGTGGATCGAGCGATGAAGTAAATATATGAAGGTAGAGTGTGTGGGTAAAAAGGAAGGGGTAGTCCATGTAAGACATGGCTTAATGTTGTAGACAAATGTGTGAAAAAGAGAAACATTAAAAGTTTTGATAATAATAGAGCATGTATGACTCTGTGTATGGGTGTTTTTGAAGCAAAGGCATTTTGCAAGGATAGGGAAGTGTGGAGGAAATTAGTGAGGATGGATTAGGTACAGAGTTGTTTTTTAAGCTTTATCAGGATGGATAGCGAGTTGGAGAAACAAAAATTAGTGACATTTTGACCACAAAGTTTCTTCTGTAAATGATTGAACATTGTAATATAATTCATATATTGGCATAATGCAATTACACACATATGAAACTTTAACTAGATGGTGAATGTTAACCTTGTCGTTGGCATCTCAGTAAAATAAACCAGGCAACTTGTGGCTAGCACATGTTATTGTAGGTAGGGAGTGGTACGACTTTCAATGTGTTCACGTTGTTACAATGTGCAGGAGATTAAAACAAAAATATTTTTGTGACTTTATGACCAAAATATTGGAAATTCGTGACTTTTTAAGGACTTTTGTAACTTTTTTTGCAATTCATAGCTTTTCCGTGACGTTCATGAACCAGTAGACTGTGTACATGTATAGTTTCTTGCCTACCTTGTAAGGGATTAAATATGTATGTTTGTATGTCAAAACAAGTCACCACTATACAAGTGTGGGAAACTGAATATTTTTAAGACTTAGGTTGAAGAGTAAAAGACTCTTATTGGTACTAAGTAGCTGCAAAAATTTGGCATGACACTGTTCACATAACCTTCTTGTAATCAAGGTAGAATTAGAAAACTAATATACCCAAAGGAACTAAAACCAATGATAAGGATTAGGGACATACCTGGATGGTGTGCTTCCTCGCTACAACAGAATCCAAACTTTTTTTAACCACAACTTACTGATAGGGTAGAAATGAGGAAGGTAGAATTTACTAGAAGAAATTTACCTGAATTTTTGTGGAGGGAGTGGAAAGCCATTTAAACAAAAACATCCCCACTACAATGTCTGGGATTTGAGCTTCAAACTCTCTGTCCACGGCAAATCAGACTTGATTAATTTGAGCATAAAATTTTCCAACTACTTGTTCTGAATGTCTGATCAAATTGTGATTGACCAGTTCTTTGCTATAAGCCATATTTTAGGTGGTTAAAAAAAGAACTACTTGCAATGCAAGCCAAGGGAATCGAGCCTGGGATCTCTGCTCTGATCAAGGTGTTGGGCTTAACTTAAAGTTGCAGAAAAGCACTAGTGCACTCGGTGGATTATCTTTAATATGAATTGCCGAAGTACAGTATATCTGGTAGAATGCTTTGCTTTAGCCTGGGAGTCTCAGATGCACCTAGCCTACCATAAAGTGGTTTGGCATCCACTTTCCAGGTTGTTGCTGGAACATTTAATTACAATTCACTCTCATCCTGTTACATGCTTGGATACTCAAAGGATGAACATTGAGCACTGTTGGGTTGATACCTATTCATGCACCCTATATAAACAGCTAAAATATTCTATCCAATAATAAAACTATTTTCGCCAGATGAAAAATAAATAGATAGAAGATTCGATGTTGTCGAATTTGATCACCCAAACTTTGAATTTCAACGTCAAATGGTCATGCAGCCTGCTTCCTATCCTGCTATTATCCCTAATCTTATTTGTGGGAAATTTAAGAGTAACAATCTACTTCCAGCAAAACAAGTAAAAAAGTAGTTTAATATTTGGTAAAGAAAAATATTTTATTTTAAATATTTTTAACAGTTGACAAATTAGTTAGGTTCACAATTATATTTAAATGTACAACTGACCATTAATCCAGATTTAAATATTCACGGCACTGATATTAATAACTAGATGTAGACATATACTTGAAATAAATAATAATCTTACAAACGACAACAAATACAAGTAACTCTAACACATTATTTCTCAAAATAGTATTGAAATTGAGATCCAACACAGGTTGATAAAAAAATCCAATTAAATTATCAACTAAGGAAATACATATAAAAAGTCTACATATTAAACAAATTATATATGTTGTTGAATTTTTTTATGTGGAAACAACAAAACCCTTTGAACTAGACAAAAATGTACAATCCGTTTTAAACAAGATCCTATTGAGATCCGACATGCACATAGCTATGTACAACTAATTATCCTTTATGATACATTGTAACGCAATATTCAAACTCATAAATATTCAGTCTCCAATTTTCTTTGCTTAAATATGACAAACACACAAAAATGAAAAAGAAAACACCACAAAAGTCCACGTATACAGTTTTGTTGTTACGTCTGGCATGTGTTATTAAAAAGTTTGTCGACAAATATTCTGACCTGATGGTTAATGGGTTTAAAGGTATCTAAAGATGAATAAAAAAGGGCACCCATTGGCTTTAGTCAATAAATATGACAAGATAGAGAGATAAGACAAAGGACAAAAACCATAGGTCCAAAGTAAAGTACAGAAACCTCAACACATCTCACAAATGGTGGGGTCACACCGGGCCCAGGTTTGAGGATGATCTCTGTAAATTATTATTTTAATGAGTCTTTAAGTGCACACAGTTCACACTCGTTAGAATTCTGAAATTCTGTGTAGTCATATGTTTAAGCATGAGTCTAAAATGTATTAAGATTGTGAGTTTTCTTTTATTTTAGTTACTAATATTATTTTACCAGAGTCAAACAAAGAAGTTCTGTGCAACAAGCAATGTCAACAACTCTCCAAAGCTTTCATAGCTCAAAGATATATTATCTTCACATTATAAATAGTCAAATAAACAAAACCCTATCTGATGATGAATCTACCCAGAAACAAACTTACAGTACATTCCCCTAACATTCACAACATTCTGGTTTCCTTTGAATTGTCCCATTTAGCACGGAACAACGTTAAGCCATGCAACAAACCAAAATGCAGCTCATCAACCAATACATAGCAAAATACTGGCATCAACGTGAAATAACCCTCTCCCTCCACATATCCTTCTTTCCCTGCACTCTTTGAGGATTCCATTAATGTTCAATACCTGATTGAACTGCTAAAATGAAAATCAAATTCACTAAATTGTTTCCTTTGCTCAACAAATATTTAGGAAGTGATTTGAAATGCTAAAAAAACCCTCAAAACAGTTCACATTTGGTTGAGCTAAGTTATATGTGAGATTAGGGTTATTTTGTCCAAGTTTTTATTTTACATTGGAATAGTTGTTTACCTTTGACATTTCTAAACACTGTAAAACCCAAATTAAATAAAACATAACTCCACAATTTGAATATATTTAAGCCTCAAGTTTAAACAGATGACATTACACAACTTTAAAATTTCAGCAGTTGTGAGCTATGTCCATTTAAGACACATTAAAATATTATTTACAGGATAAAGATAATGAATACCTCAAGTCCTAGTTGGTATCTTTATTAAAACATATTTTATTTTTAATGTTTAATAAAATTAAAATAAATATTACTAATAAATGCATTTATCTTTGTAAATATTGACATATTCTCTCACAGCAAATTATTAAGATCAGAAATAACTGAAAGCATAAAATATGTGAAAATCTAATTTTTAATCAGCATGCTGTTTAATAAATGAACCTTGAGTGTATTAATAGTATTTCATTATTGGCATAGCATATGGCTATTACTTCAGAAAGCATCTAAGCTATCAAACATTCAGGTTTACCAAAGCCAAAGCAGTATTTTACTGCAGTGTGTATTTAAAAATAATGCAAAGTTAAATAACCAATCTGAATGTGATTTTACTTCCAGTAATAACTGAGCAATAGAATTGTGCAAGATTGATGGTTTGTTACTTGGCATCTTTAAATTATGAGCTTTGAGTTGGGTGGGAGCAGGGAGAGTTGTCAGATATTTATAAAAGGAAAGATTGAAACGATTTTAAAGCAAACACAAATCAAAGAAACTGATTGAGTGCAAATAATTCCAACTTGTTATTCAAAATATAGCTATTGATGAAAATATCATAAGAAATCTGTTTACTCTTTATCATTGGTCTTTTCTAGCATCCTCAAAACTAATCAGAGTAAAAAGAAGTTGGCTTAAGTCCGAGATCAAGCTATACTGACCAAACAGCCACTGGCATTAGCAATGTTAGTGTTAACATTTGCAGATCGAGGGTGTCATGTGGTCAGCACAAAAAATCCTCCGGTCGTTTATCTCAGTTTTCGAGTATGGAGCTACTTTTTTTATTCAAGTAGCTCCTCATTTGTCCTTACGAGGCTGGGTTGAACCCTGTTCTAGGCCCACTGCTTCACAGAACTAGTCAAGAAGTGCCGGGGATTGAACCCGGGACTGCTGGATTTTGTAGCTAGGAACGCTGACAACTTGACCTCTTAGGCAGTCAGTAATCAGAATAGATACAGATTTTAAAATGAACCCTTAAATATAAGACCTGTGTGAATGCAAAGATATCTAATAGAAATGTGTGAGTGGATGTACAATTTAATTTCTTTCGGAAACAATTGTTTTTATAAAATTTATATTTTATTTTTTAACGCAATATGTGTTGTAAGTGTGTGGAAAATTTCAAACACTTCCAACTTCACTACAAATTCTTTTCAGCTTTAACATTGCGATGAAATAACAATTCCAGTTTCGAAAATTACAAATCTTTGCGAATAAGAATAGTGAAAGCTAAAATATCATTTGTGTCCAATTTCTGTAAACGGAGTGTGGAGCACAAATTTATGTTTACATGACAAAAATCTAAAATTATTCAAATGCATGTTGTGATAATAACCTTCAGGGATGGAATATATTAAACATTTTTGCAACACAACAATGTGTAATTAATGCCAAAATTTATAACAATCATGCAAACAATATTTATTCCACCATTTATAAAGTATATAAAAGCTTTAATTTGACTTTTGAACATTTCATACAAGTCGATTCAACAATAAATGTTGTTAGTGCAACGTTGTGAAGATAAGGTTCTTATTGCTGTCACATAAAGTGCATATAGAAAAGATGAAGATTTAAAGGAAAAAATGAAGCACTATGCTGTCATTTCTGAATATATTTATACTCACATTATAAATGTTATTTAATTCTAAAAGCACACCTAATTCTTTAATGCTTACATTTATGACTGTATCCATGCTTATGCTATAAATATAATTTAATCACTAGTTGGTGTTAAAATAATGTTTAGCAGCTGTTCTAAAATGATTATATTTTGAAATATGTAATATTTAGTGAGCTAATTAAAATCCATTCACAACACACCAAAGTTTTCTTGTCCCTTCAAAATGATTTGAAGATAAAAAGGTAATGAAGTCAAAGAAAAGGATGTATGACCTAAAATTTCAACATTTTGAAGCTTCGCACCCCCCTACAAATTGATATTCACTTGACAAAAATGTGTAGTAATTGAATTGCATGTTGTGATAATAACTTGATTTATTGGCTTAGTCCGATATGCAGTGTTTAAAACTACATGAATATGGACAGTATATTTTTTGGAAACGGAATATTCAAATCCAAATTGGTGGGTCATTAAAGAATAAGTTTCTTTAAGTGTAATCACTTTATGGATAATACAAGAAAATAAAAACTGTCTAATGAGTAAAATTAATACTAGGGGTTGACAAGTCCCTGAATACCAAGGAAAAATTTGGAAAATTTCTCATTCTGGAAAGTTGGGCAGGATTGGCTTTTTCCTAAAAAGATTCAGGCAGGAAACAAAATCTATGCTTTTATTATTATATTGTAATTAATTTTTTTATACACCAATATTTATTTCATTTCTTGAATAAATATTACAAAACCATTCACTACATCCAACATCAAAACACTATAAAACAGAATCCTAGACTTATTTTTTTCTTTTATTTCTGCATTTTCACTGAAAAAGTTATTACCCAATCATAAAGAATATGTATTGCTTCAAGAGTGGTACTAAATAGATGGATAGATTTTAGAGCTACTTAAAGTTTGTTTTAAAATTTTAATTATCAATGAGGAATTCATAATAATCTTTAGTCAATAATTAATCAAATGATTAGTACATATTTAATAAAGTTGTTTGATTTACTCCACATAATGATGAATATTCTTTGATAGTAAAAACCTATCTATGAACAAAATACCTTTTCAATTCATCCAGTCTATGCCACCACTAATTTGGATTTTCTTGCATTATTCTTAAAAATGTATTGGCATGATTAGATAGAGCAGACAATTTTCTGAAGAATGATCTAAAAAAAAAAGTTTGGGGAAATATGCACCATAGGTCTATTATGACAATGCAATGTCTATGGCTTTACCCTGATCAGCAATGTAAATATTTTAATTTGCCTTATAATTTTAAAAACTCTGCCTGGTTGTTGGCTGTGAGACAGATAAGATATTTTTGTGTTCTTAAAATTGAAAATCCCACAGATTTGTAGAAAGATTCACATTTGAATGGACATCAAATTAAAATACATGCCTCAACCTTTACTGTTAGATACCCAGTCTGATTTTAATAAAATGCCTATTATATGAAAACTGGAAACTCATATCGCCACAATGGTGGTGTAAAATTATTAAACGTGTATTTCCATTCTTAATCGACATAATTAATAAGTTGGAGAAATTATACAATAATCCATAAGTATTAATGGAAGGGTTTGATAACTTTTTAGATACATTTTATAATTTAATAAATCAAATAAGAAATATTGCTAAAATAATATTTTATTAGTACTACGTCTTATTACGTGTTCAGGTTATACACATGTATACCGGATGTATATCTTATACCGTATGGTATGAAGAATATTTATCTTTGAAGAGGTGAGCAAATTTCTAGGTTTTATCATTTCACTGACAATTTATCAAACCCAACTGAGTGTAAAGAAAGAATATAAAAATTCGACCCTGCATGATATGTTAGTGTCAAAATTCAGATGGATGTACATTCCAGACAAAGAAATATCAATGAATGAGGGCATGATAGCATGGAAAGGTCGTCTTATGTTTTTTTGTGTATATCACAGATAAGCCCGACAGATATGGTATCAAAGCATATATTTTGTTTGAATCTAAAAGTGGTTATATATGTAATTAGGAAATATATGGTGGGAAATCACAGCCAGTTAAACAATTATTGCTAAGTCTGATGGTGGGCACATTATTGGACAATGAATACCATTTATATCAGCACAATTACTATAACAGTGTATATTTGAGTGAATACCTTCTACAAAGCAAGACATGTTTGTGGAAAATTAAATTGGCATACACCAAATGATTTGATAAAAAAAATTACGGGAAAATTAATAAAGGTGAAACAATGTTTAAAGGCAAGAATCAAGTGCTAGTAAAAAAGTGGAAGGAAAAAGTCCTGTGAAATTGATTTCAACAATGCACACACCTGCCTTGGTGGTGTAGTTGGCTAACACGCTAGTCGTGTTAGCCAAACTGCCGAGGACGAGGAGATAGAAGTTAAAATCTTGCTCGGATGAACTGAGGGGGGTTTTCCCTAAATGGTTTTCCACTCTCCCTCTGTGTAAATGCGGGTTCACTTCCTCAAAATTCAACTTTCCCAATTAATAATCCATTGGCCTAATTAGTACAACCCAAATGGGTAGTAAGACTCGGTATTAAATTTAAAACAAAAACAATGCACACAGCAAATTTGGTTGACAGTAAACAAGAAGAATCACAGTGGTGAAGTCGTAAAGCCAGAAATTTTGTTGGGCTACATATGGAGGAGGTTGATAGGGCTGTTCAATTGCTAAAATATTATTCATGTATTTTTTCAAAATTTTATTATTCAATTAGAAAAAAGTACTATTCCCACACAACTAGTGATAGAAATCCAAAATATTTTTAATAGAATTGGAAAAAGGGACAAAAACTCTGATTCAGTTGCAATCATAGGTCTGAGCAGTAACATTTCAATTCTGTAATCTTGTAGATTATTTAAGAGAAAAAAAAAATATAATCAAATTTTTTATCTTAATTTATTTTTAATTTTCAAGTTTTCCAAATAAAAGCTTTAATAATATTTGTCTAAAGAGAGTTTATTAAAGTTTAGATGTAGGTAGAATTAATAAACACCTAGGCCTAGTGCTACTATTATACTGTAATTGTGTATTTTGAATATAAATACATTCTAAAAATATATTTTAGGAATGATTAAAAACGTTCTTAGATAAAAAAAAATTAATGCATGAATTTTATTTTCTAGCCTACATACACAATAAAACATTTTTAAGTCTTGATGCAAATGAGTGGTGTGAATGTATATTTTGTTTGATAATTTGAAATTTTAAAGTCACTTTTATCGTTATTTTGCAAACATGTTTTCCTGCCTTAAATATATTCAGGGATAAGTTTTTTACATCCATTATATGTAGTGTGGTTATGTTATTTAATGTAGGCTTTGTTATCTTGACTAGGTAGTTGTAAAATAAAAGCGACAAGTTTCTGGTATCCATCTACTTAACAGAAGATAAGGTTAGTTCAACTTTAATAAATTAATCATATTGCTAATGAACATTAAATACAAACATGGCATTGATAGAACGTCCTTAATTGTGATTTTTTCAGATAGAGTTTTCCTCAAAAACCCCGGGAAATAATTTTTCCCACCCAAGTTTCAGGAACATTTAATTTCCCAAATTAAAAAACCTTTGTTTGGGTAGGTAGTTTGTTTTCAGGAAGCTGTTTCATAAAAGTAGTGTTGTATTTATTTATGTATATGTAAACAATAGTGACCATTCTTACTCAGCAAATTGTATTTTTGACATTAAAGAATGTTAATATTCTTTTGTAAATGTTATTAATTTATTTTGAAATTAACCAAAAAATAATACTTTTTGGTGATTAATTGATCATTAATTAGTAAAATGTTCAACAATAAAGGTGGCCCTTTGGCTAAATCAATGTTTGGTAAATAAAGTAATGATACATTATATTCGAATAATAGTTTAATTTTTACAAAAGAGAGAATTTGTAATAAATAACAATCAAACATATTAACTAGCGATGAGCCCCCAAATCATTAATATTAATTGAGATTTGAGGATCCAAAAGTTTTCAGATTAGACACTTTAATACCTAAAATAAAAAATGGTTTGCAATTTATCAAGTGACATTTGTTTTAGAGCTCTAATACTGCTTATTGGTGATTCAGAATCATTTATAATTATAGGATTAACTTAGCATTCAGGCCCCAAATCAGTAATTTAATACTTGACTGAATGTATGAATGTTATTATGAATGGATTATAAGAAAGAATTAATAGTTACTATTTGTATTTTCTATTATTCTACTATATTTATATTTTCCTTTATGTTCATAGTTATTTTAAGATTAAATTAGGATTCAAAGCTAAATTGGAGAATTAAATTCATAAAATAGTGGATTCGACCCTACTCGAGTATTCAAATACTTTTTTAAAATGTTTAATTTTGGCAAAAACTAAAATAATTAGTATATTTATAAAGCTTTAGAAAATATCGTCTTGAAATTGTTTTATTGCAAAAATGTCCAACATATTTTGGCCAAAATTAACAAATAAAATAATATCACAACATGTAATTCAATCAATCCAGATTTTTGTCATATTAACATTAATTTGTAATGTACATAACAACATAAGATGAGATAAATTGAACATAAATGTAAATTTAAAATCTCGGTATATTTTATTGGTAAAGCTTTAAAGTTCAAGGAGCCAACTTCTTTTTCAAAGTAACGTAGGAGAAAATATTTAAAGTAAAATTGAGGCTTCCAAAAATTCACACAACTGTATATTTAACTAAGAGTTTGATTGCTTCTTGTGAAGCAAAATGGATGAAGACACAGCTATCATGCCTGTACCCTAAGCTACAAATACACTCTAACGAACATAGAATAGAGGAATAATGCACCCTAGTTAAGACTAGCTAGTAGGCATCTGCAAAACTTTGATAATATCGATGTTGAATCAAACAAAACTAGAATAAAATAGATGGACTCTAAGCTATTGTAAATACCATTCTTATCTTGTGAAGCAAAGTCAATGTCCATTAACCAATATGTTTATAAAAAAATTAGTATGGATTTTATACATAATATTTAATCCCATTTAAAGATATTACAAAAGCATTTGTTAGTATAAAATGTTTTATAAACGCTTCAAGGAATAAAATAAATAATTAAATGTTAAAATAACCCATACTGTCCCGCACATGCTCAATGAGTTAATAAACCAACTGACAACTGAGTGAAGAGGATGAACAATGGAATATGAAATAAGCATGTGTCGTAAGAACTAAGAAACAAAATATTCTAACTTGATAAATGGAATACAGCTTATGATTGGTAAAAATATGACCAAATTGTAGGCAATAGCCAACTACAAACTTAGTTTGAAAATATGAAAAAAGGGATAGTTAATAAAGTGTTTGTCTGCTTACCTATTTAAGATTCATAATATTTTAAAACTATTTGTTTGATTGTGTATATATTTAATAAGTTTAACAAGTTTGTAGGTTAATTTTTGTTTTATACTTTTTTTTTCTGACCAATTACCCAAGTTTTAATTATTAAATTATCATCAAGCCCAGGACACAGACTTTGTATCCATAATGTACTTATCGGACCATATTACTCTTAAAACAGCACTTAACATATTCAATCACGATTACACAATTCATATACCTTAATCAAGTGACCATGCCAACCAATGAGAAAGTCTGTAGCATCGACCAACACAGCACTTCGAAAGAAAATAGTCTATAGCAAGTAATGTGATTTGTGGTTGCAAGAAGTAAGCAGATGATATTTCAGAGAATCAATATTCAGTCAGAAGAAAGTAAAATACAACCTATTTTTGATAAATATAACTGAAATGTAGGTTATGTGGGATTACAATATATATGTTTAGTTAAGTCTTTCACAATCACATAGTATAGTTACTATAGCTTGGGGGCTCGGCCTGTGAGTGAACCTTAAGGAAGGGAGCTTTCAAAAAATTTTCAAATTAGGTAGACAATAGCTTACCTTATATCAACCTTATACCATCCTATATTTTGTTGACAAACTATACTGTAAAGAGTATAAAAAGAATAAAGTTAATAAAAGTAAATACAAGCTATATATAAAATATAACAACTCACTTGGTTCAAAGTCGAAGAATGTCCATCGTGATAACAGACAAAAACACTCTCTCACACTCATACTCGCACTCACGCACCAGTAAACAAGGAATATATAAATAGGTTCTTAACACTATCTTGAACACTATACAGACAATACACTTAAAGAATTAGTGTATTATTAAGTGTATCGTTTGAAAGAAAAATTCTTCTAATGATAAAGAACCAAAATTCATTTTTTTATATATCAGAAACTTTTATCTAAAACATGAGCGAAAACACAGTGTACAAATCAACGATTGATAGCCAACTTCAAGAGGAGCACACCTGAGATCAGCCCTAAAAGCTGTGCTCAGCTAAGAAAGGTGATGTCAGGTTGTCATGGCAACCACCCTCTGGCATATGCAGAGCTCAGGGGAATTGCTGAGCCAGCCTGCCACTGCTTGTTAACATAGGTGCGCTTTATATCATGTATTGATGCTATTATGGTTTTGCTCATTTCCTCAATAAAATGGGAAAAAGATATAACGATTTTTTCTATTTACGTTTTTCACCACTTAATGAAAAAATGTGAGAAAATTGGTATGTATTTCAAAATAAGTTTTGTTTCTTCTTTTGCTTTATTTTACAGGGAGCCCCAAAGCCCTCCTTCATGAGCCGCCCCTGAATAAAACATATTTAGACCTACCAGTATTATGGATGTAACCAAAGTAAATAATTGTACTTTAAAAAAAAATAGGGATGGATATTTTTATATCAGGACGGGAATGGGACAGGAAATAAGTCAAAATATTGGAATTTGCCAATGATAAAAATGATGATTTAGAACAATTCTAGATTAAAGATATTTATGGTTTTTTAAAACTAAAATGGTAATATTTGTAAAGGTTTTGCATTATTAAATATAATACAAATAATATATCATAAAAACAAACTAATATATAGGGGTGTGCGAATAGCAAGTTTTATTGAAACAAATAGCAACATTTTTACCAACTATTAAGTAATAGAAATAGAATAATTAATTTATATAAATTAATTTTATTAGTTTCTCACTTTTGAAACTGGTGTTTTATATTTGATTATATTGGAAGAGTGCAAAAAAAAATTTTTTTTTTTAACCCTCTTAAATGTCCTATAGGTTTGAAACCCTCAAATGTTTAAAACCCCTTAAATATTTAGTTAGGAAACCTATTGAATGTTACCTAGGTTTGTTACCCTTTAAATATTCTCTATGTATGAAATCCCTTGAAACTTCTTTCTGTTTAAATCCCCTTTAATGTTCTCTAGAATTGACAACCCTTAAAGGTTCTTTGTTTTCCCCGAGCGTTTGGATCCCGTCCAACCCTAATTTCAATATTATTTCTGTGTTTCCTATATGTCTTAGGTATATCTGGTTTTTGTAATTTATTTGGAATAAGGTACAGGGAAGGTGAATAGAAAACGTATAAAAGGGAACAAACTGTGTTCTTAAATTCATTGTAAAATCTATATTGTGTTAGTTCCTTTCTAGATAGTTTCTGTCCACTTTCCTGTACCTTCTTCCAAATACAAATACAAATAACCCCCAAAAAGTGAAAAGAGGTTTTACTTAAAGGGGTGTATCTAGTTAATAGAATCTAGTTTAATCTAAAATATAAAACATTAATAAACAATTATTATGTTCAAGATAAATAATGTCATATTTATTCTGGGTGGATTGAATTGGATGGCACTACTTAATAGCAACATATTTTTTTACTTCGGTTGGTGCTTTAAATTTGATTGTTATTGATTGGGAATTAAGCTGTCGTAGAAAGTTAAAGCTAATCCAACTTCCTCGGAGTCATAAGTAGTAAGGACTTACGGATAAGGGCTTTGAGGCCAGACCCATCTGCTACTGTAGTATTGATCTTTTACGAACCACTAAGTACCTTATGGATACAGAGTCAGCTTTATAATGTTTGTCAAACTGGATGTAAGTACACCATTTTAAATTGTCTGAAAAAGTAAATTTGATTGTGTTAGTAAAGAAACATTAGTAATTTATTAGTACAAACAATTAAGGTTGCAAAATTTTACTTAATTGGAGAAACCTCAAAAAGATTATGTTGTTAAAGTGGGTGGATGAAGAAAAAAAAGTTAAATGTGGGGATATATCAAGGAAGGAAATGTAGATGCTGTGTGCATGCATTTCTCTTGAAAGTTAAAAAAACCAACTGGAACCCATCTACATTAAAACATCATCTTTCTCGGCATCACGTAACCCTCTATGAAGCGTTTTTGAAATTGGACGTTGCTTCAAATAGATCCTTGTAGTATCCTCACCAGCTTTTAACTCATCTACAAAGCAGCAAATGTTTGTTAGTATAATGAAGAAGAAAGAGGAACACCTTCCACAAGAAAAATAAACTAAGGCCATTAGTGACAAAATATCCCGGATGTTTGAGTTGAGCCATTTACCCTACCAGTTTGTGGAAAAAAGAGGGTTTAAAGGGTTATGGACTTGGCTTTGAAATTAACATCAGCTTCGACTTCGCTTCGAAATAAACATCAGCTTCAACTTCACTTAGAAAGAAATTCTGGCCCCATTTATGTTCAATTAGAGCCATTGTGAGCTGTTTTGTACATTAAAAATTAATATTAATCTAGAAAAAATCTGAAGAAATTGAATTACATGCTGGAATAATAACTTGATTTATCAGAGTAACATTAAATCTTACAAATAATTGTGCAATAAAATATTTTACAAGCAATTTTAGTGCAAAAAGTAATATAAATAACCAGAAATTAAACAACTATAAGAAAATATTTGAACTTCGATTCCACTTCAAGAATATTTCATATTATTCGAGTTTGTTTTGAATTGAAAAAGTGGACTTTGCACACCCCTATCACACACTTGTCATTACAGCAGAGACTTTGATTATAAGTCATTTACACTAAGGCCTGTATGCAAGGACGATGCTGAGCACGGCCAGAGTACAGGCTGAGCACTAGCAGAGCATGAGGCATGTCGTGAAAACAGCTGTCTTAATCATCTATGCGCGCAGCGCCATGTTGTGGAAATATCCTTTGAGTACGGGCAGAGTATAGCCTGGGCAAGCCCGGGACCAGACTTTGGCAAGACTTAAGATATTACGTCATAGATCGTACTAGCATGAGGCTCATACTTTGTACTTTGGCTGTGCTCAGCATCATCCTTTCACACATGCCTAAGTCATGTAGTGGTGTTAGAGTTGCACACAGCTCTGAACATAAATATTTTTTCTGAAATGTGCAAAGATTAGTGCAGCCTATCAACTAACACTTCCAGTCCTATTAAGGTATTTATTGTTACAGACAATGCTTATAACCTGCAAGCTGCCAATAAAGGATGCAAAGACTTTTCACCCTAACATCATTCAAATTATTTCAAAGGCTCGTTCAATTGTTGGACACTACAGTCAGAGTTCTACAGCAAATGTAAGGTTGCAGGTTGTACAAAAGAGATGATCAAGTGAATATGCCATGCTTGACAGAATTGTTTGTTTGAGAAAGGCCATGGCTGCAGAACTAGCCTCTTTAAATGTAGGAATAAAATCATTTTCATCAACAAAATGGAAACTGGCTGGTGGAATTGTTGAAGCCATGAAAACTATTTTCAAAGCCACTACTAAAGCATTGCCCTATCCCAAATTCAAAAAAATTAGCTTGTTAAATTAGTGTATTTTGTTTCCACAACATAAAATAGATGACATTAATGCTTGTGCACATAGTTGATCTCCAATATAAGGCAGCTCTTTTTAATGAAGAGAAAATGTTCCACACTGTTAAACTCTTTTGACAGGAATTTCTACCATATGTTGATCCAGGAAAACAAGCCAACAAAGCCCTTGGGGCAGCAGTTTCAACTAGATCAATGTGGGATGAGCTAGACAAAGTCCCTTTAAACGTAAGTCTACTAATAAATAGTGTGAATGATAAGACAGTAGAGCTCTGCGAGTGCTCATATTTCGATCTCAATGTCATCGCTTAAGCTCAAGATTGAAATCGAAAGTTTGTAGGCTCGTCATTTTCAAGCTTCTACTTGATGTACTTAATAATCAATTTTTCAAACGCAATATTAAGCCTAGTCTGTTTAATTGAGTTAATATCAGGATTTCCACTTATAAATCTTTGGTTACTTAACAAATTGTTAAAAATTAATGTCAATTTTTACATTAATAACGTAAAAGAGCTTTAAAACCACTTTTGACTGGTAAATTTATTCAATATTGTCGTCCATTTTGAATTATGCTTGATTGAAGTTGTTCACTTGTATTGCTATAGCGTATTAATTAATACGTTTAGCTACAAAACTAGCTCTAGTTTAGTTACTATTATTATTATTATTATTATTATTATTATTAGCACCGCGTCTTAATACCCATTCGGGTTATACGCACTTACGCTACTGTGTAATGGAAGGGTAAATGTGAGATGAAATGAAGGACCTACAGTTTAACGTGGAATCCGAACCACGGTGGAGGCCTGGCATTCCCCACATTCACAAGATGTCTTGTCAGAGGTGAAGGAAGGGTTTGGTAATCAGATAAATCTGTGCCGGGACCGAGGATTGAACCCCGGCCGCCAGCATAGAAGTCTCACACCTTATCCCTAGACCACCAGGTCACCGAAAGTTTAGTTACTATTTAGTTATAGAATTATGTTAGTTAACCTGTTTAAAATCAATGTTGATCTTATTTATTGTAATACATATTTTACCAAAATTACCACATTTATATTAAAAAACCACTTAATATTTCATATTGTTTGCTATTTGATTTGCTTAGCATTTGATTAGTTTTAATTTTAAAGTATGAGCATAAACTTTTATAAGCGTTAAAAATTAAATTGAAGTAAATTTCTCAATAAAATAATGTCTAATGAGACCCCATACAATGCGCATGTTCAACTGAGCATAGAGGAATGGAAATGAAACCGAAGATGTGATCATACACAATTACTCTAAGGAATAATAAATGAAATACGAAACACTTCAAATTTCTAATTGTTTATGATTCTTACGTTTTCTTATTTGGTAAATTAAGTTACTGAAGCATATTTAGGGGAAATATTAGCTTATTAAAATGTCAATTGTATTAACTTTTAATCAATACAGTGGAGAAACACTCTACAATAATGTAAAGTGATGGTGAAGGAAGCCAACTTGAAAGTATAGTTAGGTTAGGCCTAGATATAAACACACTTTTCTATTTCTTTTTACACTTACCACTTTTTCAAACTTCCACAGTTGTACATTGTTTTGAAATTTCAGAAATATTTATTTTTCATATGAAAAGAAATCAATGGAAAAGTGATTTTGCCAAAAATTCAAACTAATGTGCAACTGTAGAAGTTTTAAGGAAGTAGAAAGTGTAAAAGTTCAAGAAGGCATGAAGAGAGAAGTGTGTTTGTTCTTAACTAAGCCTAACCTATCCTTTCAGGTTAGCTTCCTTCACTATAACTTACTTTACATCAGTGTACAGTGTTTCTACACTGTCTTGTTATACATTTCCAAGCCATCATGTAATTATTCATTTTATTAACTTTGTTTTATAATTGTTAGTGTAATTTCAATGTCCTTAAATTATTATTATTAGCACAGCGTCTTACTACCCGTTCGAGTTATACACTACTGTGTAATAGTAGGGTGATTGTGAGATGAAATGGAGGACCTACAGTTAAAAGTTAAACGTGGAATCCAAACCACGGTGGAGGCCTGGAATTCAATGTGCTTAAGGACATAAGTGTTGAAAACATTTGAATCATTTGTTTTTTTTATTTGAGAGTTCTTGTTTTTTAAATTGTGTTTTATAAGTGTTATTTCTGACTTTAAAACTGATATTTCCATTGTTTAACTTTTTTTTTTTCAAAAGTATTTACTATTTACAAAATGAGTGTCATGTATATTTTAAGATCATGTGTTGTAATATACTTTTTAACATTTTAAAATTATGAAAAGGCCTATACTCAAACTCGACTAAAACTTTTAGAAATACTCGATTCGAATGAAAAACCCATGATCACAGACCCCAATTAGACAGGTAAAATAAATTGAGAATTATCTTACAGGCGAAACAACCCATATTACTGGTGGAAGAGACCCAAAGAAGAGTTCCGAGCCTTAGCTTGTGAAGCTGAGCGATTCCTATACATTCCAGTCACACAAGTGTTAAGTGAGAGAGTTTTCACACCAGCTGGGAACAGTGTGACCAATCGTGAACTATTGTGAAATGAGCATGTTGAAGAACCATTTTTACACAACTTATAGGGCTAGTGTCAAAAACTAATATATTTCTTATAAGAAATAAAAAAAATTATTTAACAATATCGTTCCAACTTTCCAAAAAATAAAACTTATATCACATTTAGCATATTTAAACTATGACATGATTTGATAAGTATTCAAAATTCGCAAATATGGTTTGCTTCGATTTGAGAATCAAACTAGAAAAATCTGCTTTCCAGATGTCTACTAGCAAGTATTATAAATACTAAAAGAGTTGCCAAAAAATGAGCAACCAGTTTTTGATTAGGATTCTTAAGTGTCACACCCCTCTTACTCACACCCACACATAACTCAGAATATGTTAAAGAGTTACCATTTTTCAATTAGGATTCTCGAATGTCCGTCCCTCCCACAACACATTATCAAACTACACTAGACTAGACTACATGTCACTTACAGAGCGGCTTTTCTTTTTCTTCTTGCTTTTCTTGTGACGAGAGCTCCGTTTGACTGATGAATAGTGGCTGTCGGAACTATCTGAGCCAGTGGCACTTGGTGTCCTGGATCGATGACGACGCTTCTTGCGTGAGGAGTGGCCTCGATCGTCTTCAGATTCCGAGTACTGGGGAGCAAAGATGAAATAGGTCACACATGGGTGATGGACTAACATGAGCATCATATATTGGGATTGAGCTTTTGTGAATGGAACCAACTTATTACGAGTCATTTTCATAGCTGCCCAGTGGGGAAAGCATATGGGAGGACAGTTTGCCCCAGGCCCCCAACAATAAGAAATATTTATCTTTTATAGAAAGAAAGTTTTTTTCACAGTTACAATGCACATGCATGTAAGCTATTTTTTTGTTTCTTACATCTTTTTCAAGCCAGGTTAACCAAAGCACAGAAATTAAGTAAATTATTTGGTTTGAAAAGAGGGTAGGAGTAGCATTCCAGGCCCCTTGATCATCTGGGTGGCCCTGTTCATAGCCCTTTCCCCCAAACATGTCCTGAACAGGCTTTACTTACAGATCTAGAGCGTGATCTTGTACGTGAGCGCTTCTTATTTTTTTTGTTTTTCTTAGACTTCTTGGAGCGGGAATGACGATGACTGCACGCTTCTTCATTCTCGTGTTGGTATTCCTGCAAAAGTTGAATCATATTAATCATGTATGCCATTAACATAATAATCCCTTTCCAAAACATTATCAGTATTCACTATTTTATAAATTTTTATGTATGAAGAAAAGTATGTGGTGGTGGAGTAAGCCAAACTGAAATGATTATTAGGTTATGGCTAGGAAAAATGTAATAACATTAATAATCACATTTGAACATACACACATGTGCACGCACACACTTCTCTCTTCATTTCACCTTTCACACTTACAACTTCCAGAGTCCAACTTTCAACTTCTTCATACTTTAAAAGTTAGCTTTGTTTTGAATTTTCCGAACTATTCCTTTTTCATATAAAGAGACACATGCAAAACATATAAAAGAGAAAGAAAGATATGTGAGATTACATGCTTGAAGAATTCTTTAAGCATCTAAATAGCTCCTAAAACACACCTTGAAGATGCGCACTCTCTCAGACTCAAGAGTGATGGCCTCAAAGGCCGACTCGCCCTCAATCTTGGTGCGGGTGTCATCCCAGTTGGAGTTATAGTCAATGTCATATGACTTAAGGAGGCTCTTGAAACCGGCCTCCAACCGTTTGAGTCGGCGTGCCTCCTCCTTGAGACGTTCACGCTCACGTGCTTCAGCCTGCAATGACAGATCTCTAACATGAGTTGACATCTCTAAAAATATGTTTAGATTTTGTTTTTTACTCTACATTTTATTTCTAATTTTGAATAAATGGAATGAAAGATTTGGATAAATGTGTTCTGGCCACATATCTCAGCTATCCATGGATACTTGGTTAGAAAAACTTTCTACTCAGTTGGTAGCAGGGATGTGTTGATCAAATATTTTACAGATGTCAATGTCAATTACCAATACCAATCATTTGGTTTCTTTTCTTTTCAAGATTACTAAGATAATAGGTAATAAAAAAAAGCCAATAGATGTAAGTTTGTATCATTATTATTTTGTTCAATAAAGTATTTTTGCTTATACATGATGTAATGAAAACTTTATTATTAGAGTTGATTAAAATGTAAATTCACTTTGGTTCTACCAGATTTTCGACTTTAGGATCCAACCAAACTTTGGGTTGAGTACTAATTATCACACAAGCTAAAGTAGGCTTTGCATATTCGAAAATGCGAACTACACTTTGAGATAATAGAAATAACGCAGAATCAAAAGTGACATTGTTTATTAATCATCCCATTATTTTACCCTTTATAATAATAATGTTTTAATATCAATAAATATAATCTTTACACTGCCCAGTTAAGCATTCACGATGCAATTTTTTAATTTAAATTTATTTCAAAAACATATTCTAATGATGATTCAAAAAGTCATGGATGAAATGTATTTTTCTTTAAAGAACTGTATGTAAATTTTCCTTTTAATACTTCATCCATGGATGATCAGGCGTTTTCAGAAGTATTTTCATTATGATACGTTTTAAAACTTTCTTTATTTAAAAAACTCCGTTCTATTTCAAAATCAGGTGATGAGCTGGGTGGTTTTGCCCAATAGGAAGCTAGCCTTCACAGCATCAGGTTGTCAGGAGTTCTCCTATTAGTTAGTTTTAACAATGCTGACAAGGGGTCCAAGAAGCAAGGGGAGTGTCATATATAAGCAGCTTGTGTGTATAGTAATAAAGAGAAAATCTCAGTCTGTAACAGCACTCGCTTAGGCTCTCCCCATCAGTTAAAAAAACAAATAAAAACAGTATCATACTGAAAGTGAAATTAATATAGGAAATAGTGTACAATGTTGAATCTCTACTAATTTCAACAAATAAACAAATAACCAATAAGTAATTCTACAGTAAGAAATAAAATCATATCGTCATAGCCATGTAATACCAAGTGCGCAGTAAGGCATGCACGGGTAATCATCAAAAATAATAATAATAATAATAAAAATCATCATCATTCATCATCATCAAAACTGGTATCATTATAATATCATAAAATCTAAAAATAATTATTTAGGGGAAACCTGTTGTCTTAAAAACTGGATCAAAAGCTGCCCTCAATTTCTTGAAATTTGGTTTTAAATTCAGTCTGTTTTTATTAATACCAGCTCAAATAACAAGGTTTTGAAGTAATTTTTTTGCAGTTTCCATACTTAAATATAAAACCACATTTTCAATAGGAATTTACTAATTTAAATTAATTTTATCAAAAATGTAAGAAAAAAGCTACTATTCGATTTTTACTATTTGGTATTCGTTCAACATTTTGATATTCGACTTGATAAATAATCCTATTCGCACATTCCTAGTGAAAGGAAATGTAAAGAATGATAGTACACTTAGATAGGAACATGGAAAAGGAATAACATAAAGGACAAACATTGGAAATGGAAATGTTTGTATCCACCTTTCCTGTACCTTCTTCCAAATATAATACAATTACTTCAAAGTGTAAAGAGATTTTCCTTAAAGAGATATTTTATCTAAAATCATAATTTTAGATTATTTAACTATGATTCGATTATAATTTGAAATTCACAAATAATGTTTGTTTCGATTCGAGATTCAATATGAACACAAAAAACCTGCTTCAGATATGTATATCCCCAATATAACTAATACCCTAAACTCACTTTTTCTAGGAAAGCATTGTAGGTGAGCTTTACGTTGCCTGCGTCGAGTGTGGCTGAGCGTCTATCTTCACACACCACTGTAGCAAACTCTTCGAATGAGGTGTTCACCTACAATCATCAAGTAAAATACATGTCAGGTGGAAAAGAAACATTTTAGTCATGGGTGTGGCTGGGATTTTAGAATATTTCAATTAAGAATTATTAAAAAGATTTTTATTTGACATAATCTAGTTTTATATGCTTTTATTAAAGATCGAATATGAATATTTGTAAAACAGAATTTGTATGCTACACATAAAAAAAAAAGTTTTTTTAGACAAAATGGAATCTTTATCCTTTAAGGTATAAATATATTTTTTAGTCTTACACATCCATCTAAGCCATCTGCCTTTTAAAGTAAGGTAAATTGTGTCATTAATATATAATTTATACTTGAGTAAGGGGAATTTTCTAAATAAGGCATCCAAGTGGCAACAGCGTGTTTCTGTCTGTCTTGCCGACAGTGTGAAATGTGTTTCTTTACGTCTGTTGCCGACAATGTGAAGCGTGTTTCTGTCTGTTCGGTGGTGGCAGTTTGAAGCGTGTTTCTATCTGCCCAGTGGTAACAGTGTGAAGTGTGTTTCTGTCTGTCTGGTGATAGCAGTGTGAAGTGTGTTTCTGTCTGTTCCGTGATAGTGTGAAGCGTGTTTCTGTCTGTCCAGTGATAGCAGTGTAAAGTGTGTTTCTCTTTGCCTCATGGTAACAGTGTGAACTGTGTTTCTCTTTGCCTTGTGGTAACAGTGTGAAGTGTGTTTCTGTCTGTCTGGTGATAGCAGTGTGAAGCGTGTTTCTGCCTGTCTGGTGATAGTGTGAAGCGTGTTTCTGTCTGTCCAGTGATAGCAGTGTGAAGTGTGTTTCTCTTTGCCTCGTGGTAACCATGTAAAGTGTGTTTCTCTTTGCCTCGTGTAACAGTGTGAAGTGTGTTTCTCTTTGCCTCGTGGTAACAGTGTGAAGTGTGTTTCTCTTTGCCTCGTGGTGACAGTGTGAGGTGTGTTTCTCTCTGTCCCATGTCAGAATGTGAGATATGTTTCTCTGTCCCATGTCAGAATATAAGATGTGTTTCTGTCTGTCCTATGTCAGAATGTGAGATGTGTTTCTCTCTGTCCCATGTCAGAATGTGAGAAATGTTTCTCTCTGTCCCATGTCAGAATATAAGATGTGTTTCTGTCTGTCCTATGTCAGAATGTGAGATATGTTTCTCTCTGTCCCATGTCAGAATATAAGATGTGTTTCTCTCTGTCCCATGTCAGAATGTGAGAAATGTTTCTCTCTGTCCCATGTCAGAATATAAGATGTGTTTCTGTCTGTCCCGTGTCAGAATATGAGATATGTTTCTCTCTGTCCCATGTCAGAATATAAGATGTGTTTCTGTCTGTCCCGTGTCAGAATGTGAGATATGTTTTTCTCTGTCCCATGTCAGAATATAAGATGTGTTTCTGTCTGTCCCGTGTCAGAATGTGAGATATGTTTTTCTCTGTCCCATGTCAGAATATAAGATGTGTTTCTGTCTGTCCCGTGTCAGAATGTGAGATATGTTTCTTCTTCCATGTGATATGTTTCTTTCTGTCCCATGTCAGAATATAATATGTGTTTCTCTCTGTCCCATGTCAGAATGTGAGATATCTTTCTTTCTGTCCATTCATCTTTGGCAAAAGTAACAGGTTTTACTCTATATTGTAAAAGTGATGTTATTTTTTAGGAGTTCGTGAAGTCAACATTTTCAATTCAAAGTAAATCTGAAGTGGATATATTTAATGTTCTCAAAGTATAATCAAAGCTAAAAAAATATTTTCGGTTAATTGTTTTTGCTCTAAAAACTATCATGTACAAAAGTCGCTTACAAAATGGTTTATTGCCCAAATGTTTAAAATAATACATTCTAATCTGATAAATATAGTTATAATCATAACATCCAGTTGAGTTACTTAAGATTTTGTCATAGGAATGTTAATGTTTAATGTAGATATCATCTTGGAATGGCATAAATTGAACCAAAATTAGGTATCTTGGCTGTCAATATTTCTATTGAAGTTTCATAGTTATTGTCTAAGCTTGACTATTTCTAAGTGATGACATAGCTATCATTTTTTTAAAGAGTTGAGTGGATGTTTTGTAGGCTTTCACACCTGGGATTTTTTATTCCTCTTTCCTCTATTTTCTTCTATACTGAATAGTATGTAAGTCAAAACGTGAATAGGTTTGTCCCAAAGAGTTAGTTCAAAAATCCTGAATTAAGTGTGAAAATAATGCAAAGTTCGGTTAAAAGATTACTTTAAAAATCATTGCGTAAATTTGAAATTAAGTATTTATTTTGTGTTGAATAAAATATAACTGTTCGCGGGGCAGGGGGATCACATGAAATTATAAATCTTTTCAATGCCAATATATGTCAAACTATCAAGAAATTTAATTTTAACATTCCTTCACAAAACAAAGATATAAATGTCTCACAAAAACATGTTCTTGAGTTAGGTGTAGTAAAACAGTTTTTGCAACACACCTGTACATCAAATCCTTTCTCACGCAAAATTTCCTTAATAATCTTCTTCTCATCATGAAATCTTGACTTCAAGTCTTCAACATAGAATTTAAACAGATCCAAAGGTGTCGAACCTGTAAAATGAAAATAAATAATAATAATGATGATAATAATAATAATAATAATAATAATAATAATATAAAAATAAAATCGCCGAGACACCCAATGGAGAAAAGATGAAAATAAAATAATTATTTTTATAGGCATTCAAACCTGTTAGTTCAAAATTTAACACTTATATTCATAGCCTGGTTTATGTCACAGAAAAATGTTTCTAGCCCCAACCCTGCTTCCGGAAATTCAACATAAATATGTCATAGTAATTACAAAATTATGCCTAATATACACGCTCTCATCCCCTAGCCATTGCAATATGTCAAAAAATATGCTTATATCTTACTAATAATATAAATGCGAAAGTTTGTGTGTTTGGATGTTTGTTACTTAATCACGCCAAAACTGCTGAACGGATTCGAATGAAACTTTGTAGGTTGGTAGAGTATGTCCTGGAATAACATATATGACTATTCCCAACATTTGATTTTACATTCATTTTACAATACTAATGTTTAAACTTATCGTATACATTAATTTTACAATACTAATGTTTAAACTTTTGTATCATTAATTTTACATTACTAATGTTTAAACTTTGTATACATTAATTTTACAATACTAATGTTTAAACTTTTTGTATGCATTAATTTTACAATACTAATGTTTAAACATTGTATACATTAATTTTACAACACTATTGTTTAAACTTTTTGTATACATTAATTTTACAATGCTAATGTTTAAACCTTTTGTATATAAGATATATAATATAATATTATATATTATAAATCGTAGTAAAAGAAATATATATTATTTAAGTTATCAATAATTAATTTAATTTTTTTTAAACAGTTTAGTTAAAAATTAAAGGATTTCATCAATTATTGCGGGTGAAGCCATGACGGGTAAAAGCTAGTTGTTAAATAGTTCTGAAAAAAAAAAGTAATTAATAGTGATAAGAATAAAAAATAGCAATAATAACAAATGATTAAAGAATGGTTACAAGGAGTGACCACATGCAAAAATAAATCAGAATATTGTAAATTTAAATATGATAGGCAGAAACTCTACATGATAAATTATTGATACAGGATTTCCTTATATAACTATCTAAGTTTAACTTTCCTTTTATGATAAAAGTAGAATTTGCACTATGGATACATAATAATTTATAATAACAACAATAATTATGATGATTTATGATACTTGTCATCATCATTATCATCATCATCATCATCTTACTTATTATGATTATTATTAGCACTGTGCCTTACTACCACCTGTTATGGTTATACACACGCTAATGTATAATGGTAGGGTGATTGTGAGATAAAATGGAGGACCTACAGTTTAACGTGGGATCCGAACCACGGTGGAGGCCTGGCATTCCACACTTTCATAAGTTGTGATTAATACACGTCTTGTCAGAGGTGAAGGAAGGGTTTGGCAATCATTTTGTTTAAATGTTTAGGTGCAGAATTAGTCAGGAACAGTATTTATATTCTCTCTGACTTTTCCTTCTTTTTGATTAAATTCCCTGACATCCAAAAAAATTCCCTGACTTTCACAAGTTTTTACTGTCTGTAGCCACCATGAATAATATGGTAAAATAAATTTCTACTGTTTAAAAAAAAAGAAAAAAAGATTCATCATTAATACATTCATGTGTAAAATGCCTGTAGTTTATGTTCCGGCTATTTTGTCAAGATTTAAAAAACATGTCATGTTCTTGCAGAGTCTTGGTTCTAACGAGGGTAGGTATCGGGGCAGTCACCTGGTTGCCCCAGCATGGCAGAGAAGCGCAGATCGGCTGAGATGATGGGGTATAGCTCCACCCAGAGTGACATGGACGTCAGCTTGCCCTGCTCATGGAGTTCATCTAACAGCATCACAAATGAGTCCCTGTTCTTGCGCTGCTGGCGCTTCAACCGCTTCTTTTCACGCTCCTTGTCCTCTTCCTCCTCTTTCTCCAACTCACGGATGTGCTCCTCAAACACAACCATTGCATCCTCCTTGTCCATACCTGCATACAAACCCAACATGTTCCTACATTCTTATTGAATTATTCCAATTTCATAGTTTTGTGTCCCTGTCAATGACCAAACTTGGAATCCTTCATTAGAAAACAGAAGCTATACTGCTTCGGTCACCACTGATAATGAAGGGTATGAATGAACTAAAAGATCAGTACGAAGTGCAAGACCAATAGGTGTGTGGACTATGTCAATCAGGCACAGCCACACAGACTGTACCTATAAGGCCAACAGGCATAAAGAATGTGCCAATCAGGCCAAGAGGCATATAAATTGTGCCAATAAGGCCAGGAAGCATACAGATTGTGCCAATCAGGCCAGGAGGCGTACAGATTGTGCCAATCAAGCCAAGACGCATACGGATTGTGCCAATCAGGCCAAGAGGCGTATAAATTGTGCCAATAAGGCCAGGAAGCATACAGATTGTGCCAATCAGGCCAGGAGGCATACAGATTGTGCCAATCAGGCCAGGAGGCGTACAGATTGTGCCAATCAGGCCAAGAGGCGTATAAATTGTGCCAATAAGGCCAGGAAGCATAGAGATTGTGCCAATCAGGCAAGGAGGCGTACAGATTGTGCCAATCAAGCCAAGACGCATACGGATTGTGCCAATCAGGCCAAGAGGCGTATAAATTGTGCCAATCAGGCCAAGAGGCGTACAGATTGTGCCAATCAGGCCAAGAGGCGTACAGATTGTGCCAATAAGGCCAAGAGGTGTACGGACGGTGTCAATAAGGTCAAGAGGCATATGGACTGTGCCTGGTAATCTAATAGGCATACATAGTGCCTAGCCAACCAATAGGCATACACACTGTGCCTAGCAAGCCAACAGCTATACATACTAGCAGGATGAAAAGTACACATACTGTAACTAGCAGGCTAGTTTAACATTTAATCATAGAAAATAAAAAAATCATAAAGTTGATAAAAATATTTTCTTGTTTGTAACATAACTTTTCTGTTCAAAGTTCAAACTATTAATGAGAAATTAATATCACAGATAGAATGTGATTTTTTTAAAGTAATAATTCTTTACAGTTAATGGTGACTATTTAAATTTATATTTTTATTGCTATAATTTATGCATATTGCATGTACTATAAATAAGGTAAAACTTTTTTTTTTGCAGCTTAAATAATATATTAGAATTCGTGAAATTAAGATATTAATTAATATGGACAATTTAAACAGGATCGCGTATGGACCGTCTGAAGCTGGTAGACATACACTGTTGCCATGCATACTAATCCTTATCAGTATTGATAATGATAGTGCTCTATTCCACAAAACCTCATATTATCAGTATTGTATAATTTTAGTACACTATTATACACAAATTGTACTTGGATGGTTCCCACTTCAGTTTTAATTGGTTATATTTTTAATTTGTGACTCTTTAAAAATGTATATCCATCAATGTATATTATTGATGAAAATATTTTATTCAGTTAAATATTTCAAAATACGATAAAATAATCAAAAAATCATTTATTGTATGTAAAAAAAATGACAACAATTTTCTCTTTTCCAAGTAAATACGATGCCTGTATTAAAAGATATTGATGTGTATATTATACAAAATTAGTAACGTTCCAAAACAAAAAATAAGTACTTTTAATTATGTTTAAAATATTGTTTTGAGTTGGATATTAAATTATTTAAAAAAATGAAATAGTATGAGAAAACTTAAGTTTACATTATTTTAAATGTAATATATAACAGGTAATTAAAGATCTTTACATTTATAACAAAACTGTGATCTTTTACAAGTGTTGGCAACCCAAAACCTAAACATATGATTTTCAAACTGTCATCCAGGTAAAAACCTATCGTGAACAGAATATACCAATAAAGTCAACAAGCACATGTATAAAACCTAATATACTAACAAACATTATGAAAAGTGATTAGGTCAACAATTCCCCAAATACAAGACCATTGTTTAGAGGTCAAAAATCATATAAACAGTTCCTAGCAGGTGAACAAACACACAAACAGTCCCTAGCAGGTCAACAAGCACATGTACAGTGCTTAGAGGAAAACAGGCACATGAACAGTGCCTAGGTCAACAAGTACACATATATCAAACCTAGAGATTAACAAGCACATGGACTTTACCTAGCAAGTTGGCATTGTTTGAGAAGGTGTGGTTGTCCAACAGCATCTGTTGTGCCTCCTGCCAAGTGGTACGATGATTAATGTTGGTCATGGCATCAAGGATCTCAGAAAGCTTTTTCATGTTATTCTTCTTCATGGTCTTAGCCTCTTCTTTCTCTCGCTTGGCCAAGCTGAACACTACATCATCATAGATGTCACGGCGGTCAGACTCGGACACATTGCGCCAAACCTTATGCCAGACAGCCAATGAGTTATGTTGGTAGATTAAAGAAACTTAGTGAAGTGAGATAGTGAATTCCTCATTAAAATAAAATTATCAAATAACATAAGAAATAGGGGTGATGGGAAAAAATCAGGAATTTATCAATTCCAATTGGGGCTGGATTGACCCTTTCCTGAAAAGTATTCTCTTTTGTAGAGGCTTCTCTCTTATTTCCCATTCCTCCCTATTCTAACCCAGCAACCCACAAGGTAGGCCTCCATTGTCGGCGAACCTCAAATTGGACAAGGTAAGCTATTCATATCGAATAGTCCATTTTCCTTGCTTTCACTGTTTTTTTTAATTGTTTGTTGACTAGAACAAACAGAAATTAATCATACCTTAGTGAAATATACTAAAGTTAAGTAAAAAGAGTTAACCATTATGCAAAAAATCAGAGATTAGTTTTGGACACTGGTCCTATTTATTATTATTATTATTAGCACCGCGCCTTACTACCCGTTTGGGTTGTACGCACTTACGCTAATGTGTAATGGTAGGGTGATTGTGAGATGAAATGAAGGACCTACAGTTTAACGTGGAATCCGAACCACGGTGGAGGCCTGGCATTCCCCACATTCACAAGATGTCTTGTCAGAGGTGAAGAAAGGGTTTGGAAATCAGATAAATCCGTGCCGGGACCGAGGATTGAACCCCGGCCGCCAGCACGGAAGTCGACCTACCCTAGACGCAGTACTCGACATGTCCTATCAGTTCTTTTTTTTTAGCACCACATCTTGTTCCAAGTTTTACACATCCCATAAGTTAGTTATCACTTATCATGTATTAATGTAGGGTCTTCAACATATTTATGCAACAAAATTTCACCTTATCAAAGTTAAGCGGTAAAGAGCGCAATTTATTTTGGTGATTATAAACTATTTTAATATATATAATCAGTCTTCAAAATTAACACACTTATTATGTATTATTAGAGACCCTGATTTGTGGTAAATAAAACCACTGGATTTTGTTAAATAAAAAGTTGGATTTCGTATAAAAAACGGTAAATAAAGGGTAAAATCATGATTTTTGGAAATTAAAATTACTTGATTTCGTTAAATGAAGAATTGAATTTCGGTAAATAAAAGGGTAAGTCTCTGATTTTCGGTATAAAAAGTCTTTTAGAGGTTTTTTTTAAAGGTAATGGTAATAAGTTAACTCAAATAGCTTAAAAAGTACTTGCACTGAATTATTTGATAAGACAAAAATGTTCATACTTTTTTTCAACATACTTCACGTCACTCACCAAAGTACAGAGACAACATTGTTTACAAATTTTCAAGTTAGTGCGCTTAACTGAAATAACGTTGAAATATGCCGAAAATGTGTGTTCCCTGTCAACTTTTATTTTTTTGTTCAAGTCTTAGAATGGCTTCCAATGTCAGCAATGTTTTATTATTTATTCCGTTTAAATAGAAAAAAATGACTGTAATTCGCTTTAAATGGCAAAATTGTCAATTTTGCGAATATATTTAATTTTGTTTTATTTTGCGTGAAATGTTCACTCAAAAATGCCACAATGACGTTTGATTATTTTTTTATGGCAATTTTAATGTACTAAGTAAAAGTTCATAAGAATACAACTCGGGAAATAGCGGTGTTTCTATGTATTATACAAGAGAGTGACTATAGGCTATACAAAGAATTTATAAAGGGTGTTAACGGAGAAAAAAGTTTGGTTTATACTCGGGTCAACTTGGTAATAATTAATAAGCATTTATTTATTTATTTTACCTCACAAGAATTGTTATTAAAATTTAGATATGGGTCGAATCCACTATTTCTTGAATCCAAATATACATTTTATTTTCGAATCTCGAATCCGAATCCTCGCAAATCGTTATAAATTTTAATAATTTACAAATAGACCCACATTACACAATATAGGCCTAACCTGTGAATTAAGATTTATTTCAATCATGCTTTCAATTTCAATCAACCCCAACCGCCCCTTGCAAAATACAAGTTAAAATCCAGCCAAATTAAACAATTTAGACTCATATTATTGTTTAAAAATCAAATCAATCAACATTTGAGTGTCTTTTAGTTATTTTTAAAAGTGTTTTTAGCATGAGTTAAGTTTCTAAAAAAACATGCCAAATAAACAGATTAGGCCTAGATATCCTTTGATCAATCCAATAATCAATGAAGAATATTTTATTGTTTTAAAATAGCAAAAATAAAAATACAAACGGATATTTTTAATAAAGACTAAAACAACATGATTAACAATTAAACATACATTGGAAATAGTGAACTCAATAATGCTTAAGTATGTTTTTTTTATTATTTTCTTTTATATCCATTAACAATTTTTGTGTAGAAAACAAATATATTCGATTCTTGCGATATATCGGTATCTGAGAATACATTCTATTTAAAACATAAACATATTTTTGACTACAATATGTTCATTCCCATTTAATAAGGCAGGACTATGTTTGAATATTTCTACAATTACTTCAATAACATTTTAAAAAAAATGGATTAGCAAGTCGTTATTTGATTCTTAAAACTCGAAGCGCTTACTAAGTGATCAGATTACTTGAATCGATTTTAAACAAACAAGTGATATATGATACGTAGGCCGGTAGGGATAAATACAGTTTTATCGCTGTCTGACTGTTGACAGTATTTATTTTTCATGAAACCCAAGAAAATGTCTAACTTAATGATTGTATGCAATAAATTGGGGTTCTTTGCATAGTTGTAGATAGTTAAAACCAGTTGGGTAGTAAGAATTAACAGTATCTTTATTTTAATAATCACTCGGGCGAATAAACATAAATATACTCATGGCGGCTGACTTTGTATCATGCGTAATGTGTTCTTATTTCTGTTTAAAAAAAAACACCTTAATTTGTTTTATTTATTTTGAGTCTATTTGTAACTATAGTTTTGATTTTCAGTTTTTGAAGAGTTTTAATGTGTTCATTAAAATATTTACGAGATTGTTCGTGAGGTGAAAGTTTTAGAAGTGAGCATGTGCCGAAACGTCGAGTCCAAGTTTCTCATACAGGTGGGAGGATAGGGTACTACCACGTAAGATTTTCCACACCTAACAATTATTATCTTTTTTAAAGACGATTTTATTCATGTTTATCTCCTTTGTCCGACAAAATAAATATTACGGATTAAGTTGTGCTTTTCAAGTAGGCCAAAATAAGTAATTTTTGAATTCAAAATATTATGCTTTGTTTTTGAGGTGAAAGATTCGATCATCAAATCCAGTAAAACACTGAATCTTTGAATTTTGAATATTTGTCGGGATTCAGTGGATTCGAGGATTTGAGTGGCCCATCTGTATTAAAAATATATTATCATATTTTAGACCCACTGTGGGATTTGAAAAGGTCTAAGACCCTATCACTTTTTTCTAGATTGGTTTATTTGAGAAATAGAATAATTTAAATTCAAAATGATATCAATATTTGAAAGAAAGTACATGAAAGGTGAATATAAAATGTATAAAAGGGAACAAAAACAATATGGATTTAACAATGAACTGTTCTTCATTGTAAAAGCCATACCATATTGTGTTTGCATAGTCGGGAGAAAAATACAATATGGCTTTAACAATGAACACAATCCATATTGTGTTTGTTTCCTATTGTATGTTTTCTATCCACCTTGCCTCTAGCTTCTTCCAAATATAGATTACAAACTAACTAAAATAGTGAAAAGAGGTTTTCCTTAAAGATATAAATTGATATCAATGTTATCGAAGATTTGCACACCCCTAAAAATATATATTTCATTGAAAGCACACTATATTATTGTTGTGCAGCTACTCATATGTCATATTTTACCATTACAATTTAAATTCTGAAATGTGATAAAAGGTTAAGTTAAAATGTACTGGTGGCTATAATGTACAATGTTAACGGTGTGTTCCTCTTCCCACTATAAAAGTCATTTTGTGTTCGTTTCTATTAGACTTTCCTCAAACATCTTCCACATTTATGAAAGTATAATCTCCCTGGCCATTAAGGATTACAAAAGTACCTCCTGAGGTACTCAACGGCAGTAAACAGCTTAAAAACATCTCCCAGAACTCACATCCAGGTGTCCAAAGGTGTCCTCACACTTGTAATACTTCATGCAGGAGTTCATGTCTTGACTGGTCATCAAAAACTCCTCCAAGTCCTCTCTAGCCTTCTTGGCACGCTGACGCTGCTCTTCCCGCTCTTCTTTAAGGCGTTGTGTCTTGTAAGCATTGAAAGCCTGTTTCTTCTCATTAAGCTTGCGCATGAGGGGAAAACGTGGGTCTGATGAAATCAACTTCACAGCTGTGTCCCAGGAGGCGTTACTGGGAACATCCTGAAAAAAAAGGGGGCTTAAGCTTTGCACTTGTTACTTTGGAAAGGGAAAAGATCTTCTAAGTCCTGAAGGATATTTGAGATTAAGGGTTCAAAAAATTCCAATTCATAATTCAACAATTTACTATTCTAAATTATGAGTTGGAATTTTCAAGAGTAATACTATTAAAGCATCAAAATAGTGAAGTGTTTGTAAATATATATTAGTGTTTTTACTTTTATTTGTGCATGATTTTTCTACAAGTATTTTATGTTTATTTAATTACATAGGCTGTTTATGAGTGGTTTTTCCTCGATAACTTATAAAAATTATAGGGAAATAAACTCAAAGTTATATTTGGAAATAGCTTGATATTCAAGCAAACAACTTTATGTCAAAGGATTAGTTATATAGGGTTAAATGAGTTGATATATCATAACAAATATTAATTTACTGTGGAAAAATTAGTCAAAAAGAATGTAGAAAATTGATAAGACCTTTGAGGTTATCAAAAGTACATATTTATAATATTTCATCAAGTCTTGGTTGTTACTAATGCTACATTTTTAAAGTGTTATATGCTATCCATTTTTATGTCAATTTTTCTCAAGTGTCTATCTGTACCATTTTCTCGTTTCATATATGTATGTTAGCTCTATTAATTAAACAAACATAATTTAACAACCTTCATTAACATTAAATTTCAATATACAATCATATCTATAGTGTGATATATGTTAAAAATCTTACAATGATAACTTTCAACAGTTGTTTATTTTTATAATTTCCTTGTTTCAAATATGTACTATTGATAACCTCAGGAAGGTTTTATTATCAATTTTCTACATTCTTTTTGACTAATTTATTGAAAGTAAATTTGTTATAAAATATCAACACATTTAACCTTATATAACTAATACTTTGACATAAAGATGTCTGCTTAAATACCAAGTTACTTCAATATATAACCTTGAGTTTGTTTTCTTATATTTGTCATATCAAATCTATTTCCTTACTATATATTTAGCACCAAGTCTTACTACCCGTTCGGGTTATACACTTTAAGCACTAATTACGCTAATGAATTAGGGATTGGGAAGGTTGAATTATAGGAAGTGAACCCGCATTTGCGTGGAAGGAGAGTGGAAAACCATTTAGGAAAAACCACCCCAGTTCACACGACCGAGATTCGAACCTCGATCTCCCGTCCTCAGCAGTCGAGCTCAAAGCGACAAGCGTGTTAGCCATCTACGCCACCGAGGTGGGTTATCTCCTTACTAAATTTAACAATGAAACACTTATGATTTTCATACTTTCTAAAAATAAAATTCAAAGATAAAATGAAGTTTTGGATATGAGAAAATGTGGATTCTACACATCTCTAATATAATATATCTAATACACACACACATTACATTTGTTTGAATAGACTCCACTACCCCCCAGTAGCCAATCCTTTCCACACCAAACATCTTGCTTAGTAATGAATTTATTTAATAAATACAGAATCCTCAACAGAAAACAAATAAAAATGATATTAAAAAAATTACTTGGGAATAAAGATGATTGCAGTTACCTAACATGATTCAAAATTAAGAAAGTAAAACCTTGAAACAAGATCTTTTTTGGGCAGAGACAAAAATTAACATTCAATCCCAAAACTTTTTCAATTTTTTTCATTTCATGTACTACTGCCTCTTCTTTCGCTTTCTGCAGAAATGTTTTTACTTCCAATTTCCCTATTTCGTTCGCTGCTGTATTTATTTTCTACTCAAGTTGACTTCAATCATTTTCTTCTTTTCATGGTCATCTTTCCATATTCCTGATGCCTTCCTTGCAGCATAACTAATCTTCTTTGAAAGTGTCATATTTAGAAGAACTCCAGCTGTAGTGACTGTATTTTAAGTTACAGGTCAAGCAATAAGGCTGTCGTCATGTAGGTTTAAAACCAGTCATTCTTTACTTACAGAATAACTTTGTTCACCAGCTTCAATGCTATGGAAGAGAACAAGTTTTTTTTATTGGAATATTGAAACTCCTGAAATACAGTTTATTTTTTGAAAAAAATATTCATAAAGAACTTATCAATACAGTCACCGCTTGAAGTGAACCCTTTGAGGTAGTGAATAACTTATTACTTACTTTGATACAAAATTCAAGTAGTTTCTTTTTAAAGCATCAGCTTGCACACTATATAGTTGTTTCTTGCTAAGTAGGATTTTTAATGAAGAAATTATTCTACGCATCCTTAGAGATGGATTGATCATGACTGCAGGAGAAAGACAGCACCTTTGACAATTTTGAAGGAGAAAAGATACTTATGTAAAAGTTTGTCAGAGATAAACTAGGAATTTTTAACAATTACTTGAACTGAAGTACCTTGCTGTCTTTAATGCCTTTCATTGTTGGTGATGCTGTGAGCCCAATATCTACAGTAGGGAGTGATTTTATGTTGGAATGTTTCTTCAAATTAATGGCTAACAATATTTTAAAGTAGGCTAGTTGCCAAATTAATTTAATCAAATTATATAATTATGTTCAAGTGCTCAAGTAGTTTTGTAATCCCAAAGCTCCAAACTAGAGGGATACAAAACATAAATATAAACAAATCTACAGTTAAAGGGAAATAAAATAGAATATAGAGGAGCGCGCAGAGTGAATATCCTAAGTTGTGAATTATAAAATGCTGGACATTTAGCATGTCCCCAGCGCACGCCACTCACTCTTATGAGTAGCGGGAAAACACGGTCCACCTTCACTGGTTACCTGACATATCAATATATAAAAGGTTGAAGGCTAATCCCTCGCACCTTTTCTAGACATAGGGATAATATGGCGTATTTATGAAATAGAATAACTTCAAGCCTTAGAATCATTTAGCTTTAATTAATGCCAAACTTTATTAAATAATAAGCATATTATTTGAAGAGCATTTAATAATTCAGTTATATATATATTATCCAAAAAAAAAAAAAAATAGTTCCATAAATATTTACTCTTTTCCTTCTAATCGTTACATTATTTATTAAGTACCCTAAACATATTACGTAAAGACAATTATTGATGCATAACATTAACTTAATATGATCATACGTCATATAGTAAATAATCTTACCAAACTAACACATTTTTGTTGTTGTTGCACAAAGCCACCTGTTACTAAAAGTTTTAGTTCCATCAAAATACCTCATACCACTACCATTAAACTTTAACGCTAACAACCTACTAGCGTAACTCACAAAAGCTTTAGCCTATGTCCTAAACAAGGAGTATAATACAATTATAAGTATCAAGGATATTTCCTAACATTGCCCCATTAAGTTTGTTTATTTGTTACTATTTTGGCACAAAAAGATAATGACAAAACTATCCTAAAAACAACAATCGAGAAACTAGTAAAAAAAATATATAAAGTTAAGTTGATCTATATAATAATCTAGTGCAATACTCCATTCTGCTAACATTGAAATTCTCAGCACCATATTCCAAACACTTTCCCGCCTTAATGTTTACCAAACCAAAGTGCCATATTTACAATAGAGACAAAAAGGTTACTTGGTTGAGAATAAAGTTCGCGCATAATGCCTAATATTCATAATACAGAAGATGCCTGACTTTACAATACGCTCATTATAAAATATATCAAAAGACGAAGATTAACCCAAATACATTATAATTAAATTTGATAAAAGATCTAAAAAGAATTTTGACTAGTTCCCAAATTTACATTTAACCGAAATTGGATTTTATTCTTACATTAATATAATATGTCCTTTACGCCGACGCTTATCCCTACATGGTCGCAGCCAAGTCCAAGAGTGGCGTCTTCCTCGACGGATGGTCTTTTATATGGCTCACTCATCGAACAGGATAGGCACAAAGGAAGGGGGGCGCGCGGGCAGAAGAACATTCCATATTATTCTGGCAACGCCTGGCAGTTACCATCTTGTTCTCGTTTCTTGAAGTTGGGCGGACTGATTATGTTAGCGGTGGTGCCGGGCTCTGGTGGCGAGAGGCAGAACTCGGCTCAGTCTTGGCAGTTGTTCACTTGTGGTTCGTGTAGTCGGGTGTTTGTTTGCGCACGGTGCTCGGCCAGATTAGTGGTATTGGGTAAGTGAAATATTATGCTTGACTGTCCCCATTTTGTTGACTTGGAGCAATAATTGCTACAAATCTCCTTCCCTTGATCTTGCGTGGGGGGGGGGGGTTGTCGTTGGCACCGCTGATTGTTCCTGGCTTCTCGGGAAGACGGAGATGCTCGGGGTTACTCTCGTCGTTCTTCTTGCGTCATCCTCAGCACGGTCCAGCACCGCTTCCCATAGACATCTGGGCCCATATATTTTGAGAAGGCGCATCTCTAGCCGTTGGCCGTCTCATGTTGGCCGTCTCATGCCGGATGGTTATACCATCCGCCCACGCTTGGTCTTGCTCGCGGCCACCCAGGAAAGCTTCTCTCGGAGTCGCCATTGCCTTCTGCCAGGTCGTTTCTCCATAGTGTTCCCCTCCGCCGCGCACAGAACAGGAAAAAAAAATTAGGGAACGGAAGACGTGGGGTAAAGGGAGTTCTCCGAGCTGCACATAAGAGACAAGTATTAGAGTTCATTTTCTTGCAAGACCATATTCAATGAGCCGTTTTATTCACACCCTCGCTCTCATACGAGGATGGAAATAGCGTAAATCTTCAGAGGAAGGCTTGAGGACATAACGCACATCACGCACTCCGTCACTATGAATGGTCTCACTTTGTCCTACTATCTGGCCCAAATTGCTGCTTATATAATAAGCAGTGGTCACTATCACATCTTTCGTAAATTCAACAATTCCATTTAGATGGAGTTCACAAATAATTTAAAGTTCATTTTGCCACGGGCCCGGGCTTTCATCATGGTGATACTCCTATTTAAAACTAACTTATAACTATACATATATGCAAAATATTTAACCTAAATTACACACATTTACGCTCATTTATCCCTATGGACTCTTGGACTCGCGCTTTTTATGTGGCTGACGTGAGCGCGTCTCGTCTCGGTGTCGTCTGCAACTTTCTGAAGGAGGACCGTGACAGGGGTGAGGAACTTAGTCACCTCCCACGGGCCACACCACTTGGGACACAGCTTAGCCGATCTTTTGTCGACCGCGGAGCTCAAGGGGAAATCTTTACATAGAACAAGGTCTCCAACTTTAAATGAAACGGGAATCCTACCTTTGTTATATGCATTAGCCACCCTTTTCTGTGCCTTCCTAAGATGGTCCAAGACACTCCTACATCTATCCTCCAAGGAAACCTCGTCACTATCCATTAACAGGGGATGAATGTCCCAAATATTAAATAATGGGTGGACCAGCTCCCGCCCAAGGAACACGGAAGCTGGCGAGCATCCAGTCGACTCGTGATAGGCGGAGTTAAAAGCCATATTCAAAAAATCTAACTCTCTATCCCACTTCTGTTGTACTTGATTATGAAAAATTGTCAGGGCTATTCCCAGGTTCCTGTTAAACCTTTCTACATGGTTAGGTCCCGGATGGTAAGGACTGGTAGTGATATGCCTGATGCCCCACCCGAAGCACATGTCATGAAAAGTAGCTGATCTGAAACAGGGTCCGTTATCACTCACTATGGTCTTGGGGGCCCTAAAGAATGCCACACACGCCGACACAGGGCGTTTACAGTAGTAGTAGCTTTCATGTTCCGTAAAGGAATCAAAATAACGAATTTGGAAAATGCATCAACCAAAACAAGAATACAAGAGTTACCTAGGGATGATCGGGTGATAGGCCCCACATAATCAACGAACAGCTTCTCCCAGGGGCGTTGGGCTACATCGGCCGAATGCAGCCCAACCCTGGAATTATGGGCAGGTTTGGCCATCTGACAGTCTTCACACCGACTAACCCATTCCTTCACGTCCTGATATTGCCCAGGCCAAAAGAATTCTCTCGAGATTTTCTTGACCGTCTTTAACACACCAAGGTGACCTCCAAATATCGAATTGTGAAAATATTTCATTAACATGGGGCGTACAGACGCCGGAACAACAACCTTCCTACCTTTTCCTCTAGCCATGGTAATAACAAGAAGATCTCTCAAAATAGAATACTGACCCACCTGTTCCCTTTCCTGATCCTCTCCATAATCTCACGACACCATGAGTCACTGCCCTGATGATCCCTGATAGAAACAAAGGACTCGGGTATCGATTTAATAACCAGCGAAGTGGGCGTAATTTCCTCTGCACCAATGGGATTACAGTCTTCTGCCATGCGTGATAGAGCATCCGCAGTAACGTTTAGTTTCCCAGAGATGTGATGGGTCGAAAATTTGAATCTTGATAACCTCCAGACCCATCTCCCTACTTTGCCTAATTGTTTTGGATGATTCCACATCCATGCCAGCGCCATGTTGTCAATGTATAATTCAAATTTTCTCTGCTCTAAATAATCCGCGAACCGCTCTATACCAGTAAACACAAGCAAGGCATTCCTTTTCATAGGCACTGTACCTTCTCTCGGCCTCGGTGAGTGTCCGGCTAGCGAACGCCACCGGCCTGACACCCTCCGGAGTCCGTTGAGAAAGCACAGCACCCAGAGCAATTGCAGAAGCATCCACGTGAAGAAGAAAGGGCATAGAAAAGTCGGGCATCCGCAATACCTCTGGTGAGATGAGTTTACTTTTAAGCAAATCGAAGGCACGAGCTTGCTCCTCACCCCAACAAAAGACAACGCCCTTCTTTTTTAAGGAGTTAAGAGGCGCGGCTATTTCAGAGAAAGATGGAATGAACCTAGCATAATATGCGCACATCCCAATGAAACGCATGACACCCTTAAGATTTCTGGGCGGGGGATAATCAACAATGGGGCGGATGCGCTCTGGGTCTATGAGAAGATTCCCCGAACAGATAACATACCCAAGATATTTAATAGATGGCTTTGCCCACGTGACCTTATCAGGATTAACCGTTAAGCCTACTCTACGCAAGCGACATAATACTTCCTCTAAATGCTTTACATGATCACTCATCGAGTCGCTATACACACATATATCGTCTAAATAGTTGAATACATAATCAAATTTAATATCAGCAAGAACGTGATCCAAAAAGCGACTCAACGCCTGTCCACCAATACTACAACCGAGAGGAACGCGATTAAACTCATACTGTCTCCATGGGGTGACAAAGGCCGTATATTTTTTTGATGACTCGACCAGGGCGCATTGTAGAAAACTTGCATTAAGATCAATTAAACTGAACACTTTCGCCCTACCTAAGTGCTGAAAGGCTGAGTCAATACTTGGCATCGGATAAGGATCGAACTGGATTTTTTTGTTGATTTTCCTATAGTCCACAACCAATCTATAACCTTCCCCCTTCTTAGGTATAATGAAAGCGGGACTGGCATATGGAGAATTAGATGGACGTATGACTCCTTTGGACTCTAGATCATCAATCAACTCTCTAAATATCTTCATTTTGGGGGGGCGCAAGAGTAGGGACCTGACCTCACAGGAATCTTGTCCTCCACCACAATTTCATAAGGTAATATGTCACATTTTCCAAGTCTAGGAGTAATAACATCCGAAAACCTTGAGATAATCCCATTAACCATATCTTCGTCACTATTCATAACATACATAGAAGACTTAATAGAAGAATGACACAAAGCAATAATATATCTTGGGGCGAATTCGAAAGACAATTCTCCACGACTAGAATTAATTATAGCACGGGTTTCCCATAAGAAATCATTACCCAAAATGATATCATAGGGGAGGGCAGGAACACAAAACAAACTTCTTTTCCAAGAAAAACCAGCTATTTTAATGGACAAATTTATCTTCTTACTAGCTAATAACAAGTTTCCATTTCCCACAATGAATGGCCTAGTATCGATATGTTCAATAGGAATTTTCTTCGACCCAATTACACTATCCAAAAAGGTAGAGTTGATAAATGATCCACTGGAGCCAGTATCCAGCAAGGCAGAGCCAGTCTTTGACCCAATCGTAACCCCAACAACAGGAGGGAGGGGATAATTATGCTTAGAAACCTTACGCGTGGTGGGCCCCTTTTCACCACCCCGCGTTACGCGTTTCCCGCTAAACAGTCACGTTGGTAATGCCCAAAACGACCACATCGAAAACACTTGATACGAGATACATCTAATCGTCTTCCTGATCTGATAACACCAAGAGGCCTTGCTCCGCGGGTAGCAGAAATATTAGAATCAAGCGGCGTAGTTGCCGAGGCTGAAACCACTCTATTTTGAGGGGAGATATTCTGAACTCGCGTTGGATAGTTTTCAAGATACTCTTTTTCTGCTAGTAACGAACCCTCAATATTACTGGCCAATGAATATAACTCTGCCAGGGTGGTTGGTCTGTGTGAGAATATAAAATGTCTCCGCGTCAACGGGGAGACATTTTCTAAAATAATTTCAACTACCTCTTCCTCCGCTAGGTTGAGATTTAATATCTCCGCGGATTCAGAGATAGCCAATATAAACAATCGAAATGGTTCCTGAGGCCGCTGAAACCGTCGCAACTTTTTGTTACAAAGTCTCTCCTTCTCTCTCTTTGAGCATAAAGACTCAAGGATGCGACTTTTTACCATATTCCAAGGAAGACCTAATTGTAAACATTCCGAAACTAGATGCGCTAAAAAACCGGAAGTTCTCCCTAAACATAACGTAAGGAACTCCACATCGCCTATAAGTCTAAGTTTAGCAATTCTATTAGCTTCTAACAGGAAATTAAACAAAGCAGAACAAGACTGGCCGTCACAAACTGGAAGTAGCTTCAAACGCTCACTAGCAACTTTACTCTGAGTTTTAGAGACGGCAGTAACGGCTGATAACTAACCGAATCCCCGGGGGGAGTGATCTGCTTATGAGCCCCATCTAATTCTAAAGGACCTGACTTGCATGGATCGGAGTGTTCCAGAGGGGGGTGGCTAATGTCATAGCTAATATTAATATTGTCTGTGTCGCTGGACTTACTGATACTTTCAGACAGCAGGGACCGCAACACACCAACAGTAGCCTCGGGGGAAATGATATATTTCTCGCCTTGAGCTCCCGGTGAAGCTCCCCAGTTTTGAGTCCATAGACGTCCGATCTGGTGCTGATCAAGCTTCCCAGTGGGGTGGCCATGTCGGAGGATGAGTTCATGAAACAGGTTAAAAAACACAATTAGGATAGAGAAGTAACACTTACGCGCACTCTATAAAGCAGAGTGGCGCAGCTTGTAATCCCAAAGCTCCAAACTAGAGGGATACAAAACATAAATATAAACAAAATCTACAGTTAAAGGGAAATAAACTAGAATATAGAGGAGCGCGCAGAGTGAATATCCTAAGTTGTGAATTATAAAATGCTGGACATTTAGCATGTCCCCAGCGCACGCCACTCACTCTTATGAGTAGCGGGAAAACACGGTCCACCTTCACTGGTTACCTGACATATCAATATATAAAAAGGTTGAAGGCTAATCCCTCGCACCTTTTCTAGACATAGGGATAATATGGCGTATTTATGAAATAGAATAACTTCAAGCCTTAGAATCATTTAGCTTTAATTAATGCCAAACTTTATTAAATAATAAGCATATTATTTGAAGAGCATTTAATAATTCAGTTATATATATATTATCCAAAAAAAAAAAAAATAGTTCCATAAATATTTACTCTTTTCCTTCTAATCGTTACATTATTTATTAAGTACCCTAAACATATTACGTAAAGACAATTATTGATGCATAACATTAACTTAATATGATCATACGTCATATAGTAAATAATCTTACCAAACTAACACATTTTTGTTGTTGTTGCACAAAGCCACCTGTTACTAAAAGTTTTAGTTCCATCAAAATACCTCATACCACTACCATTAAACTTTAACGCTAACAACCTACTAGTGTAACTCACAAAAGCTTTAGCCTATGTCCTAAACAAGGAGTATAATACAATTATAAGTATCAAGGATATTTCCTAAACATTGCCCCATTAAGTTTGTTTATTTGTTACTATTTTGGCACAAAAAGATGACAAAACTATCCTAAAAACAACAATCGAGAAACTAGTAAAAAAAAATATATAAAGTTAAGTTGATCTATATAATAATCTAGTGCAATACTCCATTCTGCTAACATTGAAATTCTCAGCACCATATTCCAAACACTTTCCCGCCTTAATGTTTACCAAACCCAAAGTGCCATATTTACAATAGAGACAAAAAGGTTATTTGGTTGAGAATAAAGTTCGCGCATAATGCCTAATATTCATAATACAGAAGATGCCTGACTTTACAATACGCTCATTATAAAATATATCAAAAGACGAAGATTAACCCAAATACATTATAATTAAATTTGATAAAAGATCTAAAAAGAATTTTGACTAGTTCCCAAATTTACATTTAACCGAAATTGGATTTTATTCTTACATTAATATAATATGTCCTTTACGCCGACGCTTATCCCTACATGGTCGCAGCCAAGTCCAAGAGTGGCATCTTCCTCGACGGATGGTCTTTTATATGGCTCACTCATCGAACAGGATAGGCACAAAGGAAGGGGGGCGCGCGGGCAGAAGAACATTCCATATTATTCTGGCAACGCCTGGCAGTTACCATCTTGTTCTCGTTTCTTGAAGTTGGGCGGACTGATTATGTTAGCGGTGGTGCCGGGCTCTGGTGGCGAGAGGCAGAACTCGGCTCAGTCTTGGCAGTTGTTCACTTGTGGTTCGTGTAGTCGGGTGTTTGTTTGCGCACGGTGCTCGGCCAGATTAGTGGTATTGGGTAAGTGAAATATTATGCTTGACTGTCCCCATTTTGTTGACTTGGAGCAATAATTGCTACAAATCTCCTTCCCTTGATCTTGCGTGGGGGGGGGGGTTGTCGTTGGCACCGCTGATTGTTCCTGGCTTCTCGGGAAGACGGAGATGCTCGGGGTTACTCTCGTCGTTCTTCTTGCGTCATCCTCAGCACGGTCCAGCACCGCTTCCCATAGACATCTGGGCCCATATATTTTGAGAAGGCGCATCTCTAGCCGTTGGCCGTCTCATGTTGGCCGTCTCATGCCGGATGGTTATACCATCCGCCCACGCTTGGTCTTGCTCGCGGCCACCCAGGAAAGCTTCTCTCGGAGTCGCCATTGCCTTCTGCCAGGTCGTTTCTCCATAGTGTTCCCCTCCGCCGCGCACAGAACAGGAAAAAAAATTAGGGAACGGAAGACGTGGGGTAAAGGGAGTTCTCCGAGCTGCACATAAGAGACAAGTATTAGAGTTCATTTTCTTGCAAGACCATATTCAATGAGCCGTTTTATTCACACCCTCGCTCTCATACGAGGATGGAAATAGCGTAAATCTTCAGAGGAAGGCTTGAGGACATAACGCACATCACGCACTCCGTCACTATGAATGGTCTCACTTTGTCCTACTATCTGGCCCAAATTGCTGCTTATATAATAAGCAGTGGTCACTATCACATCTTTCGTAAATTCAACAATTCCATTTAGATGGAGTTCACAAATAATTTAAAGTTCATTTTGCCACGGGCCCGGGCTTTCATCATGGTGATACTCCTATTTAAAACTAACTTATAACTATACATATATGCAAAATATTTAACCTAAATTACACACATTTACGCTCATTTATCCCTATGGACTCTTGGACTCGCGCTTTTTATGTGGCTGACGTGAGCGCGTCTCGTCTCGGTGTCGTCTGCAACTTTCTGAAGGAGGACCGTGACAGGGGTGAGGAACTTAGTCACCTCCCACGGGCCACACCACTTGGGACACAGCTTAGCCGATCTTTTGTCGACCGCGGAGCTCAAGGGGAAATCTTTACATAGAACAAGGTCTCCAACTTTAAATGAAACGGGAATCCTACCTTTGTTATATGCATTAGCCACCCTTTTCTGTGCCTTCCTAAGATGGTCCAAGACACTCCTACATCTATCCTCCAAGGAAACCTCGTCACTATCCATTAACAGGGGATGAATGTCCCAAATATTAAATAATGGGTGGACCAGCTCCCGCCCAAGGAACACGGAAGCTGGCGAGCATCCAGTCGACTCGTGATAGGCGGAGTTAAAAGCCATATTCAAAAAATCTAACTCTCTATCCCACTTCTGTTGTACTTGATTATGAAAAATTGTCAGGGCTATTCCCAGGTTCCTGTTAAACCTTTCTACATGGTTAGGTCCCGGATGGTAAGGACTGGTAGTGATATGCCTGATGCCCCACCCGAAGCACATGTCATGAAAAGTAGCTGATCTGAAACAGGGTCCGTTATCACTCACTATGGTCTTGGGGGCCCTAAAGAATGCCCACACACGCCGACACAGGGCGTTTACAGTAGTAGTAGCTTTCATGTTCCGTAAAGGAATCAAAATAACGAATTTGGAAAATGCATCAACCAAAACAAGAATACAAGAGTTACCTAGGGATGATCGGGTGATAGGCCCCACATAATCAACGAACAGCTTCTCCCAGGGGCGTTGGGCTACATCGGCCGAATGCAGCCCAACCCTGGAATTATGGGCAGGTTTGGCCATCTGACAGTCTTCACACCGACTAACCCATTCCTTCACGTCCTGATATTGCCCAGGCCAAAAGAATTCTCTCGAGATTTTCTTGACCGTCTTTAACACACCAAGGTGACCTCCAAATATCGAATTGTGAAAATATTTCATTAACATGGGGCGTACAGACGCCGGAACAACAACCTTCCTACCTTTTCCTCTAGCCATGGTAATAACAAGAAGATCTCTCAAAATAGAATACTGACCCACCTGTTCCCCTTTCCTGATCCTCTCCATAATCTCACGACACCATGAGTCACTGCCCTGATGATCCCTGATAGAAACAAAGGACTCGGGTATCGATTTAATAACCAGCGAAGTGGGCGTAATTTCCTCTGCACCAATGGGATTACAGTCTTCTGCCATGCGTGATAGAGCATCCGCAGTAACGTTTAGTTTCCCAGAGATGTGATGGGTCGAAAATTTGAATCTTGATAACCTCCAGACCCATCTCCCTACTTTGCCTAATTGTTTTGGATGATTCCACATCCATGCCAGCGCCATGTTGTCAATGTATAATTCAAATTTTCTCTGCTCTAAATAATCCGCGAACCGCTCTATACCAGTAACACAAGCAAGGCATTCCTTTTCATAGGCACTGTACCTTCTCTCGGCCTCGGTGAGTGTCCGGCTAGCGAACGCCACCGGCCTGACACCCTCCGGAGTCCGTTGAGAAAGCACAGCACCCAGAGCAATTGCAGAAGCATCCACGTGAAGAAGAAAGGGCATAGAAAAGTCGGGCATCCGCAATACCTCTGGTGAGATGAGTTTACTTTTAAGCAAATCGAAGGCACGAGCTTGCTCCTCACCCCAACAAAAGACAACGCCCTTCTTTTTTAAGGAGTTAAGAGGCGCGGCTATTTCAGAGAAAGATGGAATGAACCTAGCATAATATGCGCACATCCCAATGAAACGCATGACACCCTTAAGATTTCTGGGCGGGGGATAATCAACAATGGGGCGGATGCGCTCTGGGTCTATGAGAAGATTCCCGAACAGATAACATACCCAAGATATTTAATAGATGGCTTTGCCCACGTGACCTTATCAGGATTAACCGTTAAGCCTACTCTACGCAAGCGACATAATACTTCCTCTAAATGCTTTACATGATCACTCATCGAGTCGCTATACACACATATATCGTCTAAATAGTTGAATACATAATCAAATTTAATATCAGCAAGAACGTGATCCAAAACGCGACTCAACGCCTGTCCACCAATACTACAACCGAGAGGAACGCGATTAAACTCATACTGTCTCCATGGGGTGACAAAGGCCGTATATTTTTTTGATGACTCGACCAGGGCGCATTGTAGAAAACTTGCATTAAGATCAATTAAACTGAACACTTTCGCCCTACCTAAGTGCTGAAAGGCTGAGTCAATACTTGGCATCGGATAAGGATCGAACTGGATTTTTTTGTTGATTTTCCTATAGTCCACAACCAATCTATAACCTTCCCCCTTCTTAGGTATAATGAAAGCGGGACTGGCATATGGAGAATTAGATGGACGTATGACTCCTTTGGACTCTAGATCATCAATCAACTCTCTAAATATCTTCATTTTTGGGGGGGCGCAAGAGTAGGGACCTGACCTCACAGGAATCTTGTCCTCCACCACAATTTCATAAGGTAATATGTCACATTTTCCAAGTCTAGGAGTAATAACATCCGAAAACCTTGAGATAATCCCATTAACCATATCTTCGTCACTATTCATAACATACATAGAAGACTTAATAGAAGAATGACACAAAGCAATAATATATCTTGGGGCGAATTCGAAAGACAATTCTCCACGACTAGAATTAATTATAGCACGGGTTTCCCATAAGAAATCATTACCCAAAATGATATCATAGGGGAGGGCAGGAACACAAAACAAACTTCTTTTCCAAGAAAAACCAGCTATTTTAATGGACAAATTTATCTTCTTACTAGCTAATAACAAGTTTCCATTTCCCACAATGAATGGCCTAGTATCGATATGTTCAATAGGAATTTTCTTCGACCCAATTACACTATCCAAAAAGGTAGAGTTGATAAATGATCCACTGGAGCCAGTATCCAGCAAGGCAGAGCCAGTCTTTGACCCAATCGTAACCCCAACAACAGGAGGGAGGGGATAATTATGCTTAGAAACCTTACGCGTGGTGGGCCCCTTTTCACCACCCCGCGTTACGCGTTTCCCGCTAAACAGTCACGTTGGTAATGCCCAAAACGACCACATCGAAAACACTTGATACGAGATACATCTAATCGTCTTCCTGATCTGATAACACCAAGAGGCCTTGCTCCGCGGGTAGCAGAAATATTAGAATCAAGCGGCGTAGTTGCCGAGGCTGAAACCACTCTATTTTGAGGGGAGATATTCTGAACTCGCGTTGGATAGTTTTCAAGATACTCTTTTTCTGCTAGTAACGAACCCTCAATATTACTGGCCAATGAATATAACTCTGCCAGGGTGGTTGGTCTGTGTGAGAATATAAAATGTCTCCGCGTCAACGGGGAGACATTTTCTAAAATAATTTCAACTACCTCTTCCTCCGCTAGGTTGAGATTTAATATCTCCGCGGATTCAGAGATAGCCAATATAAACAATCGAAATGGTTCCTGAGGCCGCTGAAACCGTCGCAACTTTTTGTTACAAAGTCTCTCCTTCTCTCTCTTTGAGCATAAAGACTCAAGGATGCGACTTTTTACCATATTCCAAGGAAGACCTAATTGTAAACATTCCGAAACTAGATGCGCTAAAAAACCGGAAGTTCTCCCTAAACATAACGTAAGGAACTCCACATCGCCTATAAGTCTAAGTTTAGCAATTCTATTAGCTTCTAACAGGAAATTAAACAAAGCAGAACAAGACTGGCCGTCACAAACTGGAAGTAGCTTCAAACGCTCACTAGCAACTTTACTCTGAGTTTTAGAGACGGCAGTAACCGGCTGATAACTAACCGAATCCCCGGGGGGAGTGATCTGCTTATGAGCCCCATCTAATTCTAAAGGACCTGACTTGCATGGATCGGAGTGTTCCAGAGGGGGGTGGCTAATGTCATAGCTAATATTAATATTGTCTGTGTCGCTGGACTTACTGATACTTTCAGACAGCAGGGACCGCAACACACCAACAGTAGCCTCGGGGGGAAATGATATATTTCTCGCCTTGAGCTCCCGGTGAAGCTCCCCAGTTTTGAGTCCATAGACGTCCGATCTGGTGCTGATCAAGCTTCCCAGTGGGGTGGCCATGTCGGAGGATGAGTTCATGAAACAGGTTAAAAAACACAATTAGGATAGAGAAGTAACACTTACGCGCACTCTATAAAGCAGAGTGGCGCAGCTTGTAATCCCAAAGCTCCAAACTAGAGGGATACAAAACATAAATATAAACAAAATCTACAGTTAAAGGGAAATAAACTAGAATATAGAGGAGCGCGCAGAGTGAATATCCTAAGTTGTGAATTATAAAATGCTGGACATTTAGCATGTCCCCAGCGCACGCCACTCACTCTTATGAGTAGCGGGAAAACACGGTCCACCTTCACTGGTTACCTGACATATCAATATATAAAAAGGTTGAAGGCTAATCCCTCGCACCTTTTCTAGACATAGGGATAATATGGCGTATTTATGAAATAGAATAACTTCAAGCCTTAGAATCATTTAGCTTTAATTAATGCCAAACTTTATTAAATAATAAGCATATTATTTGAAGAGCATTTAATAATTCAGTTATATATATATTATCCAAAAAAAAAAAAAATAGTTCCATAAATATTTACTCTTTTCCTTCTAATCGTTACATTATTTATTAAGTACCCTAAACATATTACGTAAAGACAATTATTGATGCATAACATTAACTTAATATGATCATACGTCATATAGTAAATAATCTTACCAAACTAACACATTTTTGTTGTTGTTGCACAAAGCCACCTGTTACTAAAAGTTTTAGTTCCATCAAAATACCTCATACCACTACCATTAAACTTTAACGCTAACAACCTACTAGTGTAACTCACAAAAGCTTTAGCCTATGTCCTAAACAAGGAGTATAATACAATTATAAGTATCAAGGATATTTCCTAACATTGCCCCATTAAGTTTGTTTATTTGTTACTATTTTGGCACAAAAAGATGACAAAACTATCCTAAAAACAACAATCGAGAAACTAGTAAAAAAAAATATATAAAGTTAAGTTGATCTATATAATAATCTAGTGCAATACTCCATTCTGCTAACATTGAAATTCTCAGCACCATATTCCAAACACTTTCCCGCCTTAATGTTTACCAAACCCAAAGTGCCATATTTACAATAGAGACAAAAAGGTTATTTGGTTGAGAATAAAGTTCGCGCATAATGCCTAATATTCATAATACAGAAGATGCCTGACTTTACAATACGCTCATTATAAAATATATCAAAAGACGAAGATTAACCCAAATACATTATAATTAAATTTGATAAAAGATCTAAAAAGAATTTTGACTAGTTCCCAAATTTACATTTAACCGAAATTGGATTTTATTCTTACATTAATATAATATGTCCTTTACGCCGACGCTTATCCCTACATGGTCGCAGCCAAGTCCAAGAGTGGCATCTTCCTCGACGGATGGTCTTTTATATGGCTCACTCATCGAACAGGATAGGCACAAAGGAAGGGGGGCGCGCGGGCAGAAGAACATTCCATATTATTCTGGCAACGCCTGGCAGTTACCATCTTGTTCTCGTTTCTTGAAGTTGGGCGGACTGATTATGTTAGCGGTGGTGCCGGGCTCTGGTGGCGAGAGGCAGAACTCGGCTCAGTCTTGGCAGTTGTTCACTTGTGGTTCGTGTAGTCGGGTGTTTGTTTGCGCACGGTGCTCGGCCAGATTAGTGGTATTGGGTAAGTGAAATATTATGCTTGACTGTCCCCATTTTGTTGACTTGGAGCAATAATTGCTACAGTTTATTTAGATTTGCAAAAATGGCAATCTAAGTTGATTGCTCTAATATTCAATGTGACATTTCTCCAACTCATTTGAAACTAACAGCATAAATTCCAACTTTTCTGTCAAAAGTTTTCACAAAGTTATCTAATGTTTTCTTATTAGAAAAATAACTATACTTTTTTAAACAAAGCAGGATTGATATTGCTCTCTTTAACATCTTTGAATTCTCTATCCATCTAATATAAAAAAACTTTGTTGGGAAAAGAGATTATTTTGTTTTTCGTTGGTAGTCTGCAAGTCTTGTTTGAAATTCTTTAAATAAATAATATAGTGAGCATAAACATTTGTTATTGCTCAACTAGAGATAGTATGTGCAATTTTGTAAGCACCATGGATAACATGTAAAGAACAAGTTCCGAATTCTGGAAAATCAGGATCTTGTGGAGAATCTTCCTTCATGTAACTTTTGAGATCAATTAAAAATATGAGGTTTACATCTGGCCCATCCATTTTTATTAAGATCCAGACCTTCCTCTTTTATTGCAGATAGAGAGTTCATTGAAATATCTTGCTTGGGTTGTTGCATAACCTAAAAAGCAAGATGTTAAATATCTTGTATGAATTACATTTTCAATCCAGAAGTGAAAAACAATTTCCATCTGGGTCATCTGAGTTACAGTATTTATGCTTTCATCAGATGAAATGCAATAAAATGAGCATTTCTTAATCATATTTGAAAGCTCACTTTTAAAAAAACGACCTAGTCTATACACAATGAGATGTCCAAGTTTATCTTATGCAGTTGAAATTTCTAGGCAATATCACTATTGAAAAAAATTACTTTGAAAAGATCACTACAAGCAGAAAAATGTGTCATTATTTGATTAGTAGCCTACAATATTTCAGTACCTTAAACTTCATCTTTAATGAGGAAGCTCTTAATAGAACAAATAGGTTTAGTTTCAAGTTTCAAAACTACTTTATGGTCATTAGCATTAAAATATACACCTTCACCATGTGGGCCTACAGATGACACTGCATTTTTTGACCAAAGAGGCCAAGTCAAATATCGTTTTGCTCCTACTAGCAGCTTTCATGCTGTTAATATGCTTATTTCTCTTGGCATGAGATCAGATTGAAGATAGTACCATGTTACTTATATCAAAGTTAGTTTTACACAAAGAACAATGTCCTTTAGTTTTATCACAATCCACTTTTTGGAACCACAGCCAAACTGTAAATATTGTTGTTGTTGTTGTTGTTGAATGTGTGGAATGCCGGGCCTCCACCATGGTTCGGATTCCACGTTAAACTGTAGGTCCTCTATTTCATCTCACAATCACCCTACCATTACACATTAGCGTAAGTGTATATAACCCGAACTGGTAGTAAGACGTGGTGATGATGATGATAGTAATAATAACAATATTAATAATAAAAATAATAATAACAATAAATAATAATAATAATAATAATAATAATAATAATAATATAATGATATGTAAATATTGTTCTGTTCAAACCATCATCCTTTATAGAAGTTTTACTCATTTCTTATTAAAAAGGTGACAAGATAAACAATATGGTTCTGCAGAGTACTGATATCAGCCAAGCTTTCAAACTGTACAGCTTTTTTTTGGAAGGAGTGGGAGAAAAGGGAGGAAGTGAAGAACACAACAAAGAAGGTACTGTTCCAACGGAATAATACTATTGTAGTAAAAACCAACATTTATTTATATCTTCCATATGCAGAAGGGAGGGGGGTTTAGGATAGAGACTAAGAATATACAAGGGAGACAAATATCCCCACTTCAAGGTCATCTACAAGGTCAACTACATATGTAGCAAACATGACAAACCAGAGGGGGAGTATTCAATGGGTGGTCAAACCAGAACTATCTGTAATGTTCAAATTATAAATAAATGGGGTCTCAAAATGTTGATGCAAATTTCTGTGGCCAACATTTCATTCAATGAGAAGAGGCTTAGTATTTTTCCAGTATCCGATTCAAAATTCAAGTATATTTACAGTATTTCTAGTATAAAAAATAAAATCAAGTATATTTCCAGTATCAAAAATAAAGTATGTTTCCAGTATTTCTAGTATTAAACATAAAATAAAGTATAATTCCAGTATTGGTAGACACCCTGTATTAATGTTCCATGTGTTGGTGTCTGATGTGGATTCAGTTTTAAAATGTGTATATTTGTTTAAATTTCCACTACGAGGGTATATGCATTCATTTACAAATTAAATAGTGTATAGTGTTTTAAGATAGTTTCAGCATATTTGGAAATATTTAATTATACATTTGTGATTCCTGTTTTTGTCTTCAAGTAAGGGGTTCTAAAATTCTTGTTCCTGTTCTTGTCTTGAATGTTGTCTCATTCTTGTCTCGAAAGAGAAAATTCAATCTTGCACACCCCTACAGTTTAATGAATTTGATAAAATTGACATCCATTTAGCAGATTTATAAGATGCAGCTATGGATGGGCCTCAAATCCTCAAGGATATTCAAGATTTGAGGATTTGAGAACATTTTGTATTCGAGTCTCAAATAATTAAGATTTTGATTTCAATTCTTCAAGTGAAGTTTATTTTAGAGCTCTAATACAGCTTATTGGTGGTTCAGAGCCAATTAAAATATAGGATTAACTTAGCAACCTGGCCCTAGACCAGAAATTGAACACTTAACTGAATATATGAATGTTATAATAAACAAATTATAAGAAAGAATGTTAGCAATTAGTCGCTATTTTTATTTTATAATCTTGCATTAGATTTTAATTCCCTCTTATGTTCATAGCTTTTCCAAGATTAAAATTCAGTTTCGTAAAATAACCAATTAGACCCCAACTCTAGCTGTAACAAAACATGTACTGTGGTTTTACATTTATAGTAAATCTTTTTTAAAGTATTGTACATTTTTTTAGTTACAATAAAACATATTGTATTGAGTATATGTAACATTAATTATCAATGTCCCTTACAATTCTCATTTAACTTTGAATTTGTTGTCAATATTTCATTTGACTTAATTCCACCCCCCACCTTTTAGTTTTCCATAAAAATGTGTTTGTATTATCTAGTATTTTGATTTCAAACTGAGGGTCAGTCTAATGGGGTTCTACTGTGATTATAAACCAAAACTCACACAATGCTAAAGTAAAGAATATTAATTTACCATTTAAACGAATGTAGATTTATATTTTAACAAAGTTAATATTTCTAATTTTTATAACAAATTAAGAATTGATGAAAAAAACTTCGAATCCTGAATCTGAATCTTGGAAAAATAATTATGATCATAGGAGGAAATACAAATAGTAATTAAATGTTAATTGTTAACCTTCTTTCTTGTAATCCATTTATTAAACATTCCCTCGCATCGGTGGCGTAGTTAGCTGATGCGCTAAATTTGTGTTGAGCTAGGCTGCCGAGGATGGGGAGATCAAGGTTTGAATTTTGGTCAGGTGAACTCGGGGTAGGGGCTCCTAGATAATTTTCCGTTCTCCCTCCACACAAATGTGGGTTCACTTCCTCTAAATCCAACCTTCCCAATTTCCAATACATTAACGTAATTAGTACTTAAGTGTATAACCCGAATAGGTCGTAAGATGCAGTGTTAAATAATAACAACAACATTCATTAAATTACTGGTCTTTTTATTACATACTCGGCAAAGGACCACTTCTCCATCCTTAGTGAACACTCTATTGTAACCCACAAACATAACTTTTCTGCTATAATTAGATAAAAATCCCTAAAGAGCCCAGATATGTAGTTTTACATAAAAGAAAGTCAAAATATTATGTGAAAAAATTCAATAATGATAAAATATGTAAAACATGTAGAGATAAAATTTAATTTATCAAAGATAATATAATAATTCGTGAACATTTATAATTTTTAGGTGCATAGCGCTGAAGAAAAAGAAAATGTAATTACACATAAATCCTTGCTCTAGTTATGAACCCCCAATGAATAATATTAGAGCTCTATAAAAAATTTCACTTGGAAAATTGAACAATTTTTTTAAAAGTATTTGAGTCTCAAATTCAAAGTTTTCTTGAATCCTTGACCTCGAATATCACTAAATATTTGAGGTTTTCAAAAGATTAAGAGGATTTGAGGGTCCCCTCCTTAATTTATTATATTGTAAAGAACAAAGAAAAGACTTTATGAGTCCTGTTTCTCAGATACATCAGACAATAATATTTGGAAAGTACGTTAAGAAATAAAATAGGTTTTTATAAATAATTGAATATAATCATATAAAAATGTGGTTTTATGTCTAGACTTCCAGACAAGGATTAGAGATTTTAGTTTTATTTAGAATTTTTTAAAATCTTTAATCTGTAGGCTACTATAGGATATAAATGGCAATCTTTAATTTCTTCCTGAAGGATATTTTTTGCCATGCCCATAGATTATTGGTTATAAGGTCAACTACAATAAACTACCAACAATAAATGTACCCTGAATGGCTCCTTTAGTGGTTTCTATGTAGAAGTTCAACCAAATACATTAAAAAATGGAAGAACACAGGGTTAATGCTCTCTCCTATGACTAGAACAAGTTAGGACCAAGTTCAGTAATCCGAAACAATTGCATAAAGGTTTAAAAAAAATCAAAGTAGTATCCTTTATTCCAGACCAATGTCGATGTGGTTTCTAAAATGCATTATTTCTAATCCTGTTACCACAGGTTACATAGTTTTAAGTCACTGCTAATCCTCATTGGACTAATTCAAAGAAAATAATGAAAACATACCCGCTCCCTTAGTAAGTCTTTGAAAGCTTCGATGGCTTCCTTTTTATCCTTGAAAAACAGTTTTGGTTCCGGTGTGCTGTTCCTGCTGCCTGGGGCAGAGTCCTTGTTGGAGCCACTGTCATCATCTGCAAACAAATAAGGTTATAATCATGCACCCAATCTAACCTGTACACCGAGGTAATTCCTCTAACTTCAAACATTTAACATGGACAGAGTTCAACAGGTTCTGGCCTAGAAGTGGTGGGAGAGGGTTAAGGAGTGAACCCCTGACTGATGACCCATACTATCATCAGCATGGCCTTAATATCCAAAATCTATTGTTCCTTTTTCAGTGACGTATTACCCGCCTCGGTGGCGTAGTTGGCTAACGCGATAGTCGTGTTGAGCTCTACCGCCGAGGACAGGGAGATCGAGGTTCGAATCTCGGTCGGGTGAACTGGGGTGGTTTTTCCTAAATGGTTTTCCACTCTCCCTCCACACAAATGCGGGTTTACTTCCTCTAATTCAACCTTCCCAATTCCCAATCTATTAGCGTAATTAGTACTTAAAGCGTATAACCCGAACGGGTAGTAAGACGCGGTGCTAAATAAATAAATAAATAAATAATAATAATAATAATGTGACATATTAAGGTTATTCCACAGGGGGACTAGGAATGTAGACTAAAATAGTACTTATACTGCCAAAAGTAGGGTGAATATTATAAGATTTTTTGTTGCCCAAGAACCTACAATGTTCTCAATTTGCTATAAATGGAAAGAGGGATAGAAACACAAAAAAGGGAACAAAGACCATATGGCTTCTACAGAAAAATATAAAAAAGTTCGCACTTGATTTGCTGCCACTCGACAAAGAGGTTTTGACTGCCCCTTGAAGAAAATAGATTACCATTTAATCGCTTGACCTAGGTTTCATTCTATCGAAACATTTCAAGAGGAAATGTGAAACATATAATACTACTTCCTAAATGTGGAAATCATAAAATACAAAAGGGTGGAAAAGGAAATCGGTTAAAATGATAAAACACTTAGATATGAACATGTACCGTGTTTCATATATAACAAAAGTAGCACAAAAAGTCATGTTTTCTTTGAAAAGATATATTATACATTCAGTCATCCAATGTTCATCCTTTATGTTATTTGTTCCTTTTACAGTGGCAGCAACGTCAAGTGTGAACGGTGTTCTTCTTTTTGTTGTAGAAGACATTGTTTGTGTTCCTTATTAAGGGTTACCATCCCTTTCTTGTATCTTCTTTCATTTAACAAAACCTACATAAGAAAGTAAAAAGGTTTTCCTTAATATATATTAAATGTTCTCACTTTGTATCTTAAAAAGTAAATCACCAATGTATAACTTTGATCTCCCTCTCATCAGCAATCATCTCCTTTGTTTGAATTTCTTTGTTCCAACTAAAGTGGTAAATTTCATCTACTTTTAGTGATGGGGGAAACGTAATGAGCTGTTTCTTTAAATTAAATAGTTCATAAAGCAATATTTTTAAGCACAGCAGTTTTGAATGCATAGTATGCATGCAATTTGTAATGTGACAAGGAAAATGTTTGACTAAAAATCGAGCAAGGCATCAGGCACTTTGAGACAGCAATAATGTAGTAATGAATAAGTGTGTTTCTGGAAATGAGTGATCAAAGCAATGTTGCACACTGCCAAGGACTATTAGTATAGCCATGGGCAAAGTGATGTCATGGTTGGCAAGTATGATTAGTAAAATTTACATTTATTGTAATAACTTACTGTGTACCCTTCGATTAAGGAGGGTTATGATTGTAACTTGAGTGGGGTATGGCTATGAGCAAATTGACAACACAATTGGCAAGTGTAAAAAAAGTATTGATTTTGGACTTTTTAGGGGTGTATGAAGTCAACTTTCTCAATTTGAAGCAAATTCAAATTGATTATAGAAAATATTCTCAAAGCCGAATCAAAGTTTGAGTTTTTTTTTTTTAGTTGTTTAATTCTTGAAAAAATATTATGTGGTTATTTATATAAATTTATGCACCAAAATCACTTGGAAAATGTTTAGTTGCAAATGTTTGAAATATTTAATTCCAACTATAGATGTCAAGATACCCATTTTTTTCGATTCAGATTCTTAAGTTTGACATCGAGTATAATAATAAGATCGATTCTCAATTCTTTCAATACCATTACAACTCGAGGGTATCAAGATATCAAAGAATCAAGTTTGACATCCTTGGTTTTAACCTGAAAAATCAAGGTATTATATCACAACTTAAAATCCAGTCACTTCAGATTTTTTCCATATGAATAGTGATTTGTATGTACATATTTAACATAAATTCAGTATTTTAGATGTCAATATTTTTTACTGTCTGAGCATTGCAATTGTTGGAGCTGGAATTCATTTAGAAGTTATGTCGAACTGATGTTTGTTTCAAAGCCAAGTTAAAGTTTGGCGTACTCTTTGCTTTATTACAAAATTTCAATTCAGTCTATAGGGATCATCTATCTTATCTGGTTTGTTGTTGATGGGGATATCAAAGTTAAGTTTTACAGCTTTAAAAAATTAAGTGTTTATTGCTAAATGATACACTGCTGCTTCAATAAACCCTTTTTTTTAAACATTACAGTTTTCCGATATACTTAACATAAATATCCACAAAATTTAAAGATTCAAAATTCATAATTTCCACCCAATTTTTCTTATTTCTATCTATTAGAATCAACAAACACACTAGCGGCATCTATAATAATAAATTATATATATATATATATATATATTTCATTGTTTCTTCATTGTTTATTTGACAACAGAATGTTCTGAATCTAATTATTAAATGGTTACAATTTAATAATTTAAACATATCATTACCGGATAGCATAGGGAAGAACATCTCAACCCCACTTTAGATTTAAGAGGTAAGCTTGATCGTTTAATTCTGATTATAATTCAACTATTTTTCGAACTTCCTATCAAAAAATAATAATACTATCTCGTTCTTACATATTAACCTTTATACAATTTTCCTTATATTCTCACTCAATTTATTTTCACATTATTTACATTCTAATAATATCTGTTTGCATTGGTTTGTCTCAGACCTGATGATGGCTGAGTAGCCGAAACATGTCGTCAATAAACTTCAATCCAACGAAGAAATATTAAGGAGAGGAATTAACGAACATAGCTAAGGAACGGTTTATGATGAGCACTTATTAACCTAATTTCATTTTATCAAAAAATATCTATCTATCTTATATTTAATACATTCTGATGTTTAATTGTATTTTAGGACTACTGTTTTTTGATTAGAAACTGAATGATCCTAAATAGGCTTAAATTTAACTTATCAATTTACTTTCTTATTTTTACTCAGAACTGTAATTTCACATAGCTTATGTGCAATAATTTTAACATATTACATATTAACTAAATGTTCATCTAATCATTATATTACAAATTCTAATCTAATATTTAATAAGGCCTATTTTGTTTTTAATAGGATTACTGTAATTATCTCTTTCTCAATTATTATATGTAGTGATCTAATATTCTCACAAGCTCGTTCCTTACATAATATTCTCAATAAATATGGTTGTATATGGTTGAGTTGAACCCAATATTTTACGGATCTGAATCTACAACTTACCTTAAAACCCCAAATCTTGAATCAAATCTAGGAAAAAATTATGACATTAAGAGGAAATATAAAATCATTTGGAATAATATCAAATACAAATAGTAACTAAATGTTAACATTCTTTCTTATAATCTATTCATTATAACATTCAGTTAAGTATTAAATTACTGGTCTGAAACCGGGTTTTTGAGTTTATATTTTTTATTATAATTGGTTTTGAACCATCAATAAACTGTTTCCAGCCTGTGGCCGGGTTTGTTTAGTAAAATGTTTCCATCTACCTCTATCCTTCCACAATTATTCCTCCTTCACTCTCTTCTACTCTCCTCCTCTCACACACTTGCTGCTATCTGTTCCTCCCATCTCTTCCCTACATACTTCATATCCACTAATCTTCTTGGAATCCTCTCTTCTTCCATCCTCATTACATGCCCATACCATCTCATTATAGCTTCCTCTATAATCTCATGTACCCCAACTTTAGACCTTACATCTTCATTCCTAATCCTATCTCTTCTGGTGACAGCTAGCATGCTGCTCAATAACTTCATTTCCATGGCCTCCATATGAAAGCTGTATGTTTTTGCTAATATATTGTGAAATGAACTGTACAATTTTTTGTAGTCTACAGGACACTGAATGTTAAACCAGTTTGGTCCTCTGCTCAATCGAGTGTTCCTTTCATTTTTCAGAACTCCATGCAGGTTTGTACATACCTTGCTTGGTAGGTGGCGGTGTAGGAATGCTGATAGCAGCGAGGGTGGCGGCCATGGCATGATCCATGGCTGCAGAGGAACCACTACCAGTGGTAGCCTTAGCGGCTGGTGGTGACTGGGGAGGTAATGTGGGGACAACTAGTGGCAGGGTCGGAAGCACTGGGACCACCAATGGAGAAGGCATTGAGGCCGGAATAGGGAGTACTATGGGTGCAAGGACAGGTGGAGCGGCAGTGACTCCGGCAGAAGCTGCAGGGACATTCAATGGAATGCTGGAACCAAAAACCAGAGGTTTTCTATATCTATTTCATTCAGTTTTATTTTAGACCATATTCTCTATTGAGCTGGTTAATTGCAATGTTAACTATTTAACCTAAAGTGATAGCACAAGGAGAATATATAACAGCACTCACCTCGGGATGTCATGAAACATGGATGTGGAAAAATAACTGAGCATAGTGTACATGGTTGTGGTAAAATAAACTGAGCAGAGTGTACATGGTTGTGGTAAAAGAAACTGAGCAGAGTGTACATGGTTGTGGTAAAAGAAACTGAGCAGTGTGTACATGGTTGTGGTAAAAGAAACTGAGCATAGTGTACATGGTTGTGGTAAAATAAACTGAGCATAGTGTATCTGATTGTGGTAAAATAAACTGAGCATAGTGTATCTGATTGTGGTAAAATAAACTGAGCATAGTGTATATGGTTGTGGTAAAATAAACTGAGCATAGTGTACATGGTTGTGGTAAAATAAACTGAGCATAGTGTACATGGTTGTGGTAAAATAAATTGAGCATAGTGTATCTGGTTGTGGTAAAAGAAACTGAGCATCGTGTATCTGGTTGTGGTAAAAGAAACTGCACTTAATGTAACCCGGTTTGAAGATCCAACAATGACATATTGAGTCAGAGCTACACGTCCTAGCACAAAGTATACTCGGTCAATTATCATAGAACTTATAATGATCCACTTACTTAACAGGCACTTACTACAATAAAATGTGGCTAAAATCTTGAATACAATCAAACATGGATTTAATTGTTAATATTTATCCACTATAACACTACAGCTAGTCAGAGTCCTTATGTTTTTGTGTACTGCTCCTGATTGAACTTTCCAGTACAACTCATTACCTAAAGAAGGTGTTTTTTGTCCTGAAAATTAAAGTAATGATTAGGGATTTGCGAGACTCAAAAATATCTCAACAAGAGTTGGGGGCAAGAGGAGAATTCAGGTGGTGAATATTAAATTCCTACACAAGTATTTTAGGAATGACAAAAATAGACAATGAGAAATGCGAAAGTAAGGAATGAAATTAGGGTGCAAAAGATGAAGGAGGGAATGGCCAGGAATAAGCTGAGAAGATTTGGACATGTTTAGAAGATGGAAGATGAAAAACTTCCAAAGCAAGCAATCAAAACAAGAATGATTGGGAAGAGAACCAGGTGAAGACCCAGAATGAGATGGTTGGAGTAAATTAAGAATAGTGTCAGCAGAAGAAATTTGGACTGAGACAAAATGATAGAGGAGGGGTGGAGAGAGAAGAGTTGGGGATATACCAGACCTGGCAGAGGCCAGGTAAAGGGAAATGATGATAATAATGATGACATTATATGCAGCAATTATTGAAGTGTTTATAAATATGTATTATTGTTTTTACTTTATTTGTACTTCATTAAAGCACTTCAATATTGTAATGCCATGTGGCATTGAAATATTGAAGTGTTTGTAAATACAGTATGGTTTTGCTAATTCAAACCTAAAATTGTCATGGACATTTGGATGATCAAACTATCCAGACTACAAGGGATGGTTAAAAAAAAATACAGTTTACAACAGGGGTCTGTGAGTTTGGTTTTATTTTTCATTCGAGTTGAGTATTTCTAAAAGTTCCCATTATATTAATTACTCCTGAGTTTATATGCTCTCTTAAAAAATGGTATTTAATGTCAATATGTTTTGACCTCTGATTAGTAACAGAGTTTTTGGCCAAATGTATTGCTCCTCTATTGTCACAAAATACTTCAGTAGGATTTACGGTTCTTTCTGGATCTATTTCAGAAATTAAAGTTTGGAGCCACAATGATTCCTGAAATGTGAAGGACATGGCCATGTACTCTGCTTCACAAGTAGACAAAGCAATTGTTTTTTGTTTTTTACTGCACCATGAAATGAGGCCATTTTGTAACTTGAAACAAGAGCCAGTTACTGAGTACCTGTTATTTATTTTGTCTGAATCACTAAAACCCATTAAGTTTCTATTTCCCGATTTACTGAATTCAAATTTAAAATCTACTGTTCCTTTAAAATATCTGAAAATTCTCTTGACACATAACCAGTGAACCCCTTTGTAAGATTGATTGTACCTACTAAGTAAGTTAACAGCAAAGCAAATGTCTGGCCTGGAAATTTGTGATAAATACAACAGCCTACCAATAGCTTCTTGATACGGGACACTTGGATCCTGTACTCCTGCCGAGTCTTCATCCTGAAAGTCCAGTCCAAGGTCAAGCGGAGTTGACACTGCTTTCTCTTCAATCATGTTAAACCGGGTCAGTATTTTCTTGGTGTATTCTTCTTGTGAAATCCAAATCTTGCCTACTTTCCGGTCTCTGGTGATTTCCATTCCAAGACAGTTTTTTACTGCACCAAGGTCTTTCATCTCGAATTTATTGTTGAGTGCTTGCTTCACCTTCTCTTTCAATTTCTTGATGTTTGAAAATAACAGCAAATCATCGACATACATAGCAATAATCAAAATATAGTAATATTTTGTTGATAAGCACACGGGTCCGCATTTGATCTGGTGAATTTTAGTTCTGTTAAGACTAGGTGAATTTTATTATTCCAATTTCTTCCACTTTGCTTAAGTCTGTATACAGACTTTTTTAACTTCCACACTTTGCCTTCGGTGGTCAGTTCTTCAGGTGGCGTCACATAAATGTCTTCTTGTAAATCTCCATAGAGGTATGCTGTTGAGACATCCAAATGATCTATGTCTAGATCTTCCCTTGCTGCCAGTGACGTCAAATATCATAAATACGTATATTTGACTACAGGAGAGAATGTTTCATCGTAATCGAATCCTTTTCTTTGACTGCATACTTAGATTACAAGTCTGGCTTTGTATGTTGGAGGTTTTGTTTTATCGCTAGGTTTTACCTTAAGTACCCATTTGCTGTTAAGAGGCTTAACATTTTCCGGAAGATCAACAACTGCAAATGAATTATTTTTTACTAATGATTCGTGTTCCTTAGACATGGCTTCCTTCCATTTTTCATGGTTGATTCCCTCCAGGGCTTCATCAACATTTATTGAGCCATCTAAAACATTTTGTTCCTTAACATAACAACTTATATTATCAGGCCATACCTTAGATTTGGGTTGTCTTGAAGAATGTATGAGAGTAGATTTTTGCTGTTCTTCTTCATGTACTTGTTTTTTGTTTTCATTTTCTGTGTCAGAAAAACCTCGTAAAATTCTCCATCACCATTGTCTTCATCTTGTAGGCTTAGATGATCATTTGGTACATTGTTGATTACTTCATCTTCCTGAGGTTTTTCGTTTGGAAAAATTTGTGGAGATGGGCTTGGCTTCACTTCTGGAACTTCGCGCTTGACTTTGCTCTCAAGAAACACCACATCTCGACTAATTGTGATCTTCTTGCTTTTGGGGTCAATAAGCCTGTACCCTTTGGTGTTTTCACAATGCCCTAAGAATGTTAATTTTTGTGACTTAGGATCCCATTTCTTCCGCAATGCTTTAGGTATGTGGACCATGGCTTCACATCCAAAAATTCTTAGATGTGACAAATTAGGCTTCCTCCCACTCTATACTTCACGAGGAGTTTTGTCTTTCAGAATGGTCGCAGGCGATATATTTGTGAGATAAGCTGCTGTTGATACAGCTTCGGCCCGATAGGACTTTGGGAGTCCCGCATCCAGAATCATTGTCCTAGCCTTTTCAACCAGTGTCCTGTTTGTCCTTTCTGCCAGCCCATTTTGCGCAGGACTATAGCTAACAGTTAGCTGATGGACGATGCCAGCGGAGCTCAGTGTTAGTTTCATTTTCTCATTTACGTATTCACCCCCTTTGTCCAAGCGAATCTTCTTGATTTTTAGACCTGTTTGTGTTTCAACTATTGCCTTGAATACACTATGAACTTCAGACTTATCTTGAATAAAGTATACAAATATTCTCCGGGAGTAATCGTCAACAAATGTAAGAAAGTATTTACTGCCACCGATTGAAGTTGTTTCCATCAGACCACACAAGTCTGAATGCACTAGCTCTAAAACTGATTGACTATACATTTTGCTTCTTTTGAACGGAAGCCTGGCCTGCTTACCTATGATGCACAGTTCGCACGGTTCGTCAGCTAAAAAGTTAGGGTCCATACTGTCTGACATTTGGCTTAGTTTCTTCATTCCTTTCCGGTTTAAGTGACCAAGTCGCCGATGCCACAAAAAATCCTTAGATTGTGCATAAAAACTGATTTCGTTTGTTTGAGATGTGTCCAAACAGTACATCCCATTTTTAACATGTGCTTTTGCGACTAGTACACCATCACTGTCATGAACATAACCTCCTGTTTGGTTAAATGTTAAAATGTGGCCTTTCTGCACTATTTTACTCACTGAAAGTAAATTTATTGCTGAATTTGGAATGTTCAACACATTACTCACTTCTACTTCTAAAGTAGTGTTATTAACAACAGATTCTAAATTAATGGTCCCTGACACATCTGCGACCAAATCAGTGTTAACTGCAGCTGCCACTTTGATTTCATTTGGGGTTATGTCGGAAAGTTTATTAGTGTTTTTTGTAGAGTTGGGTCGAATCCACTATTTCTCGAATCCGAATCTCAAATCCGAATCCACGTTTTATTTTCGAATCTCGAATATCGAATCCGAATTCTAGCAAATCGTTATAAATTTTAATGATTTACAAATAGACCTACATTACACAATATAGGCCTAAACTGTGAATTAAGGTTTATTTCAATCATGCTTTCAATTATAATCAACCCCCCCCCTCCCAAAATATACGTTAAAATCTAGCTAAATTAAACAATCTAGACTCATATTATTGTTTAAAAATCAAATCAATCAAAATTTGAGTGTCTTTTAATTATTTTTAAAAGTGTTGTTAGAATGGGTTAAGTTTCTAGAAAACATGTGAAATAGATTAGGCCTAGTTATCCTTTGATCAACTTTAATCATCAATAAAGGATATTTTATTGTATTAAGATAACAAAAATAAAAATACAAACAGATATTTTTAATAAAGACTAAAACAACGTGCTTAACAATTAAACATTGATTGGAAATAGTGAACTCAATGATGCTTAAGCATGTTTTATTATTATTTTCTTTTATATCCATTATCTATTTTTGCGTAGAAAACAAATATATTCGATTCTTGCGATATATCGATTTCTGAGAATACATTCTAGTTAAAACATGAACATATTTTCGACTACAATCTGTTCATTCCCATTTTATAAGGCAGGACTTCGTTTGAATATTTCCACAATTACTCCAATAACATATTTAAAAGAAATAATAAGAACTAAGTTAAAATCGATTTAAAAATAAATAATGGATTAGCAAGTCGTTATTTGATTTTTTAAACTCGAAAGCGCTTACTAAGTGATCAGATTACCTGAATCGATTTCAAACAAACAATCGATATACGATACGTACACTGGTAGGGATGAATAAACAGTTTTATCACTGTCTGACTGTTGACAGTATTTATTTTTCATGAAACCCAACAAAATGTCTAACTTAAGGATCGTATGCAATAAATTGGGGTTCTTTACATAGTTGTAGATAATTAAAACCAGTTGGGTAGTAAGAATTAACAGTATCTTTATTTTAATCATCCCTCGGGCGAGTAAACATAATATACGTCATGGCGACTGATTTTATATCGTTTGTAATGGCGGCTGACTTTGTATCATCCGTAATGTGTTCTTATTTCGGTTAAAAAAAAAAAAGCCGGAATTTGTTTAATTTATTTCGAGTTTATTTGTAATTCTAGTTTTGATTTTCAGTTTTTGAAGAGTTTTGATGTGTTTATTAAAATATTTACAAGATTGTTCGTGAGCTGAAAGTTTTAGAAGTGAGCATGTGATGAAACGGTCGAGTCCAAGTTTCCCATAAGGTTGGGAGGTTAGGGTACTAGACACGTAAGATTTTCCACACCTAACAATTTTTATAAAAAAAAAAAAATTATTCGTGTTTATCTCTTTCGTCCGACAAAATAAATATAACGGATTAAGTTGTCCTTTTCAAGTAGGCCTAACTAAGTAATTTTTGAATTCAACATATTATACTTTGTTTATGAGGTGAAATATTCGATCATCGAATCCAGTAAAACACCGAATCCTCGAATCTCGAATACTTGTCAGGATTCGGTGGATTCGAGGATTCGAAGATTCGAGTGGCCCATCTCTAGTTTTTTGTAATATGGGTCGATGCACAAGAGTCCAGAAACCAACAATCTTCATCTTTAACCTTGTCCTTATAGGCCAAAAAAGCTCTCATACTTTGGGGTGTAGAAGGCTTTTCACTAGGGTGATCGCTGTGCCTAAACACACTTTGATGATTCCTGCCATCAGTCTTTTGTCTACAATGTTTGGCAATATGGCCAGGCTTGCCACAACTAAAACACTTCATAGCGGCTGTTTTATTCTTGAACTTACTTTTTGGAGTAAACAAAGCCATTTCGTTGGTTAGGGTTGAATCATCCATTTTCACATCTTGTAATAACTTCACTTTAATAGCATCACCTGTAATCTTTGTGCCAGAATTTTCGAAGGCCATTATCATTGGTTTATAACTTTCAGGTAAACCAGCAAGAAGTAGTGTTCCTGCCCATTCGTCACTTAGAGGAAATCCTATCTCGTTTAATTTGTATGCAGTTGATACAATCGTGTCAAAATATTCGTCCACAGACTTACAGTTACTGAGGTTGGTAGTAACTAGTATTCTTAGTAGCCCCACTCTCCTAGTCAAGCCGGGGTCTTCGAATGCTCTTTCCAACGCATTCCGTGCTTCAGCTGCTGTCTTAGCATTTTTTATATGAGAATAATTTGTTTTTTCCACAAACAAAATTATTCTAGATATAGAGCTTTCCTCTCTTTATTCTTCCAAGAACACACCTTAGCTTCGTCTTTTATCGCGGGAGGGTCTTTCTTTATCACTTCAAACAAATCATCGTGCTCCAGATAAGCTTTCATTGCAAATTTCCAACTGGAATAGTTTTCTCTACCAATTAGTTTTCCTACTGTCGGCAATCCAGATGTAGACGCACTCATGTTTACAATTTGTAGTGTATTATTATTATTATTATTATTATTATTATTATTATTATTATTAGCACCGTGTCTTACTACCCATTCGGGTCATACGCACTTACGCTAATGTGTAATGGAAGGGTGATTGTGAGATGAAATCAAGGACCTACAGTTTAACGTGGAATCCGAACCATGGTGGAGGCCTGGCATTCCCCACATTCACAAGATGTCTTGTCAGAGGTGAAGGAAGGGTTTGGTAATCAGATAAATCTTTGCCGGGACCGAGGATTGAACCCCAGCCGCCAGCACAGAAGTCTGACACCTTACCCCTAGACCACCAGGTCTCCATTTGTAGTGTAAAACTTTTGTTAGTGAACACGCTGCTGCCTAAAACTAACCACTGAAAAACAAACACAATTTTATTTATTTTTATTTCACTTCACCATCTCACTCGCGCACTGTAATACATTTTCTGGGCCCATTAACCTTTGTTAGGATTATTAAATAAATGCCGAGTATATTAGAGATAGTTTTGATAGTTTACTTATTGAGACAATGGAGGCATACAATAAACAAGTAACGCCAAGTCGGCCATCTTGAGACTGAGACAGTTAATGAACAGCTAAACAAAATAAGAACATTTTACATAGAGATAGGTAGGCCTACATCACAATAGAGGTATGAAAAGACAACACTATTCTAACAATAACAGCTTGTAATATTTTGCTATAAAGCAAGTTAATAACTCAATCTACAAATCAATTACTTCAGATTTGTTCTATATGAATATTGATTTATGACACAAACAGCAGCTCAGAGTGGCAATAAATGACTAAATAATTAGTATTTTAGCTGTCAATATTTTTATTAGCGAAGCTTCATATCTGTCAAAGTCAGAATTTTTTTCTGAACTGAAGTAGAAGCTGAGTCAAAGTTTCGACGCTTTACACATTCTTACCATCAATGACAAGTATTAATATTTGAATGGGAGGGATAGGTAAGGTTTTTCCTTTTAACTAGACTAAATGACAATCCCTAAATACTACAGCCAGTTTCTTTCTGAAAATAAGCTTTAGTCTCATATTAAAGTTGCCCTTTCATAGGTGAGAATAGGCCAAGATGAGTTTTGTGCTTGTATGTAGGACACATTCTAAAAGTCTAGTTGTAGAGTGCTAGCCACATCATCACCTTGATGTCTCCTCAGAGGTGATGCGCTCTTTAAGCTCTTCCAGCTCTTTAGGTATGGTCCATCGTGACTCCTTGCTGTCAACGTTGTGGTAATATGTCTTTCCATTTTCAGATTTGTATTCTTTCCAGGGGCATTGAGAGAGTAGCAGCTGAAACATACAATACCTTTGGAGTTAGGCTGGTGGTTAGCACACTTGGATCTGACCAGGGTTATATTTCTTACATATTGAAATATAACACCCTCTGATGACGGAAGAGTTATTTAAACTCCTAATGCTGTTATAGTCATATAGTCATTAATTATAGGGATGTGCATACCCCACTCTCCAAATTGAATAAAACCTGTATTGAGTGTCGAATACTTTTTGTTAGTTGTTTTATGTTTGAAATATATATTATGCTTATCAAAAAATAGCTTAGAAAACATTTTATTACACAACTGTTTGGAATATTTAACTTTAAAATGATAAATCCAGTTACTATCATAACATGCAATTCAATTACTCCAGATTTTTTATATCAATAGCAGCAGAAGTACCTAGTGTTGCTCAGGGTAGCCATGTAATGAATTGTGTGAATACTCCTGGCAATGGTTTTCCTGACTTCAAAGGGACAGAAAAAAAAACCTTTTTATTTTATTTCTTCCAACAGTTTTTAATTTAAAAAAATCAAAACAAAAAATTTAAAATTCTGGCTTAAAAGGTGCACATGCTTGTGCACAGGGGATACTTATTTTTTAAATCCAAGCCCTCCGCATGCTTTAGATATCGCCCAATGTTTCAGACAAACAAACTCTTCATTTTATTAACATAGATTAATGTGTAAAGCACATAACGGCTCAAAATGGAAATACTTGAGTATTTTAGATGTCAATATTTTTATTGGTAACTCTTCATAATTTTTAAAGCTGAAAGTTTTTTCAAGGTCAAGTTGAAAATGGGATTTTTTCGGAGCTCCTCAACCCCCTTTTAATGACCAATAATCTATATTTTCTAGATTAAATTATTATATTCCTAGATTTTGTTTTTACAAGAACTTCTATAAGCAAATTACAATAATTCCTGCAAAAATGTGTTAGGTTTCTGAAAAAGTAACATTAGAGTTACATTTTCTCATAAGAATCAATGCAGGTTGTCTTCAAAGGCACCCCAAGATACATACAAATTGTATGTCTCATGCATCATAGAAGACAACATAAAATACATTGTTGGAATAGTAAACGTGAAACATTTTCATATAGGCATTAAGCTAACCTAAACAAAATACTTTAAGATGAATTTTTTCCCATACATTTTTTTTTTTACATTTTGTCTTGAAAAAGTTTTACAAAGAGAACAAGACTTGTTTTGGTAGATTTTGTGTATCACAGCTTCTCCTATTAAATAGAAGAAGTTACAAATACAGAAACAAAGATATACAAAGAAGGATGGGCAGTATGAAACATAAGAGGGATATACAAGTTTAACAAAGCAGTTTATTTAAATTCAAAGGACAAAAGTATTACCCATGTTTTGAAGTGATAACGTACAAAATATTCCATTGTTTATTGATGGGAATCATTTGTTTAGTGAGACATTGTTATCCCATTTGGGAGTGTTAAGTGTGAAGCACTCTCATTTAACTCACAACAAGACAAGTAGGGTTGTCTCTCTATTAGAAAAGGATGTAACTCATTAAAGTAGAACAAACACACATTCTAAAACTAAGGTGCATCTACCTGAAAACGACGGCAATTTAAATTGGAAGTAACTATAGAGTTAAGGTTATGCAACAATACATAACACCACTCCAGCCTTACAATTTCTAGACTATAGCCTAATAAGCATGGTAAAGAACTATAGCTAAACAATAGCTTAATTTAATTTAGAATGTCCTAGTTTAAGGAGTTAAAACGTTGGTAGTTAAACAGGCTAGCTTGCATGAGTTAACTCCATAATGGGTTACAAGATACAAAGATTTAGTTCTTAGAAGTGGAACTATAAGCTTATAAATAGTTCAAGGTGAGCTACTAGGAATATAGGCTGAAAAGATACTATGGCCAGTCTATTCCTCACTAGTACTGCCAGGTCATTCAATAGTATTTAAATAACAACATAAGTCTTGAAACAGACTATAACAATAGCAAACTAACTCAAGCAGTGCCAGATGAGGGCCGGCATAATAAACATAACCACACGGGCCACTACTCTGTACTAGTAGCATACCATTGAGTTGAGTACCGTACTAAGGTACAACAATAGACTAGAGACTGGTATCAGTCCAAGACCCAACTAGGTCATGGAACAAAGCTATAGGATACCAGATTTCTCCTTTTCCGATTTAAAAGGTAAGACCATATGGGACTTGGCCACACAGTATAGGGCGTCGGGTAGTCACCCAAATATTTAAGACTATGTAATTTGTTATTATTTTTATTATTATCATCATCATCGCGTCTTACTACCCGTTCGAGTTATGTCATATGGACATAGCAAACTGTTCATAAGCTCTGATACTTAAATCTATGTTTTATGAACATAGAAAATGGTTAACTCAACCTAACATATAAAACTATGTCATAATGAACATAGCAAACCGTCTACAAAGACCCTAACAAAAATACTAGATATTTAATTAAATAATCTCAGATATTACATTATTTGCGGCAAGGACCCCCGCTTGTACGTGTAATAGTACTTGAAGTCTTTACTGATGCTCCTTCGACGAGTCGTTAGAATAGAATACAAAAATAATGCACAAGATGACGGCTTATAAGTGACTGGAACTGACGTCCGAGAGGAACACAAGGAGGAAGGGGGGAGATAGTTCATGTAAGCGAGGTTGGTGCGAGCGTTGCTCAAAGCGTCTAGGGGCCGGACATCATAACACTTGAATCTAGCAAGCGAGGAAAGTTGTGTTGAACTCCCACCAGGAAGTGTTGAGCAGTCGGCTGGGGCAATCTTTCCTCAAGTTTGGGTGTTTCAGCAATACGATTTCACAGTGAGTTTATATCTGCCACACATTATTTGGATTTATAGTGATATTCATAAATAGGGTATTTTGAGTGTATGTGCTAAAAATTATTTAGCACGCTACATTTGTATCAGGAGTGCAAAAAGTAGTTTCATATAGGCCCAAAGCTTAAGCAATGTATACACCACGCTGACCGGACAAGACGCTGTATAATGTTCATTTTCAAAGATAGGCTAATTGAGTATCTGTTTTTATTTGCAACCAGAGTTGAATATAAATTACACAAATGTAGAGATGCCATTCCGGACAGACAAAAACTACTATACAAAAATATAAAAATGCACAAAGGTAAACACTAACCACATGTGCCTGAACTTAACAGACATGAGTGATGTTTAAACACTATTCTCAACAAATACGAGAAAGGTGGATAGGGGGTAGTGTGTGTGACTTGACCTGGGTGACTCATTGCATCAAATATCAGGCAAGTGTGATCAATTAAACATTGAAAAGAAGATAGAAAGAAAGGCAAGGTTCACCCACAGTCTACATATTTACCAGAAAATTGTAGGACTCAAAGTTCAAAATTATAAACCCAATGTGATAAGCCTGTCTTTAAATCATGATGTATGGTGTAAAAACCCCATATTGATTCCATCTTGTAAGAGTACAGAATTTCACAATCATCAATATCTAAAGACACGGCCCTTACATCACTGTGAGACTACAGAGTGATGAGTTCAGTCAAGATAGGTTGAATGAATGGCAGATGATTACTATTGGGTTTATTAAAATAAAATGAGACAATACAATAATTGCCATCATAATGGGGTTTGGGCCTAGCTGTCACCTGTAAGAGCGGTCTTTTTTTAGATCACATCCTAAGTTTCGGTCTAAGTCCACAAATTCTCTAATTCGGGGTCGCACAGCAACACTTTGTTAACACGCACATGGCAAGTGCCTTACGTTTATAACACTTGTCGGCAACTGCCCACAGCCAACTGCATGCAACAAACTCTTTTAGAGCCCAGCTCTAGGATAAGCGAACTAGTTTCTATTCACAGCATGAGATCACACAATAGCTAAAACAGCTATTTACACAGCTCTTCACTGCCGTCAAAAAAACTAACTGTCCATAGGTCTTCGTGCCGATTTGACAGGAAAGGGCTCCTATTTCAGATACATGATACGTCACTTACTTTACTTGGTGACACAAAGACCTTACAATATATACCAATCTTGTTGAGAGTAAAATCACTAGGCTGAGATCTTTACAACAACAAAGAAACCATGATTAACCTCTAGCCATGCTGTCATAGTCCAGTGTGTGTTTTATTCTCTTCTTCTGAAGAAAGAGTGACATACCCTGAAAATGTCATAATTATGTGTGTTTTTTGTTTTAAATTGTGAGTTTTGAGGTCTGCAATTTTCTGATAAGTGTGTAGGCCCTGCCCTTCTATCCTCGTTTTAATGTTTAATTAAATACAGCCATTTGGCACCAGTTTCCTTGATATCAGGCAATTGCTGTGCAGTTAAAATTTGAATTGGTTAAAAAAAAACAATGTAACCAGTTGGGGACAATATTAAGTAAAAAGAGGGTTACAGATTATTAAGAACATTGTAACCAACAACGTTATACTGGCAGAGGTTATGGAGTCAATTTAAGTATAGGAATTAGACTCAAGTGTCAAACCTCGCGGGAGATTTTAGTTCATCCGGTTTCTCCCATAGGCTCTGCTTGGTGATGCTGTTATAGAAGTAAGTTCGGCCATCTGGCGCCTTGTGCTCCGACCAGTCTGACTTCTTGACCTCATGGTCTGCAGGAGAGTCGCTGAATAACAAAATAGAAAACACAGCCATTTACAATTAGGTTCTGCCTATGTTGGCACAAAATGAGGGTGTATCATGAAAATCAACATATATTTTTGGTTAAAAGTTATTTTATGATTTAAATAAATATCTAAATTTAATGAAAAGGATTTTATATTTTAAAAAGTGTAAAAAAGTAAATAAAAACTATCTTAATGCTAGCAGTATTATGCACTAAACCAGTGTTGATCCAGCCTCAACTGGATCCAGCTAGATGTTTGTCTACCAGTTGGCTACCACTTTGTCCACCTATGCATGAGTGCATGAACTTGTTGACTAGTTTGTCCAAGTCATGGAGGCCACTTGACCCACCCAGCCTTCCAAATATTTGTTTGCATTTTGTCGACCAGTTAGTCCAAATCGTGTCAGTCATTTGACCCTGGTCTTCCAAAAAAAATTGTGTACAGCTTGTCGACCTGTTTGTATAGTGCCACAAAACAGAAACTAGGGAAAACTGCACTAAAAACATTACCACAGGTTCTACCCTCACCTGTGTCTAAGATTGTTTCCTGTTCACCCTCTAAGTGGGGTAGTTACAGTGGTCATTTATAATCTGTCAGCAGTGAGCATAAATGGTCACTGGGTTTATGGTGAAGGGGTGATCTGAGTTTGAATCCTGGTTAGGCTTATTAAGGCTATATGGTTTCCAATTAATTATCATTATCATTATCATCATCATTAGCAGCAGTAGTAGCGTAAAATTGATAGTATTATGATGAATTAAAGAAATACATTTTTAAAATATGGTATTAATAATAATAAAAATTGTCTGTTTAAAATGATCATTTCAGTATTTTGTGTGGTTAAAATACATTTAGCCTACTAATAACAGTTATTTGGTGTATATTATCTAATTGACTGTGTTACGGTATTCTACCTTAATGAATTGTTCAGATGCTGGCCAGCCAATTCGACCTGAGCGCTTTAAGGGGCTGACCCACATAAGCTAATAGTGTAAACACTTTCTCATTTCTATACACTATGGCGCTATTCTTATGTTGGACTAGATGGCTGAAGACGGGGAGATACGAATTTGATCCTGGTCATCTGCACTGAGGGTGGTTTTTTCTAAATGGTTTTTAGACTCTCCTTCAACAAAATTTGGGTGCACTTCCTTCCAATTAAACCTTCCTAATCCCTAAACCATTAGTGTAATTAGTGGTGGATTAAAAAAATTTGTGCCCCTAGGCACAATTATAATATGATCCGCACCCCCCTCCCCCAACCCATTTTTTTCAAGGGTTTTAGAATGTTTCGAAGAAAAGAGACGTGGGGCGGAAGTTAATATTCGAGAAAAGATTTCTACGAAAGAAAATCAGGCATGTACACACCATAAACGTAATTAGCAAAAACAAAATATTAAAATAAAAATAATGTTATCCAAAATGTGCCGCCCCCGGCCCGTGAGCCTATAGTGTAAATCTGCTTCTTAGTATAATTAGTACATAGGCATATAACCCGAATGGGTAATAAAACACAGCACTAAAAAACAAAAGAAACTTAACAACCGGGCTCTAGAAGGGTTATTTAACACTTAAATGAATGTTATAAATAATGGATTATAAGAAAGAATGTCAACATTTTTCAAATTCGTCAACTAGTGGATTTGACTCAACATTAATACTATTTTACATGTAAACCATTAATTTACCACAATGTAGAAGAATGAGTCTTATATCAAATTCAGTTCATGATGATCATTTTGTACACTTATACTACCCATATATCTCAATGAGGAAAAAACTTTTACACAGAGTGAAATTATGTTTGCACTAAATACCTCATTATAGTTTTTTCATTAGAAAAACAATTTTTTCAAAGTGAACCAATTGGACTATGGGAATTTTAATAATAATCTCATGTCTTTTAAGGTTTTTATAACGAATTCTGAAAAAAGTACTGTGATTGTCCAAGTAGTTTATAAGAAACGGTGAGCTATGTTTTAGGATTTTTGAGTATTTGATCGCATAAAACATGATACCTTCCGGATTTTCCCTGCAGGAACTTAGAAATGTGGCAGTCTTGCGGGCTCATGTCATAAATTCAAATATAGCCTGCCATTTGCACGGTGCCTATATAAACACGGTCATCAATAGCCAGGGGAGCTCCAGTCCGAGTTGAGGCTAGCAAAGTGGGTGAACCCGCGCTAGAATGTCTGGGAGTGGGCAGTGTGACCAGTGAGTGAGTTGGTGTGTCAGCGAATCTAGTGTTCGTTTATCGCAGGTCATCGCAGTGTCATGTGCGGGGACCAATGGCAATTTAAGTGGACTATATACGAGTGAAGTAGACACTTATAGTTATTGTGAACTGTGTTAATAATGTATATTTCTTGTGACTTAAATATTTGAATAGTTATGTGTTTTTTGTTAGTTTGTTTATTTTATTGACTTCCATTTTTATGTGTCTTATCAGTGTATTAATTTATAGACTTAACTAAATCATTATTAAATTCAATCACTTGATTAGTTATTAATAAAATTGTATCTTAATCAGTGTATGTATTGTTTTACTTTTAATAATCAAAACCTTGGATATTCCATGCACACTTTCATTTGTGTTTAATCAGCAACCCACACCAATGTCCTTAACAAACTCGTGGCTTACAGTCTGACGTGTAAACAGTCTGTGACCCTCCCAGGTTGCCCACGCTATGTGTACTATATTAATAATATTCTTAATGATTAATAAATACAACATGACATTGATAAAGGGTCTTTTGATTGAAACTATTTTATATTAATTTTAACAGAAAAATTCCAGAAAATAATTTTTCCCGCTTTAGTTTTGGGAACATACAATTTCCTGAATTTTTTCCCGAAGTTTAGGATCCCACCCTGGCCTAGTTATAAGTGAACGTACAGGCCTGGTCCGTGCAAAGTTTCCTGATTGATGGTGCTTCCAGCGTTTAACTGAGGCCCTGCTGCTATAACCGCCCCATCACCTGAAACATTGTAGAGAGAGTACATATAGCTTAAATGTCAACTAAGATGGGGGGTGGGAGTTTCTACTCATAAATAGAGTACTGTACTGTATATAAGGTCTTCAATGCCACTTGTGACCGTGTGGTTTGTGGAATTAACTCCAAGTCCACAGAAGAGGAACATGGAAATGATGTAGCCTATCTGTGCTTATTTACAGGTTAATAGCCTTAACTTATATTTTATCTTTATATGTAGTATTGTATATATTCTCTTTGACAGTGATTTTCTAAATAAAATTTAATCTCTTTAATTTTGATCATCATCATAAACTGTTTCCAGGCTGTGGCTGGGTCAGTTTAGTAAAATGCCTCTATCTTCCCCTATCCTTCCTTTTAATTGCTTCAATTCTTATAATTCACTTGCACACTTTCTGTTATCTGCTCTTCCCATCTTTTTCTTGGCCTCCCTTTCAGTATTTTTCCTACATACTCCACCTCCATAATTTTGTCATCCTCTCCTTTTGTATCCTCATTACATGCCCATACCATCTCAACCTTGCTTTCTCTACTATAATTTGAATGCACAGCTTCAATAAAACTGACAACAATAAAGATACAAACCTGATGGAGCATTGGCAGGGGGCCCACCAAAGCCAAATCCTGGTGGTGGCACGTTGAATGGTGGTATCATAGGTGGTGGGGGCAGACGAATGTCTCCGGGTGACCCCATAGGGGGCCCTGGTATAAATCCACCATGGCGGGGGCCCATCATAGGGGGCGGAATGCCACCATAGCCAGAGGGCCCCCCTTGCCCAGGTGGCATGGGAGGGAATGGTATGTTGCTGCCATCCTGAAAAAATAAATAAAGTGTACCTATCTATTGAAGTTAAATGACACCTTGCCTGTGAATCAATAAGAAACTCTTTCGGACAGTAACATTTAATTTAAATGTAAACTTTTGTAAAATAATTAACCAATTTCAAGAAATTTGTCAGTTGCAAAAGAGAGTGAAGTGTGGTCACTGCAGAAGATTATTGTGAGTTAATAAGCTCTGTAATATAGGTACAGTTTCAATCGTGCAATTTTTAAGAGTTTTCAAAGATATTTGTTTCTGCATCATTTAGGTAAGTTTGGTTTTAAATTCTTTACTATAACAAAGTTTTGAGTAAACTTGAATTTAGTCTCTATAATTGGATATCCTAATTTTTGTGAGAGTTTAATGCTAGTTTAATATTGTGTTTTTAAGGCTTTTAAAGAAAAAAGTTTGCCTAAAAGGTACAGTTCTTAGGCTCAGTTAAACATCACATTTTAAATAATTTCGACTTTGACAGCTCAAGTCTGCTTGCACTTTCCTCTAGTCAATTTTTTTTAAAGAGTTTAGTTGGACATAATCTTTAACTTTGTCAATTATTAGCAGGACCACATGATTAAGGAAAAGGATTATATAGATGCAGAGTTTACAGACTCTGTAGACAAGGCTTTTTAAATACAATTTCAAATGTTCAACATTAGAAGCTCATCATTTGAAAGTGATCAAACAAGCTGTATTTTTTCAACCCTGAACCCTTAACTCCAGAGGGTTAGTTAAGAAAGTAGTCAGAATAATGTCTTTATCCAAATAAAACTGAGGATTCTTGAGTTATAAACTTGATGAATTCACATTCCCCATGCATGCACTTCCTACCAAAGACTGAATCAGCCAATTTGAACAAGTCTTACTACATCCAAATGGAACACAGTACTACCACCTATAAATGATCTTAGAAACTATGCCAAGCAACATCTATTAGGCCCAATGAAAATAAACACTGCTTTTAATAATAGCACCATTTTATTGCTTGTGTCATTTGTTTTACCATTATCTTAGAAAAATTAAAGTAGGGGCCTATGCTAATAAACAATTTGATACTTTTGGTGTTAATAAATGGTAGGCGTAGATTAAGTAATAGGCCTAAACTTTTTGAAATAACCAACATTTTAATATCATGAAACATGTCTGTTCAATCAATCTATATGATTTAAAATGGTGAGCAACATAAAAGTTCTGAGCTAGCAGATGAAAAGAGATTAATAAAACAGTTAGCACTGCACCAACGATATGTTGATGAGTGAGTAAGTTCCTATTGCTTTTGTCTTTGAACTCAAGGGCGAGTGAGGGGTGTATTGGCACCCTTGGTAACATTTCAGACAGATCTACACTGGGTCATGTGATTATTGATGCAACTGACAAGGGTAATTATCAAGGGGAAAATGCATAAGGGGACATCACTAAATTATGTAAGGCATTTTTCACAATTTCTGAGACCCCTAAGGGGTCATATCATTTTCTATACTTCCCCTACCACTAACTTAAATAGTTTTATTACAATTTCATAAATTATTTATACTTGTTTTTAGACTTAACTTTGTAATAAAATGTAATAATTTGTAATAAAACAAGTGATATAAAATTTTAGAATACTTTAACTGCAGTAAAACTAGGTGTAACACTATCATTATAAGTAAATGTAATTTAAGTGAAATTCTATAATTAGTAGTCCTATATTTTCTGCCAAAAAAAATATATATATATTTTGTATCACCATACTGTAACAATGATTAAAAAAAACCTTACATTAGATATATTATGACGCCGCCCCCCCCACCCTCCTTTTTGCAAGAAAATGCAAGTACTGAAGACCCTCCCCCCCATGTCTCACACCCAAAAAACCCCTACTTATGACTAATTATTTAAGACCCCTAAGTAGAGAATTCAAATACAGCCAACGTATTGCATTGTAATATGGACTCAGTATTGAACAAAAGATTTAGAATGGCCAAATACACCAAACATTCAGTTTTGATTTAAAGCCCTGTCTACAGACTCTGTATCCATAAGGTGTGTAGTACTCCATAAGAGATTGACTTCACACTAAACAAATTTTCCTATCTTTAATTTCTTAGTCTTTATCACTTTGTAGAAGTTGACTTAACTTTAAATGTCTAAAGACTAGTCGATACGGCCTACTAAGGACCACCAATCCCACCAAAGTAGACCTAAGTGTGCATGCGCATCAAAATGAAATCACCAATGACATTATCATAGCAATTACACTAACTAGCTCATGTTTTAAATGTATAATTTGTGAATGCACTTAATCTACCTTTTAAATGTAGTCTATCCTGGACGTTTTATCAAAATATGTTGTGTAGTTACTTGTGTTAATAATTGTTCAGCTGTAATATCATATGCTTCACAGATGCGCCTAGAGCTAGAAAATTTCCTTTCAAGAGTTTAATTGGCCGTTATTTCCAACTTTCTTATTGGTTGACATGGTAGCATGATTACAGTATGGATACAGACTGTCTAGAAATGATTTCCATTTCCAAGGACTTAGAGATTATATGGATGTGGAGCATAAGAACTCTGTGGACTAAGGAATTATGGATAAAGGCCCTGACACAGAATCTATATCCATAGATCCATAGTTTGTGGTCCACAAGAAATTCTATTTGGGTTTACACAGTCATTATCTGTAATCATGTGATCATTACAACCAATGAGAAAACTTCTAAAGAAAATAGTCTACAGCAAGAAGCGAGCACCAATAAGTCAGATGATTAATAAAATAAACTTAAACAATTTTGTTTGAGAAAACTTGTCAACGTGTCAGAGCCATAAGTGTGGGGTCGATCTCTAAAGGCCCTGACACAGACTCTGTAAGCTCTGCATCCTTAGTCCTTAGAAATGGAAATCGCGTCTACACAGTCCATATCCGTAATCACGTGACGGTGCCAACCAATAAGAAAGTTGGAAACAACGTCCAATAAAATGATTTGATTGGAAATTTTCTAGCTAGAGGCGCAGACGATATCCTAGCAGAATAATGTTGTAATATAAGTAACTAGGTACTCAACATACTTTAATAAAACGTTCAGGATATTTCTGAAATAGCTCGGTCCGTAAAATTATTTTATAATTTTGTATTTTCCATAGCAACAGATCCTTTGGCTGTCATATGTGTTTTTATTTCGATGCGCATACAGGATTACTTTGGTTTCATTGGTAGTCTATAGCAGTCCCTATCGACTATTACTTATAAAGTTAAAGTTGAGTAAACTTCTACGGAGTGGTAAGGACTAATTAATTAAGGATACGGACTCTTTAGATAGTGCATCTATTAGTATAAAGGCGATCTCTTATGTAGTACTAAGCACCTTACGGATACGGAGTCTGGAAATAGGCCTTTAACGGAGTACTACGCACCTTATGGAAACGGAGAGTGTAGATGGGCTTTATGTTTGTTTGTTTGTAAGTGTTTTATTATCTTTTCATAAACATATACCGCCAAATACAACAAACATTGTTTGGTATCTCAGTATCAATATCAGTATCTTTCTTTTGATCTTTATGAGACAAGAACTAAAAACACTTACCATCAAGTTCCTTGAAATGTATATAGGTAATCTTGACTAAATTTATTTTAATAATGTATTATAATTATATTTCACAAAACATCTCATAATGCCATATTTCTCACAGATCAAATCAACACGAAAGATATGTTGACTGTTAAGTTCATGTTAAATTTTGTTATATGTTGTTGTTTTTATTAGGTGCTACTACCTAGAGAGTTTTCCTAGTACCTAAATAGTTTAAATGAGCGGTTTCAGTGGCTCAATAAGTATTATTAGGAATTTATGCTTTTACTACTTTTTTTTCCGTAATTTTATTATTTATTACATTTATTATATATTACTAGCACCGCGTCTTACTACCCGTTCGGGCTATACGCAATTACGCTAATGTGTAATGGTAGGGTGATTGTGAGATGAAATGAAGGACCTACAGATTAACGTGGAATCCGAACCACGGTGGTGGCCTGGCATTCCCCACATTGACAATTACATTTATTTAATTTGAATATTGGATCAAGTATATTATTTAAACAAAATTTTAAAAATAAATGTTTTCTAACACAGTAAAATTCTAGAGTTAGAACATATTAAAAAAAAAAAATCCTATCAACGTTTTCCTTCTACAAGTTGTATAATAAAATGCTTTTAAAAACTAAAAATTCTACCACTGTTAAACACTACCATTTAAAATTGTTTATTCCAATTTGCTTGAAAAATAAGTTTTTAGAAAACTGTTCTTAAGTGACACTAGTATGTAAGAAATATTTTTTTTTAAATGTTATCTTTAGATTTAAAGTGGAGAATTTGAAAAATGTAAATAAAAAGTATACATGCTTAAGATTTTTTTTATTAGTAGTATAAAACTAAACACACACTAATATATTGAAAACACAAACAAAATTGTTGTTTATGGTGATTAATATTCTAGTTAAATACATCAGAAACTATCATATAATACAGATATGAATTAATTTAGCATAAACCGAACATAATGAAAACGTGTTTGTTCAATGAATCCAATAATACAAGAACTGTGAACATTAGAACCAAAGACAAACTTAGAATACCACCTTAAACCCCAGTTATCTGCCTCACCACCACCCACGTAAAAACCAAATTTAAAAACTTAATTTTTGTTCATTGTTATTACAGTAGTTTGTATTTATAGACTAGTTTTCAATCATGTAGAAGGTAAATACATGTAATAAATAATGCTAGAGCCCACGTTTTTATACAAACAGACCTTAGTTCAATTGTTCTTCCCAACAAACTTAATTTGAATAAAGGTACAAGGAACAAGAGTGCCAAGTCTGAATTAAGTCATTTAATGCGTTCGTGAGAGATATCCACCACAGAGACAGACACATGCAAATCGATGGAGTTAAAACGATGAGTTTGCTTCTCTCATTCAATAAATCAAATCACATGATTATATTTTATTTTTAATCTCTGTGCTAGATTGCTTATATGCCAACTATGCGAGTGTACTAGAAATGATTTCCCAACCCAATTTGTTTTATCCCTCTGTCACCTAAGCAAGCATGGGGCCCTGTGCAACTGCACCGTTTATACACCGCTAATCACTTATAAGAGATGAGGGGGGGGGGGGTTAAGGCTAATTTTGATTAAATAAGGAAGACACACACCAATTGTAATACTTATTCATGTTTAGCTCTTGGCAATTCTTTGTCAAGTATGATTCGTCGTTGAGAAGCACAAAATTCCTATCGTATGATGAACTATCTTTAAACAAACTTGTACAACATTCAGGGTGTATTTGTTAACTATCAATATTAATTACATTACTAATCACAAATATATCAAGCTAATTTTCAAGTGTAACTACCTACTAGATGTAAGTACTTGACATTTAGTTTAACTATTATTTTGTTGTGTTATATTTTTGATTGGAAGGTTGGCAGTGTGGGTTTATATCACCATTGCATTACATAGGATATAAATAATTTATTTTAAAGTAATTATTATAATATTTCTAGCAATTAAATAAAAATATTAGAAACAAAGATATTGGTTTTGAAACAAATGTTAATCGAAAGGTACACTGGGACACATAGCCAGCATAGAATGGTTAGTTAGAATGTTATGTTTCATTAGGCTTATCCAATCCCGGTTCAAAAGGTTGTGCTACACGTCTATGCATAAGCGGTGTTGATGTTTGAAGGTGTTAATAGTGTTCAACTAGAATTGTAGAGCAAGGGTTGCTTAGCTAAATCATGAATAGGCTTATCCTTCTTATTTACGTATGTTTTATATATTTTAAGTTTAGGGTTCAACACACTGCTATTTTTTTTATAAGTTTTTCATTACTTTTTTATTATTAATGTTATTATTATTGTTAAAACTCATTCAAATAATAGTAACCATATTAAAAAAAAACAGATAATGTATACCAGCGTTTCCCAAACAACTGATTCCCAGGGCAGGTTTTAATATTCAACAAGGATATATATTTTTTTTAATTTAAGGAGAATATAACATAAATAAATTCATTTATAATCATGTAATAGATTTGCAAATATTTTTAATCATAATTTGTAGCATCACATTTTGGTAACGTAATCTGTGAAGCAGGTAAATAATTTTTAATGTCGTTTTAAAATACATACCTAGGCAATTATACCTTTATACTCTAACAAAGCTAAATAAAAGGATAAAAATCAGTTCAAGGCATTAGTTGCGTTGTGTGCATTTGATCTTAGCTTGGACTAATTAGTTAAAGCTCACCAAGTGTTTTTTTAAGTGAATACCAAACTGATGAATAGTGCGTGTTCACAAGCTCAATCCTGATAGGAGAATTGCAGAGAAAATGAACTCAGCACCTTTGGCTTTGCGCTTCTCTGCTCTACTATTGAGTCATTTTGGTCCATCTCATATACAGGGGAAAGTCTTTTAAATACAGTCATCTCTTGATAACTCGTACTAAAGGGGGTTATGAAAAATCCGTCTTATAGAGGGGAAATAAAGTTTTGCCCAAGGAATGAAAACTAATACTTTATCTAAAGTAATATTATACTTTCATGTGGTGAGGTAAACAATACACCTAAGATAAGACACATAAACAAATATCACAGTTAAATGATGGAATGGGAAAGATTGAGGGTACAATAGGCCTAAAGTACTTGAAAATTATCTGTATGAGTAGCCCATATGCAAAACCCGTTTAATTAATAATTTTTCGAAATCGAGATATTGGTATCCATGGATACATTGGCTTTTCTTCTTTTAATTTAACATGGTTTCATGTTCCAAAACCAGCTATAAATGCCTTAAAAATTAAAGAGAAAAATGGGACCATTGGCAAAACCTGTTAAATCGTTGTAGCTTACAGACTAAAAACCTGTTAAAATCATCCTCATGTTTACATTTTCAAAAACCGTTATAATTGATTAAAACCGCATGGACACTTTGAATAAACAAATGCAAAACAAACTAATTTTTGTTCAGATGACAGATAGCTGATGGACCTATTTTTATTTTATTTTCATTTCAAAATTAATGTCATAGTGCTTAATATTAAAGTTTAATGCTGGCTGCATTGCGTTTTTTAGAATTAACTTGGAAAATAGCAGATGTTGCTATAAAATTATGAGGGAACATTACTTTTTCCTAACTTAGGCTTGCAGTACTTTCATACTATAAAGTGTGTTAATCGTGGTTTGCTATAGTATTTTAAAGAATGTAAGAGCATGAAAACTAAAGTGTTGCCAATCCAAATGATACGGTTATTATAGAAACACTTGCTGAAATGTCAAGAAAACCTAAATGACGTCCAGACGAGAGGAAGTGCAACATCGCCAAGAAGGATAGGTAAGGATATTAATATATTTTTTCCCATCCTACTATATCTCTCTCTCTCTCTCTCTCCCCCACAACACACACACACACACACACACGCACTCCTTAGAAGTATAAATTGCTAATATATAAAGAAGAACCCAAAATTATTATAAAATCATATCACACAAGTTAGGGCCCATAGCTCTTTTGCAAACACCTACCTAAAGAAAGTGGCCGCTATCAATACCTAACATAACTAAATCAATAACCTTATCCATATCTCATACTTTTACAGTTTATTAACCATTTTATATTAATTCCCAATTATTTTATGTTACAAACACCGACCTAAAGGTTTTCCATCCATAACAACATGTGTCCATGGACAAAATAGCATCTTCAAATGCAAGGAGCTGTCGATGCAAGATGTGAGAAAAATGCACCAGCACTACTACAAAGACGCCAATTTACAATCAAAAAAGAATTTCATCCTCCAACATGTGACAGTGTCATCAGTGCAGATAAATCGAACTAAGCGGGATGGATGTAATCCTCGTGAAAGATTGGTAAGCACCAATTTTACTTTACCTAAATATAGTGGAGGAATAAAACTGAACGTAAAAGTGTGCCATGCTTCATTTCTAGGCATATACAATTAAGTATAGAAAGAGTGCAATGGCTGTGTAAAAAATATCTAGAAGAATATATGACTCCACGTAAAAGTCATGGAGGTACCCATAAAGTTGAAAAATGCAGTTTAAAAATACAAGCAGTCAAGAACTTCATCAAAACTTTTATACCCATACAAAACCATTACTGTATGAGGAAAATTAAAACTAGGCAGTACCTAAATAGTGATTTGTCTCAAAGAAAGATGTGGGAAATGTATCATGAAAAGTACCCGGAAGAGCAACTCAACGTTGAAAATGAAATATTTTCAATGACAATTATAATATAAGTTTTAACGCATCGTATACAGCTAAATGCTCAGCGTGTACATGTCTAGAGAATAAAATTTCTGACGAGAAAAAGAGAGAAAAAACAGGAACTTGAATATAACTCAAAAGTACACAAGAAAAGGGTTTATATATTTTATGAAAAACTACGTGTGGGAAATGACCATGAGACAGTTCTGAGCTATGATTGTCAGAAGAACTTGGTATTGCCAAAAATACCCGACCAGGAGGCTTATTACCGACGTCAATTCTACTTGTATAACTTTACCAATTGTAAGGGTATTTCAACACTTAATCAAAACAAAGAAAATACTTTTTGCTATGTATAGACAGAAAATCAGTTTTCTAAAGGATCTGTGCAAATCGCATCCGCATTACATCACAGGTTGTTTGGTTTAGATCTTGATGGAATCACCCCAGTCCATCTTTTTTCTGACGGCTGTGGTGGACAGAATAAAAATTAGACTGTTATATACATGCTTTCACACTGGTTGTCTATTAGAGGCTCCCTCACAAGTAAAGGAAGTTGTGATATGCTTCCTAATCGTGGGTCATTCTTTTATCCCGCCCGGTCGGTTATTTGGCAATTTAGAACGACAGTTCAAGGCAAAACGTGTAATTGTAAATCCGGAGGAATACCTGCAGGTTTTTGACAAGTTTTCAACTAGGTACAGATTGTAAAGTAAGCGATTGGAAACTTGTTTCAGATGAAATATTTAAATAGCTAGCTAAGTGGCATTTTCAGTTTCAAGAGGCCAAAAAGGTTTTAAAGTTTTTAAACTAAGTAAAACTGGAAAAACTATCCTGGTTCAGGGTGACCATTTTATAATTTTGTAGTTGTTGAGGCTAGAACGCAGTGCAAACAATGAAAGACTTTTTGAAACACTCAGATTACTGAGGTACAAAAAATAAATGAAGCCTGCTGAAATCACAGACGTTAAACGTCTTCTTTTGCTTCACTTTGGTGAGGAGTGGTATGAAAAACCAAGGCTTAAATTTTACATTAACGTTCTTGTTGAGCAAGTGAACCCAATTCCTTTGATGCAAGTAAATTTGGAAAAAGATAAGATGGAATTTGAAGACTCTTGAGGAAATTCGTTAATTTGTATTGTGTTGAACTTTTACACATTTTTTTCTTTCAAAGGTGGACCTTATAACATTGGAAACAATATTAGTTCATGACCTATAATTTTTCTATGTATTACTAAAGCCTTTTGTTCTAAGAAAAATAATTTTTTTATTTAAATTTATATTTAAAAACCCTATTCCCACGGATATAACAGACTTTCTACCTTGATTCTAAAAGCAAATGGCCAACCATACAGACATAAAACATGTTATTTACACTGTACAGATGCAAAACCTGTTAAATCCCAACATAAAATAAAATAATTACATTTCTATTGAAGTGATACTATACAGCTTTTGTTAGTTAAACAGAATAATTTTTCTTTAATGGTTGCTAAAAGTTTTTATAATGTATCATTGCCAGGTTAGCTATAAGTTTTTGCTATTATCCGATAATTCTTTCATGTGGGTTAACGGGTTTTGCATATGGGCTCTAGGTTGCATGTGTGGGGGCGAGATGGAAGGGATAGTAGCGCTGGTTTGCAAGATCTCCACTAGACCCCGACATTACACTACTCATACGAGGTTTGGCTATTAAATAACCGGACTGATGCTCTAAAAAATGTATTACAAAATTGCTCAATGGACATGTTAACACCTTCAATGTAGTCCCCTTCCAGATCCTTACACCTCACTATACGAATCTTCCACTGTTGGAAGAAATGTTTCTGGACCTTAGATGATAGGTTGTTCATGAACTTCATCGCTTTTTCCTTCACAGCATCAACAGACTCGAAACGGGTTCCTTTTAGTGCAGACTTGATTTTCGGGAACAGAAAAAAGTAACACACAGGGCTAGATCAGGTGAGTAAGATGAATGTTTCAACACGGGAATCATATGTTCACCAAAAACCTATGGATATACAGTGCTTTATGTGATGGTGAGTTGTCCTGATGAAGATTCCACGATATGTTCTTCCACATTTTAGGTCTTCTTCTTCTTATGCGTTCACGAAGGGTTGTTAAAACCTCCTTATAGTAAATCTGGTTAGCAGTCTGACCTTCAGGAACTCAATAAATATAACAATCCCTCGGGTATAAATTTTTTTTATCATCATTGCTTTGAGTTTTGACTTGCTCATCCGTGCTTTCTTTTGTCTCGGTGAACTATGACTCTTCCAATACATGGATTGGCGCTTAGTTTCAGGGTCAAACTGAAAAAACCACGATTCGTCACAAGCTATCACATTTTCTAAAATGTTTGGATCATTTTCGATGTTATGAAGAATGTCAGCACAAATGTTTATTCGAGTTCCCTTTTGCTCAGGAGTGAGATTTTTGTACAGCAACGATATATCTCTATAGTTTTAGACTCATTAGTCAAGATTTACCTATTTTATCGCTTAACATTCATAAATGAGGAATTTATGGCGATGCGATAACCATAAGTTGTGCAAAACCAAATAAAATGTCGAAAATTTTAACCGAATACAAAACTTTAATACGAAGTATTGACCATTGTGGATTCATTATCAACCGTTTTTATTGGTCCAAATATACAAATGAGGACTTTAATTCTTTAAAATTAAAATTATAAAATTTAAAACCGGAAATAAAAAAAAATATAGGTATATCTCACTTTTTACTCGATTTTGCTAGTGTCTATGAATTCGTTTCACATATATTACGAGTTTTTTAAGCGATGGAGCGAGAAAATCCATGCGCAGTTCCGTACCATTAATTTATTATAAAATGGTTTAAAAAAAAAAAAAATCCCAAATGTAAATGTTGTGCACGAAACCCAAATATATAAATGACTAGATATAAAAAGAATAAATTATGATAAACCCTTCTTGGTTTTTATTTATACATTTCCTTCTACACAACTTAACTTGACTTAATTAATGTATGTACTCTCATTTAAACCTAGATATCAAACATTGAATAATTAATATAAAATATTAGGCTACTATATCACACTCTCTCAAAAACTGTATAGTTTCAAAATCATTGTTAAACAAATATTCATTCACTCGATACTGTGTTTAACTAATAATATTAATAATACAGGTAAAATAATTTTATCTATTGTTAGTTTTGAAAAGTATGTTTTTATAACTCAACCCAAGTACAATTTGTACATTCTATTTTTTAATGATATTTAACACCACGTCTTACTACCCGTTTGGGTTATACGCTCCACATTCTATTTAAATTCAAATCACCAGGGAGATATTTTTGTACAGTATCGCATCTGGAATAGTGGCTATCATATGCGTGAACCTAAAGAAGTATGAAGGTGTACCTACATTTGAGACAAGCTATCCCGGTTCTTAAATAAATGGTGACCTTTCACGGACGTTTATTAATATATTAAAATTTATAAAACCATTATTTAATAAATGTACAGTAATGTTATTAGCGTTGGATAAAAATGTAAACAAACTATGGCCACCAACCAGACGGCATGGACACAATATCTTTTGCCGAACGTCCTACTCGACGCCACTAACCATTATTTACTCGACTCAAGTACCGTTTACTCCTCCCTTCTTTTCTGATCATTTCCCCTCTCGCGGAATCACCACCTGACGCCACGGTCACAAGTGTACCACACCCGAAACTCCACAGTCACAAGTGTACCACCCACTAAATGTCATGGTTACATGTGTACAACCTACCAAATGCCACGGTCACAGGTGTACCGTTTGTCAAGGACGTAGAGAGTACACTCAAGGTAATCTACTAGCTCTAGGTACTTCACTTACAATTAATAATAACGTCACTCTTAAAGTCGTCGCAGAATATAATTAATTCAAACCTGACGTATTCAATTAATAGACGTCCTTCTCTTGTGAAGTGACTGTTGCACGTCACACTCTCATGACGTCAGAGAATATAATACATTTAAAATTGATTTTATTCAATTAACAAATGTCATTCCCCTTGACGTCACTGTCATACGTCACATACTCCACCTCTATTTTATGTACACCATCCCCTCAAACGTCATATTTACAGTTGTTGGCATAGTGCCAGAAAGTTAACAGATTCGGCTCATTACTAATGGTTAATGAACCTAGTCGAAGAGAAACCCCTAGTACTACAACCCATTTATTGTCGAGAGGGTATTGTACACGCGTAGTTTATATTGGTCACCAAAATAACTTTGAAATTTATCGAGATGTTCGCGCCCTCTTCCCTCAGATAAATCTATGCGCGTTTTTGCGAGAAAATTATCCACCGCATTGTTAATTTTAAACCCCTAAATATATGATTTATAATTAATACATTACTGATTTTGGCTATCATTATTACCATAGCGTGCACCAAACAATTCGTCAATGATTTAACAATGATTATACTAGTTTTATGGTGACTCAGGTAATCGTTTGAAAGACGCCATTTTAATGATCTGACGTTGCCCATAATCAATTTGATATGATTCACTCTAATAATCAATACATCGACTATACCAAATTTGGCGTTACTCTGAATAACCTGTATCAATGTATTCATAATGGTGTTCACATCAATTTGGTCACATCTACGGTATGAAACTCCAACTGTTTGGTCCAGATTATTATCTGTGTTCATGATCGTAAGTCTTATTAAATTGTAAGGTACCGTACCTATGAGCAACACTGAAAATTATAATGATTTACCATAATATATTATATTTTTATCTACCGCGTCTATGTTATCTGTTGGATCTTGGAAGGTATGATAGTTTTGTATGATGGATATTATAAGGTTTTATCATACCAACTTTCAAAATGTTTATGAAAATGTAGCTGATGGAAAGTTATTTAATACTAATATAATAAGTAAATATGTTTTCAATATTTTGTAATATCTTTACTATAGAACATTTAATCCGAACATGGTGAACAAATCAAAAAGTTTTTTTTTATACCGATCCGATACTGGAGTGTGAGTACTAATATCAGTAAATTATCGGAAAAAAGTGTCAGTAAAAAATACTACTAACGAAAGGAAAATATCGATATTAGTAAAGCATCAATACTTTTTTTGCATCCCTACCAAAGTGTTACTGTGGATCACACGTTCGCTATAAAATGAGAGCAGTGCTGATACTTGTTCATGTGACAGCTCTAATCCAATCACAAGAAGTCCATGTGGCCAGTATAGCCCACAATCCTTGAATAGAGATAATTTAAACTTTTCCAGCTCTTCTACAGAAAATCCACCAAGAAGACCCGATCAGCGCACGCAGAAACTTTCATACATGTGTTATTTATAAACACAGTATATTCTAACGATGGCGTATCTCAAAAGTGGTTATTTAAAAATTAATGCTGTGCGGGAATTACATTTTGACTTCGTGAAATTTTCGGGGTGGTGGTGAGAAATAACGATTTCCCACGTAACGGGACGGGAAATGAGAGGGGAAAAAATTAAAATAATTTTCCACTTTATGATTATATATATTTTTCAGATTTATAATTTTAGTCTAAGCTTAGCTTTCACATTTATTTCAATTAAAGAATTAAAATAATTTGATAGTTTAAACTAAGCTAAATGTAGTGGTAGATGTCCGCAACATTTTTAATAGTCACGAAAAAAGACAAAAACTCCGATTTGGTTGCAGTTATTGGTATAGCCAATACATTTACGTTCTAAAATCTTATTCTGATACTTGAAAAATGACACTTGGACACAGGAATTGAGCCCGGGACCATTGGTCAATCCCCACGTCCAGGTGTCATTTTTCAATTTTCAAAGTATGATATCTAGATGCAGCTAAATCCGTACTAAAACAAATATAATAGCTTTGGATATTTAATTATTATTTCTATAAACTAGTTAAAAAAATTTAAAGGAAAAAAAAAATGTGCCTACACATACAAATTTATAATTATTTATTTTTAAATTTTAAGTTTTCCAAATAAAAACTAAATATTTGTCCATCAAGTGTTGAGTAAGATTTTGATATAATATTTAATTAAATAATTAGGCCTAATACAACAATAATAAGTGTATTTTTAATCACAATTTTTAACATTAAAATAGGTAGATTTTAAAAAGAAAAATTGAAGATGGGCTCAAATAGTCTTTAGATAAACAACAACTCATGGTGTGAATATTAATAAATACTTTCACGGTAAAATATCAGATTATTCAAACTAACCTGAATAAATACAAGTAAGACATATTATGGTCCATAAGAATAACATAAACCTTTCTTAACCAACACAGTGTGTCCACTTTACATTTTAGTTACTAAAACTCTTACAAAAAGTGATGTTGCACTCCAAATATATTAGATTATCCAACACTTATTTATTATCTATGGTATAAAAGCAAATGTATGTCATTAATAACAATAATATCTTGATAATTTACATTTCTTATCCAAATAAGTGTGTTGAAGGTGTATTTTTTGTGTATTTTGATATTTAAAAGCCACTTTAATCATTATTTTGCACTAAAAATATGTTGTCCTGGCTAAACTAAATGTATAGATAGATATTTCCCTTAATTATATATAGTGTGGTAATGGCGTTCAATTATTTTATAAGGAGTTACACAATAAATGACTAAAGTTTTTAGTGTACATCCCTTAAAGGAAGATAAGGTTGGCTATAATTCAATAAATTAATTATATTTTTAATGAAAATTGCTGTAATTTTTTTATATGCTCTCTCGAAAAATCCTGCTCTAATTTTGGGAACAACCATTTTCTAGAATTTGTTCTCGAAGTTCGAGATTCCACACAGCCCTATTAAAAATGACAGTTTATTGTAAGCCGTGAGGGCTATCAATGACAAAATCAAACTCAAGGGGTAAGAAAACATCTAATTTAATTTTAAATACAGTAATTTGCATTGACTCTAGTATTAATGTCTATGTTTTCACAGACAAGTAATACATAATAACACTTTTATTCATAAGAAACATGTTTTCATAAAAGAATATTGAAATAAACCGCAGACGACAAAGTTGAGCGTAAAGGTGAATTCACTCTTACACAGTTAGTCCACACCTCTAGTGGTGCAACTTTTCACACATTAGTCGGAAAGTTGGGAATCTCTGTTTAGCCATGAAGCATTGAAACTTCAACCATAAAATTAAATACAGACATATTACTTATACTTACATGCTTGTCGTCAAGGGAGAAAGATGTGAAGAATGCAAGAAGTGTTTCATGGCAACTTTGGATGAACTTTTTTTTGTGTGTTCAATGTTATGAAAAACAAATCAATGAGTGCAGCTGAAACTTCTCAGGAATACATGCGGGTTAGGCACACAATAAAAAATAAAATCTCATTTTCTATTATCGATGGAGTAAAGAACCATATTCTTTCATTCCGAGCATATTAATGTACCATGTACAGTGTACAATGTACAAATTGTACTTGGATTAGCCAATAGCTGCTAATCATGTTTCAAGAAAAATATACAAAAAGGTATGCAAAGCACCTAGCTTGAAAAAATTCACTACATTTACAATACATGTGCCATTCTTAATATGAAGGGGGAAAAAACGCTATTGGGGATTCAGAAATTATTGAAATAAAATCAAAACTACCCAGTATTAAACTGAAGCAAATACATTGGTCTATAAGAAAAGAGCAGATAAAGATACAGCAAAATTGAACGCAAAGAAAATGTTTTATTCCTTTGATTTGAAACAATGTCTACATACCCCACATTAAAAAACTTCTGTTTACTTCATTTGAGACAGTTGTATAGTTTTAATTAACTTTCCCTGACTGTTCAACAGGAACACCTTATTGCTTCGTGTGGCACGAACGTGTAGCAGGAAGGAATGGAAATTAAATGGCATCTTGTTTGTATAGACATATTTTTGAGCATGTTCCACATGGTGGTATGGTGTATAGCAGACCACGTTTTACTCAGCTATATGTGGCTGACAAAACAAGAATAATATGGTTGCTATCATGTTTCAACTTGGTCAACAAAACCATCAAAGTTTTAAACGCATTGATCACAAATTTCTTGTTGGTGGGCATACACAAGATATATCACCCTCACGATAGGTATCAATTGGTCGAACTTTAGGGTCAGGGGGGGAATACATTCCATGTTATTGAAATGAAGAGAGAATCATTTTTCAACATTGGGCTGCTTTAGAAGGGTCAGCTGTTTCAAGTGCAAAAATTGGATGAAGATGTTTGCCATTTTTTGCTAGGGTCTGATGTGAAGAAATTGGTATGTTGGGCTTCAAAACAACAGTGAATAGTGAAAACCCTTTCAAGAAGATTTTATTTCGATGAAGACTCCGCAATTTAAAGACAGGACAGTTGGAACTTGATTAAAAAGGTCCACATCCTCGTATTGTATGTTGCTGCTCAGATCGTTCCCATATTCAAGGAGGTCAGTTCACTGTGATTTGTGTTCAGTACGATATCACGATAGATGTGATAGCGACAAGTGGTTTATTTATTGAAACTAAAAAAAACCAATAAAACACGAAAAGAATTAATGAGATGCTTGTATGTAAATCGCTTTAAAACTTTGTTGCTAAATACACTTGATTGCAAACATTTTTAAAAATGTTTCAAAAATGACACGTGAAAACCTTATATCTTTGATAAGCAGATCATGGACACGAATTTGGGAAGAAGTATCCAATATTCAAACAACCGTTACTTGTAAAGGTCCGTCTTTTTGTGGCTACCCAGTCATCATGTTTCTTATTCCTGTTATAAAATGTACCATATTGTGGATTCCACAACTTAGAGTACTTTCCGTACTCATGTGCAAGCTTGATGCAGTTTGCAGTGTTCAATTCCATTGTTTAGTTGCATGGAAAAAAAAAGAGTCGAAGACAATGCACAGTAGAATCACCAACATAAACCGTCCACAGTGAGCACATTCACACAACTAATTAGCTTCTGAGCACGTACACTTTATTGACAAATGACGTATTGCATGTGGAGTGCTCGCAAGCATACGTAACGAAACACGTTCATACTTTGTATTGTCTCCTTTCGTACACGCTAATAAGTTCAAAATGTTTTAGTGGAGACGCACCTTAACAAGCGACCCAACATGACTAAAATTATTTTTTGCCGCACATAAGTAAGTAAATCTTAAGCTCGTGCGTTAAAAATAAATATCTTTCATAATAGATAGCGTCGTCAACCCTACACAAATTAGTAATTTCCTGCAACCCAGGACATTTAGTTTACCATGTCACTGAGCTATTTAACAATATTTAAAAAGTTTACACAATTAAAACTGATGGTGCTAGTGACCCACTTGCAGGCTGTGGTGCTGTGTTAGTTGGTATACCAACATACACGCTTATCCGATTTAAAATATCCCTAATACATAAACAATTTAGGTAATTCATTTTCATTTACACGAATACCTACTTAAACATTTCAATTAATTGAAATTAATCTAATGACAAATCTTAAATGTAATACACTCTAATAGAGTTTCGACAAGATGTAGCTTTTAGCATTATTAGGTTTAATTAGAAATAAAATGATTTGTATTTTAAATGTATGAATTTTATATTTAACTATTTCATTTTGGTGCATTAACTGGAAAATATTGAAACTATCTTATTTCCAAAAGGTATTTTATTTTAGAAGATTGGCCAGCTTGTTTCCACGTTTTAATAATTGAACAGTTGAATAGAAAACAGTATATGTATATTTATTCATTCTTATGGTAATACAGGTTAGACGTTAGCATTAATATTTTGTTCTCTATCACATATAAGGTTAAAAAAAAAACACATTCAAAATGGTTTCTGTCCTCAACACCGTGGACACCGGCCATGAAGACATGATACATGATGCGGAGATGGATTACTATGGTCTACGCCTTGCCACTTGCTCTTCGGACTATTCTGTAAAAATCTTTGACATTAAAAATGGGACCCAAACTTTGACAGCAGATCTGAAGGGGCATTACGGTCCCGTCTGGCAGGTTGCGTGGGCACATCCAAAATATGGCAACCTACTAGCTTCATGCTCTTATGATAGAAAGGTCATTGTATGGAAGGAGGTAGGTGAATGGATTAAGTTTTATGAACACATCAGCCATGATTCTTCCGTTAACTCCGTATCGTGGGCCCCGCACGAGTTTGGCCTTATGTTAGCGTGCGGTAGTTCCGACGGGTCCCTTTCCATACTCTCGTGCAACCCAGACACCGGCAATTGGGAATCAAAAAAATCCCAAATGCTCACACAATCGGCTGTAATTCTGTGAGCTGGTGCCCCGCCACGTCACCCAACCCTGCATTTGACGCCAACGCAGGAAACCGTTCCCCAGTGCCACAAAAACGTCTTGTCACTGGAGGATGCGACAATCTTGTTAAGATATGGAGAGAGGAAGGTGACCGATGGGTTGAGGAGGTAAAGCTAGAGTTTCACTCTGATTGGGTCCGCGATGTTGCTTGGGCACCATCAATCGGGCTTCCTCGTAGTATCATTGCTAGCTGTTCACAGGACAGGCGGATCATTATTTGGTCAAGTGACGATAACACCACATGGACACCAACCACCCTGCACACATTTGATGATGTGGTTTGGAACGTGAGTTGGTCGCTGACTGGAAATATTTTGGCAGTGTCGGGGGGTGACAACAAGGTCAGCTTATGGCGGGAGAACAACGATGGACAGTGGGTGTGTATTAGTGAGGTCACTAAGGGCCTGGGACCTATGGGCGGCAATGAACAGAGAGCTCTTTGATCTTAGGTTTTGTCATTTCCTGTACTGTATATGAACATAATGGAATTTTAATTTTATAAACTTTGGGTAAAATCACTTTTATGGTGACATGAAAGAAAATATTAAGCTTACATTCAATTAAAGAAATAACAATTTGTGATGTATTATTATTTTAGAAGCAGGTCTGTTAAAATAATAATGTTTGATTCATTAAAACATATCCATAAAGCGCTGTACAAATGTTCAAGAATATTTTGAATAAGTGTGTTTACATGGGGCCACTGTAGTGGTGGATGTGCGCCACTGTCACTGGCCATTGCATTCGCACATGGCAGCTACTGTAGTGGGTTATGTGAGCCACAGCAAGATTTTTGTGCCTGTCAAAGCTCGATGGCCACACTCGAGGAACATTAACTGTTGTTGCTTCTTATTTTAGAAATAAAAAGTGCAGGCAATATTGAACAGTGCATTTTCATTCTTTATACAAAGATTTGAGACAAGATGATGAAATATTTTTTTCATTACTTTAGAATGTCCAAAAACTTGTTTGGTAAACACTTTGAAGATGTTAGTGCAGAATTACACTACCTACTATAATATTGACTCTCATGGTGATCACAGCTCCCCAATGCTCGACATACCGATTTAAAATAATATGGCTGGCACCGGTGGCTGTGGCTCTGTCTAAATGGAGGTCAATTCAAAACAATGGTCCACTAGTAGTGGCTCAATCGTGTCACAAGCCACCGATAGCGTGGACAAGCTTTTTGCCTTTCCTCACCATTAAGTGGTCGAAAGAACCAATTTTATCCTATGTATAAGTAAAAGTGGCCAGTGGCTGTCATTCACGTCTACCAGTAAAAGTGGCTCGTGTAAATATGCTCAGAGAGTTTGTTTATAAGAATTTAATCCCAATCAAAGTGTAACATACCACTTGAATCCCTCCCAATCCTTTACTGCTCTGTGTACACAATTTGCTTTCAACCCCTCCCTGCTCATTTCTCAGCAATGATTAGTTGGTCCCTTGCAAGTTTAATTAATCAATACATTAATACAACTATCTGTAACCCTGCATCGTGGTGTAGTTGGCTAACACGCTAGTTATGTTGAGTTTGATCGCTGAGGATGGGGAGATCGAGGTTCGGATCTCAGTCGGGTGAACTGGGGTGGTTTTTCCTAAATGGTTTTCCACTCTTCCTCCACGCATATGCGGGTTCACTTCCTCTAATTCAACCTTCCCAATTCCCAATCCATTAGCGTAACTAGTATAAAGCGTATAACCCGAACGGGTAGTAAGACGCGGTGCTAAATAAATAATAATATAAAACACTACCTGTAGGCTCCTACCTCCAGAAGATGTCCACACAGCTTAAGGTGTTATTAAGCTGGTCTAGTCTAGTTTGCCGAGAGGTCAAGGTTCACATCCTATTCGGGTATACTGAGGGTGGTTTTCTACAGTTATTCTCCCTCACCACTAGCTGATAAGCATAATTAAATGTAAATAGCCCATGAGGGTAGGCCTAGTAAGACGGTGCAAAAAATAAAAGTTGAGTTTTGTATCCATGTTCAACCAGGCACTGAAAACATTTAACAATTAGTGGAACAAGAATAAAACTACTTTAACAATGTTAATTGATGTTCCCACCACACTTTTTTTGACACCGCATCTTACTACCTGTTCAAGTTATATCCATATATGTACTAGTTATGCTAACGAGTTAGGGACAAGGAAGGTTGAATTTAGAGGAAGTGCACTCAGATTTTTGTGGAGGAAGAGGGAAAAACCACCCTCAATACACCCAACTGAGATTCAAATCCTGATCTTCCTGTCATTGGCAAACTAGTCTCTATTGCGAGAGTGACACCTTAGATCATGTGGCCACCAAAGCCCTGGGGACCTTAGCTTTGTGGACCAAGTGAAGGTAAGGATCTGGTCTCTTGCATACACAGGTTTGCAACAACATTACCTTTGGCAAACCGCACCAAAGAGAAGTGTGTGTGCACTGGGATGATTCTTTCCATCAGTGGTTTTTACACACTTTCCAGAACATCATAAAATCTCTTACTCCCTCCCATTCTGCTTCGTTTTAAATAGCTTGTGTTTCTGTCGATAGCTTTTAACCCATTCTATATTTTCTCTTCTTTCATCTGTCGATAATTTAAATAGAAACAAATTTTGCAAGACATGTTTTTAAAAACCTTTACTCGGAAGCATTAAAATGGTTACCAGTATCATCACATATAACTCATTGTACCATTTTGGAATTTATAATACAAGCTCGAAATAAAACTAAATTCAATCTTTTTAAAAATTGACCACTCAACGTTTTAAATTTCAACATTTTGTTTGGAAGTGAGTAAGATAACGATAAGATAAAAAAAAAAAGTTGCCTTAATCATGTCAGATGTGTTTTAACAGGCTATTATAAAGCCTCGTCAGACTAGAACAGAACAAACACAAACATGTTCACAACAAATGTGGACGGTTTTCTGAACAGAATATTTTAACAAAATATGTTGGTTCTGTTCATCCCCGATCCACCAGTTGTTGGTTTTTGCCTGTCAAATCAAAGGATGTTTGTGTCCAGTCCTGTTCTAGATTGGACGCCTCAAAGAACATTTCACCGAACATACAGTCATTGGCAGGACAGCAGCGGAATCACACATATTTTTTTATTTTTGTAAGTAAGCCTACATATTATATATTTTGACAGATGTATTTCTTAGTGTATGTGTTGAGGATCACAAAAAAAAAAAGTGTGTGGGAGAGGAGTGTTGGTGCATGTGAACGAGTGCAGGGGAAAAATGGAAAGTTTGTTAACCGCCCCTAGAAAGGAATGAAAAAAATATATAATATAAATATATAATTATTATATATATATGTATGTGTTTTATATATATATATATATATATATATATATATATATATATATATATAATATATGAAGAGAGAGAGAGAGAGAGAAAGCATCGATACAGGAAAAGTTAAGAACTTATGTACAACCATTATTTATATGAATCTATACTAATATTATAAAGAGGAAAAATTTGATTTTTTGTTTTTTGCATAGGCTATATTTTATTTTGAAAATTTAATTTATTCCACATAAAAATGTCGATAGTATATTATATAGCTGTTGGAAAAAAAAAAGTGGGTTGAAGGGAAAGTGTGGTTGGTGAAGGGGGGAGCGGGTAGGGGTGAGGAAAGAGAAATAGATGTAGTGACGAAGAATGAAAAAAAAAAAAAAAAAAATTAAAATACAATTTGGGGAAACGAAGGGAGTAAATGAAAGTGGAGGAAGCTGAAAAATTAATTTGATTTTAACAATTTGTTTGATTGGTTTATACAAAATTCCTTTCGCGCCTAGAGCAAACAAAATTATAGAGGAGAATGAAAATGAAAAAATAGAGGGAGGGGGCTATACAGTGATGGTAGGACTGTATTTTCCAAAAAATAAGTAAAAAAAGTTTTGTTTTTATATTGACATGATGGATGATTTGAAGCTTTGTTTTACAGGATTCTTTACAATATTTTTTTACGGGGAAGGGGGCTAATATAATATATATATATTATAAAATAAAACATTTTTTTTGTAGATTAAGGTTTTGCTTGACCTCAGTAAGCAAAATACACCCTAAGTACTTAGGGACAGCTGAGGGAGGATTTTTATTTGGCACCGCCTCTTACAGGTTATAGCCTATGTACTAATTACACTAATGGACTAGGGATGAAATAGGTGTAATTTAGATTATATGCACCCACACTCACGTGGAAATTATTTAGGAAAAACCACTTCACCACACCCAACTGGGATCAAACTCCGACCTTGTTTTATTCATTAGTAAAAATTACAAACTATGGGAACATGTTGCGAACATGTTCTGTTCAAGTCTGGACACTCAGCCATAGCGAACAGAACAACGAACATGTTTGTTGTTCTGTTCTAGTCTGGACAGGGCTTAGCAACTAATTTGTGACCAAAGGCAAATATTTGATATAGAAGAATACAAATAAACAATATTTAATCAAAATTAATATCTTTGGTTTGTTTGGTACATACAAATTTTAGCTCTAGTTTTTCTGCTGCACCATTCCTCTCAACCCTTTAATGCCATGAGTGATCTGATTGGCTCCGCATTTACTGTTAAAAGTGCCACAGATTCAGATAGGCTTTCCAAATCTGTGCTAGCCCTGGCTCTCTGACAGATAAGGTAGGAGTGTTTAGGTATTTCACTAAAACAATAACATTTATCTCTCTTATAGAAGAGTATTAGCAGATAAAAAATGAAAGAACAATCCAAGAGTTTGGCGATTTTCCTAGTAAAATCTTATGAAAAATTATTAAATAGCTGTTGCACTATTTGCACATGAATCAGGAGTTGCACTAAAACTGTTAGATGATTGATCTTTTAATCTTTTTAAAAATAAATATTTTATTTAAACTTAATACATTAATCCAACTTTTTGTTCAACAAACTTAAATCATTTTGCAGTTACACAAATCAGAGTCTTTAAATATAAATTAGAATAAGTTTTTCTTAAAAAGCATTATTCTTCTGAAGCTTTTAAAAATGAAAGGATTATAGTTTTTGTTTTAAAAAACCTTTCTGGAATTACACTAACAATTATTTCAACCACATTATAATATAAACAAAATTTCCACATAGGTACATGAATATGATGTATAGGTATATGAACATGATTATAAACTGAGAAAATATAACTATAAAAAAGCATTGGCACATATAGCAAGCTTCAGCTAACCCTCTTTTGAGCTCAAAAAAGTTTTTTATCACCATTAAAATTATTTACAATTCATTTGGAAAAAAGGGACTAATTTTTTTTCACCTTATATTGAACATTTGAATGCAATTTCAAAGCCAAGTAGATTTAAAACTTCTGGCTTAAAAAAACAGCCCATCATAATGATGGATTTTTTTTGCTATGTTCAACCTCTGATTTACACATTATTCACTGTGGCGTAAAAAAAACCAACCAAATTTGATGTTTAGTGCACATGCACTGTGATCTTTGTTGAGATAACTACAAATAAAAAATTTAGTAACATGTCACTGTAACTAAGGATGGACAAGGAAAAAGATTACCCATAGAAAAAATTGAGTATTGTAAATTTGATGAACAAATTTTTTAGGCCCATTTTGACTAGATGCTACACTAGAAATTAATATTGTGTTCAATAGCTGTATTCAAGGCATAGGAGGCATTGTGGAAATTGTTGAAAAGGCTGTTAACCCTTTACCAATGAGCTAAAGGCACAACTCATCAACTATGAGCATATATAAGAAAAATAGCTGACTTTGTTTTTCCACCTGAAATATTTTTGGTGTCCCTTGCAATCTGAAAAGCGTGATTCCCAATCATCTCTTCTTATTGTGACAAATTCTCAGTTACTGTCAGTCAACTTTGGGTCAATGTGATCAATGTCAACAATAGAAGTGTATTCAAGTGAAGCAAGGTCCCTTGGTCAGAGCTGTCAAGCCTAGCATTGAGGAATATGTGCACACACATTCAAGTTGGTTATTAATGAGCATTGCTTAATCACAGTCAATGGTTTATATGACTCTTCATTACAAAATGTTTGTGTTTTGTTAAACCTTTTTGAGTCTTTTTCAGATAAAAACATTTTAATACTATAAAAATAAATGATTGGTAAGTAAAATAATGTAATTAAAAAATTTAGATTTTACCTTCGAGGAGGGTTCCTATTAGTCTTAGTTGAGATATGGGGCACATTAATTAATTTATTTTTTAATAAAAAAAAAAGCAAGTGTATTTCTCACACACTTTTTCACTAAAATAATTTTACAAGTTTGAAAAAAAATAAACTATATGAACCAATTCCTGGCGTGTGTTTAGCATGATCTATGTAGGCCCGGAAGACATTTTTCTACTGGTATGCTTGTATCCAAAACATACTTTTGCTACTCATTTTCTTATTTATTGCTTTATCATGGTAATCGTATTGAATTTAACTGGTAGCCCCATCTATTAGCTTCAACATTAAGTATTCAGACTGGCTAAAAGTACAGTGGTTCATTGATAGATGGCATTACAATAACTTATTTATGATTCTTTTAGCACTAGGTCTTACTACACGTTGAGGTTATACACATTATGGGCCACCGAAGAAGGTGTATTGATGCTATCTATGAGAAGTGACAGTAAATTATACGATTCAATAGCAAATCAATCGCAAATTGATGACCTAATGATGATGCTTAGTGATTACATATGAATATCAAATAAGGCTTTTCCTAGGAAAATTGGGTTGTAAATTAAGCCTGGATAAAAAACTAATAAATTTACATCTTCTGATCACTTTCATAGCTATACATGAATTTTAATTTTCGAAAATGTTACCACTCTATAATATATATATATATATATAAAAAATTGAAGTGTGAATGAGAAAATAAGTTAATTCATTTATATCAAGACCTAATCCAATTATCCTCTCTAGGTTGGCTTCCTTCTTCATCATTTATATCACATTATTTTAAAGAAATGTTATTGGATGTGAATAGCATGAGCAGATAGTGGGATTCGGGGAGAAAACAATATTGGTATTTTGACGTGCATTAGATTGTATAATGCACATTTACAGAATAGTTATATTGAAAACACCCGAATCAGTATGAAAATAAAGCTGTTTGAGATATCAAACAATAGCTCATTCAAGATGGTTTGAAATAGTGTGTTATATTAAATAAAAGGGATGAAACCTTCAAGTACACGTTATAGATTTCAGTAGTTCTAGATTAAAAGAAAGTAAGTGTTTAAAAAAATAATTAAATTGACATTTTTTTGGAAGATCTTATACTGCTTAATGGTCGTTAAGCCCAATTTAACTATAGGGGAAACTTAACATACTATTTACGATTTAAAATTGATGTATGAATGATATAATAAATATTTTACATATTAATATAAGATTTATGTAGTAATAAAAACCCTTGTGTTTACCATGTTTTCAAAAATTAGGATTAGGATTTGAGGTTTGTACTACAGGGAGTACATGAGATAGTAGAGGAAGCAAGACTGAGATGGTATGGGCATGTAATGAGGATGTAAAAAGAGAGGACGCCGAAGAAAATGTTGAGAATCAAGTATTTGGGAAAAAGACCACAAGGGAGGCCAAGAAAGAGATGGGAGGAGCTGATAACAGAAAATGTTCAAGCAAGAGGAGAAGATTGGAAGTACTTAAAGGAGTAAGAGTGGTGGAAGGATAGAGGAAGATGGAGGCATTTTACTAAAATGACCTGGCCACAGGCTGGAAACAGTTGCTGATGATGTTTTTAGGTAAAATGAGGATTCAGTTTCGTGAAATATTGGATTCAATCCAACTGTACTAAATAAAAAATACCTAAATCATCATTCATGAAAGAGTGTAATAATCGCATCTAATTGTTAAACTAGAAACAACCAGTAGAACGTGTAAAAAACACATTGTCCATGAAACTACAAAATGTTGCAAAATACAAATTTGGTGAAATTGAGATATTAACATTTTTAAACTTTCTGATAGGCTTTCATATTCCCAAAAATGTATATCTATTTTATTTTTGAAAATATGTCATATCCCACAAATTTGAGGGTTAACACATATTGATAGTATGTATTTCAATGGGTCATATATCATACATTTCTAAGGAAAACCTCTTTTCACTTTATGAAGTAATTTGTATTATATTTAGAAGAAGGTATAGGAAAGGTGGAAGTTGAGTCATTGTGGGTTTAGACATATTGCTGTTTCATGGACGACATTATTTATTTCTGTTTATACTATAAGTATAGACACCTTTAGGTATGAAAAGTGGATATTTTTCTTTAATTTTAACAAGTTAATATTCAAATGCACCCATGGAAAAATATTTCTGATAACACCATCAAGCCTTGTTAGTGCACGTCTGGAGAGCATGGCACTCTGTGATAAGTCTCGCAGCGGTGAATCTGAACAGAATGAACACTTAAGTATACAAGCTGGCAGCAAAAACAATGTCCCTTTTGATGGCATTAGATGCCTCTTCCATCTTCTGTTTGAGAATGGGGCAGCCTATGATGTGGGCTGCGTCTCGGACGTCTCTGAGAGTCTCATTCAACTGCTGGATGCAGCGTACAATGATCCCTTCTTGGACATCTGTTAGCTCCATGATCTGCGCAAATGGCTACAAACACCCAAACAAAACTTCACTTTTGCATCTTGATGCGATTATATTTGCTAATCATAATTTATCAATTTAATTTTAGGGTCATTTATTATGTAAATGATTGCTACCCATTTTTGAGAAATTAGTCAATCTATGTTAATTTTATTCATAAAATTAATAAATAAGTTCAAGTATTCAAACATGTAGTTAAAGGAAATGCCACACCACCCATGGCCTGGCTGCTACTAGCTTGTTATAGCTTCATTCCGTGATTGACACAACACCATTCAAATATTTACCAATTTGTATAAAAAATAACTTGAGCTGGCCATGCTTCATTTCTTTACTTTTTAAGATTCTGAAAATAATTCTCTCTAACAATGATAGGATAGATGGCAACTTTTTAGCTATACTTTAAAGGGGGTCATCAAACAAGGATATATTGTTATACAACCTTATCAGCTGCCTTCTTCCTTTACAGTATGATCAATCTACACTATTAGCACAAGATCATATAGAATTGATGTCTCAGTCTTCAATTGTGTCATAAGGATTGTTTGTTTTTCTGATAGGTTGCAAATAAACTGACAATACAACAAATTGGACGCAAGAGAGGACAAACTGATATGCGACACACATGAGACACATAGACCAAGTGGTAGAGACACAGAAGATTGGTGGAGCAACTTAGATAGACTGCTAGACAAGACTATATGTATGAAGATAAAGTGAAAGACAGCCAAATGGCAGATATGTGTGGAAAAACTAGTAGACACTAGAGCTCTGTGAGTACTCCGATTTCGGGCTCCAAGCCAAGCTTTAAATTATTTTTTTATCAGGTTATATGCATAAATAATAATTACTCTAATGGGATAAGGATGAAAAGGAAGCATTTTATAGGTAATCTACCCGCATTTATGTGGAAGGAGAGTGGGAAACCATTTAGAAAAAAACCACTCTCTGAAGACCCGACCAGGAATCAAACCTCGATCTCCCGATCATCAGCAGGCTAGTCTAGCACAAGAGTGATGTCTTAGACCATTCGGCCACTGAAGCGAGTCTAGTTTAAAATACAGAATCTTATGCTTGGGCTCAAAAGATTTATGGGTTTGCAATTTTGATCGCTTTGAAAAAAAATATTATTTCTTTGCCTTGCATTGTGTGTCTGGTCATAAATGACTAAGGGTCATCTGCAAGAACAATGCTAAGCACGGACAAAGTACAAGTAAAATAAAAGATCATAGGATTTGCCTAATAGGACGAGTGAGTGATTAAATTCCAAGAAATGACAAAATAAATTTAGTTACGTAGAAGTCATGCAGAAGTCTGGTCTCAAGCAGTCTTTGGCTGTTATTGGCTCATACTTCAATGGTATTTCCTCAAGCTAGTGCAGCACACATGGATTATCAAGATAGAATGTATTTTGATATTGATTTGTTTTCGCAATAGAATATAGCAGGCCTAGATTTCGATAAGCCAATTATTCATATTAATATACATCAGTATGATATAACAGATCTAAATGAAAGGCCTATGAAATTATACACCCGTCAAACCACACTAACCTTTTGGAAATTACTGGTAGAGTCAACATTCCTGGTTATTTATTCCCCCTCTCTTTTATTTGGTGCCATATTCCAAAATTAATTTTCTATAATTTTTATTGTCATATTATTCTTGATTTATTCTAATAAATAGATTCTCTCTTCCACACTGAAAACAGCGTTTTTCATCTTATCTGCTATTTTAACAAACTTTTGTTTATTTATAATTAGTTTTGTTAACTTTAAGAGCAAAATTGTCACTACACAAGGCAATGAATAGAGACATTTATTTTATACTGGTGTGTTGTACTTTGTGTTAGATTCCATCATGTGACTGCTAGTCAAACATATTAGTAAGGCTTGGCTTGATTTTTTCTTCAACTTTACTTGTGCTTGACTGGCATTTCAGCCATAATTGGCATTGTTCTTGCATACCACTCTATGTGTTTGAGTCATTATTGCAAAGCAGGCAAAATCAAGTTCCAAAAATCTTTCTATATATAAATGTAAAGTTTTTATTGTAATTTAAAATTTATTTTGACATATACACACTCTAAAATTATAATAAATATACTATCAGTATCATTTTTTTGTTAGTAGTTCTAAAAAAATTTCAATCGAACATAAAAAGGCTATGACAATACAGTAAGGACAATGATGCAGGTAATAAAGTTTATATATATATATAACTTTATTACCTGCATCATTCATTGTCCTTATTGTATTGTCATTGCCTTTTTATACACATACATATATACACACACAATGCACATACACATACACACAATGTGTTGGAAAAAAAAGTTTAAGACCACCCTTATAGCACTAAAAATAATAACTAATTTGTTTACTGGTCTTAAACTATTTTTTCTTTATCAACTCTCTCTTAATTTTATGATAATATACATTTAAGATGAAAGATTTTGATTATGATAAAATTACTGTAGCTCAAATAGTTCAGGAGTTAAGATTTTTTTTAAATATTAAGGTGCACAACTAAAAACAACCAAAAAATGCACATTTTTTAAAAAAGAAAAAAATATATTTCAAAAATGGGTGAACATAGAGCTATGTTTTTGGTCTCCAAAAAGTTTTGACACAAAGCTTAAACATTAAAAAAAAATTTTTTTTTTACCAAATTAGTACTTTAACTTTTAAGTGGCCTAATTTTTTTTTTAATTGAGAGAAAAAATGATGACTTTAAGATGTTTATTAGCTACATTTAAAATTACTTCTTTTTACTTAGTCCTAGCATTATGTTATTTCTTATCTCTGTAGAAGTGGGATGGCACACGTATTTCATCAGTTCTCTTCAATCGGTTGTTTTTAATGTGATCATTTTGAAGTTATTGTATGCATTTTGGGTTTGCGAGTCAAGATGGGGAAAAATCAGTATAATACCAAATTAAGTGGCAAATCATTGGTTTAATGAAGGCTTGAGCGTCACAAAGACATATTGTTGATATTGTTTGAGTGTCTAAAACATGTGTGCAACAAACAATCAAGCAATATAATAAGTTTGGAACCATCAACCATAACCAACCGACCTAGGGCAGGCTCTTCGAGGAAAACATCTATAAGAAGACAAGACTGTAGACTGCTGCAGCTTTGTAAAAAAAAAAAAAAAAAAATAGAAATGCTAGCTGCAGTGAGTTTCTCAGAGAACTGAAGTCTTCCTGTGATAATATTAACATAACTAAGCAAACTGTATGCAACCGTTTAAATGAAGCAGGCCTAGGTTCCTATTTTGCAATCTGCAAACCTCTGTTAAATGAGAAACACAGAAAACAACTTCAGTTTTGCAAGGAACGTTTAGGGTGGCTTAAAGAATCTTGGGAGAGAGTAATTTTTTCAGATGAGTGTCACTATGAACTATTTCCTCAACATAAGGTTAGGGTTCGCAGGACAAGAACAGAAAAATTTCTTCCGGCCTGCATCGCCCCTGCAGTCCAACAAGGTGGCAATGCAATCATGTTCAGGGGTTGCATCACTTCAAAGGGGCCTGGAGACTGTAAGGTTGTGAATGGTACTATGAACAGTGACACATATTGTGAAACTATGATTCCTTCAGCACATATGCTCCTTGAGGAAAATTAAATCTACCAGCAGGACAACACCCCATGTCATCGGTCCAAGGCAACAAGGACATGGTTTGATGGCCAGGACATTGAACTGCTTCCCTGGCCACCACGTAGTCCAGACCTCAACACAAATGAAAATCTATGGAACCCATGGCATATTGATTGGCAAAGCAGAAGCCCAAAAACTGACCAGAACTGAGACTGGCTACTAAGCATGGGAATGTAATCTTTTTTAATTTTCTGAGTCCTATTGATTACTAAACATTATAATGCAACCCAAACTATTCCACCTTTCGCCGGTTATACAGAGATTAATCAAAGTTTTAACTGTTACTGTTATTATTCTCTTAACAGGGCTCCTACACAAAATTATAAAAAATTTCCATGACATTTCAAGGACTTTTCAAGGAATTTCGACAGTTCCTCCAGGACAAGTGTATGAAGTAATCTTGGTAAAATACACATCAGTACATAGTTTCTTTTATTTAAATATATTTATATTTTTTTTTTAAATGCAGGCTTCCAACTCCACTAAGCCTGCACCTTTCCAACCTTTTGTTATCTTTTTCAAGTAGTTCATGACGTATTGAGTTATTTAAATAATTAAAATATAACATAAGCTCACATGCAAATATTCATGGGTGAAATGTGGGTTTCCCCTTTCATAGTGATGAAGGGCCCGGATTTTGATGACATGTCATTTGTTTTTTTGGTCCATCAGAGACAATTCTCAGTTGTACATAAACTTTGTTCATGATCCCTTGGTTGTAGAAATGTATATTTTATAGGTCATTTTTTGCCATCTTTGATTTTTAGGGTATTTTTCTTCCTTTTTTTTGTTTAGTAAGTCATTGTTGGGCATTTTGTTGGAAAGAAAATTTAAAATTATTTAACAATGACTTTAAAAAGGTTTTATATATATATATATGAATTATTGGTGCTTTGATAAAACATGAATATTCAAACATCAGATATTTTACCACACACAGTGTTGACTGAAGAAGATAATGTACGAGTCCAAATGAACTTTGTGCCCCTCTACCTGTGTGCTTATAAAATCCACATTCCTGGGGAGACCTTCACTACACCTAAGTTGGAAAAGGTTGCAGGGGGAAGGGAGAGCAATTTTTAGAGTCCAAATGAACTTTGTACTGTCTTTACATTCCGGGTGAATCACTCACTATAACATGTCTGAAAAAGGCTGCAGGGGAATGGGGAGCTATCGCTTTTAAAGCAGGTATTTTTATTCAAATGTTAAGAAGAAAACATGATATTAGCTGTCAAAAGAGTTTAAATGCATATTTTTCAATTATAAAGTGCACATTATATTTATTCTTTTGCAATCATTTTATGTGTAATTAGAATTCCTTAAACCAAACCATCTAAAGCGAGTCATTTGAGGCAAATTATTACTGAATTCGAAGAGGATATTTTTTTCTACAGAGAGTGAAATACTTTTCTATAAAATATGTGAAGGGAAAGCAGATACAATCAGATAAAATATTTAACCATTCAACAGCATATCAGTTGCAACAAACATGTCCGTGATATCCAGATTATCATAAAAAGAAAACCAATCAATTATAACTTGCACAAAATGCATTCACGAATCAAGAAAAATCCTCAAAATCTTATTTAGATTTGTGTGACATTGGGGTATCCGTGAACACTCCTCTGTGTAAAATGAGCAATGGTAAACTAAAGCATTTCCTGGGACTGTATATGTGTCATTCTATTCCAGATGAGTCCACACCGAGGAAAAATTGGAAATTGACAAACCAGGGGAGATATTTTTGCTTACAAGTATAATGTAAATTCTAACTCTTGTAATAAATACATCATATTATGAAATTTAAATCATCAACTTTACTAGGTCATTTTTTTTGACAATTTTAAGGTAATCAAAATCCAGGTCCTGGACTGATGAGCTTAAAGGTCAGGAGCTGGATGTTGTGTCTGTTCTAGATATAAGTTAGTTCATAAGGCGTGTGCTGATATAATCAATCAGTTTAGAACGTGCATGTTAAATATCACAAATAAATAAATCGCTTGCAAATAGCCGTTATATTAAGGATGTTTTAATTACTTTTTATTTTTTAGGTACAAATATAATAAAGGTAATATAATTTTTACAATAACAATTTACTGTCATAAAAAAAAAGCAAACGATTGGGTGGATAGAAGTATGTTATGAAATGTTCTTAAAGACATTGACATTGAACAGTGTGTTAGAAAAGGTTGTGTTATGTTTCCATGGTTGTTTAATGCTTTCATGGATAAGTGTATGAGGGATGCTTGTGAGGATGTGGTATGTGTACAGATGGACAGTTAAAATTTACAAGTGCTGCTATATGCAGATGATGTTGTATTAATGGCTGAGAAGGAAAGTGACTTGAAGAATGCATTATATTGTTTGAGTGTGGCGACAGACAGAATAGATCTTCGTATAAATGTCTTCAAAACTAAGGTATTGGTTTTTGATAAAGACGGATCCGGAAATGATTGTCAACTTAGTATAACTGGAAAACTGTTAGAACATGTTAATGATGATGTGTATCTGGGAAGAATGTTCTGTAAAGATGGAAGGATAGATGGTTAAATCGACAGATTGGTGAATGCATCTCAGAGAGTAGTTGGATGTATGTGGACTAGGGTGTCCCAAGATACAAGGTAAAAATTTTTTTTTTGCAAAGTTGAATACGCATACCCTCTATTTTTTTTCTATTTCACCTCAGAAACTTAAATAAAAAGTATTATTGCAATAAGATAACGGTAACCCGTGCCGACTTTACTTCAAACTTGAACGTGAGATCTTGTACGGGGAATACCATGGAAAGATTGTAAAATGTATGTTTCTTTGGTACATAAGACACCATTTTAATCAAAGCAGATATTTATTAACATATTACAGTAAAAGAAACATTACTGAACATATTTTCGTTTCAATGTTTGCTTTTTACAGTCATGATAGATCTTCGTGTGTTCTTGTACGCAACGAAACAAAAATTGTTTTTGTTCCTCCTCAACCGTTATTAATCCATGAAAGTCCTGCATTAGTTTTACTGCTCTTTCAGCTGTATCGTTCACTGCTCTAAGTATTGATATTGTCGTTTTTGCGTCTAGAAAAGAAGCGTTATTCTCCCATGAAGAGGGACTCTCGTTGAGAAAACTATCATCAATTTTGAGTCTAGAAAACAATGAATGGCTTTTGACTGATATAAAATCATCGATGCTTTTTTCTGTAAAAAAAAATGTAACAATTGCGTGATATAAATAAATAACTAAATAAACAATTACAAAATCAATGTATCAAACTCACCATACAATGAACCACAAAGTTCTTCCTTCGATGGAATGTATCTTTTCTCATGGGTCGAGAAATTTTCTCTATGTAAATTTGCCACCATTTTTAATTTTGTTTCTTCGTCCACATCATCATCAAAAAGTGCTAATACTGCTATTTCATCAGTCAAATACCATAAATGTTGGAGAAATTTCTGTAAAGCAGCTTTCGAGATATTTTCATTAACATTTTCGTAAGCTTTCAAAGATTTCAAAAAGCACAAATCTTTGTAGGGTGCTTTAACTGCCAAAATGCATTGAAGCCATGGTTTAACATAGATTGTTACGATAAACAAGCAGACATCTAACAGTTCTTTCGTATCCTTGGTGTTTAATTTCAGCTGAGAACTAAATAACGATAGTTTTAGGGAGTAAATCGCTCGGGCCATCCATCTAGCTTGGTGCATGGCACCCGGAGGTCTGATTTTAATTTTTTTTTCTGCATCTCCACCTAAAAACACCATAGAAATTTCGATCAACTCTCAATAGTCCTCTCTGACCATAACATTTTTAAGTTCATCTCGGTAAAAGTCCAGCAAATTTTCAATTTCGGGTACGGTTCTGAACAGTTCCACTGTTTCTCTATAGCACTGTATTTTAGTGGAATCGATATTTTTCCAATTCTCTTTGAGCTTTTTAAAGAGTGGAATATCGGGGCTTGTTGTCACTTGTTTAATTTTCAGATCGAACATGGCCTTTAACACCAGTTCGTATACATGATGGCGGCAAGCGAAAAAAAGCATTTCCCTATCAAATTTTTGCTCGAGGAGCGTACAAGCACCATTAAAACGACCTGTATTCGAAGCCGTAATATCACAACAGAGAATTTGGACCTTGTTTTCGAGATTACAATCTAAGATCGCCTTCCAAATAGCCTGCGCCTGTTCTTTGCCTGAGGAATTATCCAGTCTCAGCACAGCAATGAGTTGTTATTTAGTCCAAATGAAATAACAATAGGCAAGCGTTCTTCTTTCGATTTTCGAGCACTCAAAGCAGGCAACAGTTTGCCATCCCAATGTAAGGTCACTACATCCGGTACATCGTTTTGAAAATAAATTTTTATGTTTTCCGCACATTCCTTCCGTTTTTCTGTTAGGATTCTTTGAATTGAAGACTTACTTATCGGAAATTCTGACTTTGGAGTAATAAAGTCTTTCCTCAATACTGATTTACTTGTCCCAGGTTTTGAGCTTTCGATCAGTGTTGGGAAATCTTCTGAATCTATATTTTCATTAGAATTCGAAGAGGAATCTTCTTGCAATGGTTCGTTTGATGCCGAGGATGTTGAATCGGAAACATATTTTATTCGCCGATTGTCTTCTTTGACAGCTCGAAGTCGCGCCCTTTCCTCTTTTTTGGCCAGATTTTTTATCCACTCCACCTAAGTGACCGGGTCGGCCCGGCTCTCTTTGGCGCTGCAAGAACATCCTATCTTCCTCTATTTTCATTAATTGAAGTGCATCAGCATGTGCAATGTTGAACAAATTGTCTAAATTAATTACAAATTATTGTTGTCGCCGCTTGAATACGTCTTGTAATTTCTTTGCATTTATTTTTGTAAGTCTCTCCAAACTTGATACACATTAACAAGCTTGCTCGCACAATTTGGCAACAATTTGGTAGGTATGCGTGCCTTTTCCCAAAATATAATACATTCGCGAATAGCGAGATTTGCACTTTCATTAACACTTAAATTCACTTCTCGAATATTGTAAAACAAAACTGCGAGAACTTGTCCATTAGACGGAAGTTTTGAACCCGTTATTTGATGTCTTATATTACCTATTAAAAATATCACTTTTTTAGAACTACACAATTCCACTGCCATGTTCTGTTCACAGATTAAAAACCATACAAACATTTACTAATTAAACAACTTGGAATTATAAGCACATTGATACGTAGACGTGCGCTGTCCTGAGTAAACTGCTACTGACATGTTTCACGGGTTGTGCAATCTCACTGTCGAAGCATTCCAAAACCTTCCTTTATCTTTTTTTTTTTATCTTTACCATTTGCAGCTGTTGGGTGCTCTGCTACAGACACGTGTCGTCAGCGTTCGCTCGCTCAAGTACACATGTACTGACTGACATGTTTAGATGCAAGTCGGCACGGGTTGCCGTGGTCCAAATTACATGAAACATTATTTACAATTGTTTTGACATAAAAGGAAAAAAATAAGAGGGTATGCGAAAAAAAATAATTAATTTCATTTTTTTGGGACACCCTAATGTGGACTATTGCAAAGAATGAAGTATCAAAGAGGCAAAGATGGAATTATATAAAGTGTGTAAACGCCAACATTTTTATATGGATGTGAAGCGTGAGTTTGTCAGGAGAAACACAAGACGGGAATGACCCTTTCCCTGAAAAGTTTCAGGGGAAACAAAACATAATGCTCCAAGAAACAAAACAAAGGGTATGTGGCAGGCCATGTTCTAGCAGTTACTGCTGACTCATCAATGTTAATCTTTTTGGTATGCAGTCTTCTTTGTTATTTAGCAAACTTGGTTGGCTGGAATGGGGAGTGGGTTACTTTACCATGGCTTGTAGAGAGACAAGTTGGGAGGCAGTGACTTATTGTGCTCTGTCTATCACCATGATTTATTGGGTTTCAAACCTAGATAATATTTTGCAGTTTCAACCTTAGGGCACATTGAAGAGGTGCCAAACATTATGTTTTGTATTATTTTTTGCACTCCACAAATAATTAAATATAAAACACTATTTTCAAAAGATATTAACTAATGAAAATAATTTCCATCAAAATGTAATAATACTAACTATTTTATTAATTGTATTACTTGATATTAATTCAAAATTTTGTTATTTGATTTGATAAGAAAAATGTTATTCATGCACACTTCTATTTGTTTTATTATGTTATTTTTTAAATTGTTTTTATTACCTTTAGCAATGTTTTTATAGTACCGCGCCTTATTACTTGCTCCTGTTATACGCCTTTGTACTAATCTCACACACCCCTACTTGAAACTTTTTTTAATGGTCTTAGTTCATTATTAGTGACTGGGACCATGCTAGTTTAAAAACACAACTTCTCAAAATTTATATTTAAATTTATATAGGGTGACCTAGTGGTCTAGGGGTAAGGTGTCACACTTCTGTGCTGGCGGCCGGGGTTCAATCCTCGGTCCCGGAACAGATTTATCTGATTACCAAACCCTTCCTTCACCTCTGACAGGACATCTTGTGAATGTGGGGAATGCCAGGCCTCCACTGTGGTTCGGATCCCACGTTAAACTGTAGGTCCTCCATTTCATCTCACAATCACCCTACCATTACACATTAGCGTAAGTGCGTATAACCCGAACGGGTAGTAATACACGTGATGATGATGATGATGATGATGATGATGATGATGATGATGATGATGATGATGATGATGATGATGATGATGATGATGATGATGATGATGATGATGATGATGATGATGATAATAATAATAATAATAATAATAATAATAATAATAATAATAATAATAATAATAATAATAACAATAACAATAACAATAATAATGACAATAATAATAATAATAATAATAATAATAAATTATATATTGTGAAATGATTGGTCTGAATAAGCTAGAGTGCACACATGCATCAGTATCAGAAACACAGATTACAACATTTGACACAATTAGTGACATAGAGACAGCTGTTTAGGATTACAATCTTCATTTAAATTATTCATCTATTTTTTTACTCTGGGAAGCAAGATTGATAGAGCCTCTATCTACATTTATAAGAAGATGTTTTGATATTATTTATCTGGTTTTTTTTACCTTCCCTGCGCCCACTCATACACCACCTCAGTGAGACCAAAGTTGAGCTTCTCAAACTCCCCTGAAGAATCCTGCTGAAGGCCATGTATCTTTTCCTGTTCCATAATCTCCCTGGCTATAGACGTGACGATTTCCGTGCCCTGCATAACATGACAAATAAACAAGTGAATCCATAATGAATAAGCAAGTTAAAATTCAAGATTATTAATTTCAAATTGAATCTGAACTTAATAATTTAAAATTAAAAATGTTTCAAAGTATTGAATTGAGTTCAGTAAAAAATTTAGGGTTATTAATTCAAATTTAAGTAATGACGATATAATAAAGGGTATCTACCAGTCACATAAAAGTCATGAAATTAACTTCCAATTAACATAATGAAAACAAAATTTCATTTTTACTTAATATAATGACATGGATTTTTTTTTTTTTTGCATGAATATTTATGTATAGGTCATGAAAAAGTCATGAAATTTGGTTTACATAATTTAGTAAACACCCTGAAGTGAATATAATGAAGTTTACAATTTTCTAGGGTTATCCCAAATAATAGATATACATTATTCGAAGGTTTGACTTTTGATTTGAATCTCTAATTAAATTACATTTAATTCGAATCTTAAGATTTATTTGGATTTAAAACCTTGAATCTGGATTGAATCTTTCATTTATTAAAATTAGATTTTAAATTAATAGGAAACCTAGCAAGATCCATATTCAGATTCAAAATTTCAAAGATTTGTTGAGGCTTGATCGAGGACAACAATGACTTCTGTTAAGGATATGCGCAGCTTCAAATATACTTAAACATCAAAACTACGGTATTTGGAAGAAAATAAATTATAAAAAGAGGAAAGAAAATGAATGAATTTAAACAAAAATGGAGAAAATTGATGAAAAATTTCAAAATGGAAGGAAGAAATCTTGAAAAAGTTAAACAAAAGTAGAAGTGAAAAATTAAAGAAGCACATTGAAGAACAGAAAATAAAATGATCACACATTAAAATTAATGCTTAATGGAACATAAAGCTTTACAAAAGAATGAGTTGCAGGAAAGTGTTTGCCTTGTTGACATACATGATACATTTTAAAACTCTAAAATATTTAATGGTTTCACTCTTGGATTTAAAAACCTATATTATTATAAAATACAATTTTGTAGATATTAGAAAAAGTTAAATTGATCATTGACCTTTTATTTGATAGAGGTCTAAAAAATTGCAAATATCTGCACACATTATTGTTAATTTTAATCAAACTATAATCACTCTTAATAATGTATTTATTGGTTTTGGTCAATTTCCTCACTTATTTGATACTAAATCAGTAGGGGTATGTGAAAAGGATTATTTATCGAATCAGATAATTTCGATTAAAATATCAAAATTTTGAACCAATAATGAATAGTACAAATTCAATCATAGATATTTCTTACTGTTGTGATAAAAAAAATTAAATTAGAAAATGCCTATTGAAAATGTGGTTTTATACTTAAGTATGCAAAATGCAAAAGATTACTTCAAAACATTGTTATTTGAGCTAATATTAATAAAAAATGACTAAATTCAAAATTTCAATTTTTTTAAATTACGTGAAGTTTTTGACAGAAATTTAAATTTAAAAATTGCACGGGGAGCGTTTAACTGGTCAGTGTAGAGATTGTATTTCTTTAAATTAAAACCTTATTAATTTTAGAAAGGGTAAAATAATGGGGTGACTAATAATGTTCTCATTTTCTAATATGCAAGGACTACTTTAGTTTGTGTGATGATTAGTACTCAGCCCAAAGTTTGGGTGGATCCTAAACAATTCCACTGTCAGTTGAAAGCCTATGCAGCACTGAAAAGGCTTACTAGGGAAATTAGGAGTGTGGTAGTTTCCTGTTGCTTTTCTCACTGAGCCAGACGGTACTATTGCACATCAGTCTTCCAAGCCACCAAATGACCCTACAAGTGACACCTTTACTCCATTCATCACAGAGAATGTCGAATACCAAATGTTATTACTAGTATCAGTTCATAAAGTCTGTTCAGCGTAGGAATTGTTTTCTGAAAGGCCTTTTTCCCTACCAGAAATCTATTATATAGTAGGATATTGGTAAGAAAAATAACCTTTCAGAGAGAATTTCCTACCGTGAATGAAGTATAGCTCTGCTACTTTCATGTTATACAACAATAAATTTACTAAAACAACACAACAGTAATGAATTATAAGATTAGTTATTGACTCCTTTAAATATTACCCAAGTTTGACACACCCCTTAAATGTTCTATAGGCTTTAAACACCTTAAATGTTCCCTAGGCTTGACACCCCTTAAATGTTTTCTAGGTGTGAAACCTTCTAAATGGTATCTAGGCTTGACATCCCTTAAATGTTACCTAAGCTTGACATCCCTTAAATGTTACTTAAGCTTGACACTCTTTGAATGCTATCTAGATTTGAAACCCCTTAAATGTCCTCTAGGTGTGAAACCTTCTAAATGGTATCTAGGTTTGACATCCCTTAAATGTTATTTAGACTTGACACCCCTTGAATGTTATCTAGGTTTGAAACCCCTTAAATGATGTCTAGGTTTGACACCCCTTAAATGTTTTCAAGCCTTGAAACCTTTTAAGTGAGCTTTAGGCTTAACACTCCATAAATGTTCTTGAGGCTTGACACCCCTTAAATGTTATTTAGGCTTTACCCCCTTAAATTTTATCTAAGTTTAAAACCCCTTAAATGTTATCTTGGCTTTACACACCTTAATTGTGTTTTAGGTGTAAAACCTTTTAATATTTTCTAGGTTTTAAACATTTTAAATGGTCTCTTGGTTTGACATCCCTTAAATCTTCTCTAGACTTGACCCTCTTAAATGTTGTCTTGGCTTGACACTCATTAAATGTTTTCAAGGCTTGACATTCCTTATTATTTTAAGAGGTCCTAGATTTTATCCGAGCAGTGTGTGCGAGCAGTGTGTTAGCTAGGACAAAAGAGCGGACCAACATTTCTCTATGCAAGGAACAGTAGCATTGAAGTCTAGTTTGCATTAATGTGAATGAGTGTGCAAATACCTTTTTAAGCGAGTCTATAAGTTTGGGCTTGATGTTGGTTCTCTGTTGGAAGACCAAGCAGGACAACAGTGCCGCTATCTCAGCGGGTTGAATGTCCATTAGAATATTGTGGTAGACCAGGTCAGTGATCATCAACTCATGGTTGCCGATATCACATGCCACCTTGCCCTTCAGCTGAACTGGAACAATTAACTATATGTATGACCATGACTCTCGGGGAGACAGATTTAATTTATGGTATAAAGGATGGGTGAGGTATTTCTTCCAGCACTTGAGGTGCCTGAGTTTTTAGTAGGGGTGAAGATTCGAGAACTACAACTTAACTTCATAAAATAATGTAGGCTTGGACAATTATGAAGCTTCACCAATAAAAATACTGACAATCAAATTGCACATATTTATTCAATTTGTTTTCATTTTCTGTTAATTATAGGGATGAGCAAGATCTCAAACACCCCAGAATATATCCATTCCCCTATTTTGGGCAGGAGTGGCTATTTCCTGTAAAGTTTTGGGCAGGAAACAAAAGAGTGCTTCGTGTTCCAGCAGATACAATTGATTCATCACTGTTAATCTCTTATGTAGACAGTTTTCTTCTTTGTTACATAGCTTAAGGGAGGAGTGGAATATCTTAACACTTGTGGAGAAACAAACAAGTTGAGAGGCGCGTGACTCACTGTGCTCTATCTATTAACGGTTAGTTGTTAGGTTCAGAAAGTTGGAAGGCTTGAAAGATTTAGAGAAGGACAAAGCATTATTCTACTCTAACAAAGTCAACTCGAATAATATGAAATATTCTCGAAGCTAAATTGAAGTTCGAATATTAAAATAAAATATTTAATGTTGGATACAAATTCTATACTTTGCATAACTATGTAAGTTTAGGTATTAAATATGATTTACAAAATGTTATATTCCAAACATAATTAATATATTTTAACTTAAAATTATGAATGTTAAGATATTATATATAACACAATGTAATATGATTATTTCAGATATTTTTACATTAACATTAATTTGTGATGGAAATAACAGCAGATTTTTTTTTTTTAAAAACCCCATAAATGCGTGATTTAACTTTTCTTTTGGGTGAAGCTTATTAACTGACGAATCCGGAATCTTACTCTTAAATCAAAGTCGTAGCAAATGAATATTCAAAGTGAAGTCAAAGTTTTCAAAGCTTTGCACACTCCCCATTAGACAGTAATGGCAACAGTACTTCAAGGTCATACCTCCCACCCCTTCCAGGCCATCAGCAGAGGCCGTTAAAAAGGTTTAATCTGTACTCGTGTATTCTTCTAAATTGTAATTTTATTTAAGTTGTATGTTTGGTCAGTTCTCAAAATGTCTCAAAAACATAAGCGTTTAACTTTGAAAGACAAAGTATAGAAATTGTGAACGTGAATGAGAAAGAAAAGTTAAGTGTTAGTGATTTGGCTCAGGAAAAACCCAAATCAGTGACATTATGAAGAATAAAATGGTAATAGGCATATAACCTGAATGAGTATCAGAACACGGACACACTACTGACTGAGCTAAGGTGTCGGATCTATGTATGTTTATATGATACTTAATAAATATAAGATAATACTATTCAGCATGCCAACATGTATCTATCTAAAGAAGCTAAAAGCGAAGCAAACCAATCTAATTTAGTTTTTAAATTTTCTTTGCATTTTCTATAGGCTTCTTGCCAGCTAGCCCACAAATTGACACTATCTTGAAAGCAGTGTCAAGAGGACCTAGAACTATTCATAACTGGATACCATCTAGGAAGCAGTGGCAAGAGGACTTTTAAGTGTTCACAAATCACTAGATTGTTCAAGTACCTGCGTTATTTCGGTCGACATACTTGAGGGCTTGCAGCACATTCACCCTGTTCATGTATTCGGGATACAGAGATAGGCTCTTGTCCGACTGCATCATCTTGAGGTACTCTCTCTTCTCCTCCAGTTGCTTGCTTCGAAACACCTCCTCAAACTTGACAGCAGCAAATACACATCGGATCAATACATAGTATATCTCAAAGGTAGTTGATATCAAGCTTTTAATATTTCCAATTATGACCATGACCATAGAATATAAAACCCAATTTTTCCAAAACTATAGCCAATCATATATCCCTCTCAAGAGCATGGCCTAATCGACATAATAATTATTCAAAGGAACGCCTAATAAAAGCAGTATACAAAAGGACCTAATTAAAAAATTAAAAGATAATAAGATGAAATAAGAGGTAAAACTTAAAATGACAGCATGGAAATTAATTAAAAAACATAGTGAGTGTTTAAGACAAGAACTTTAAAAAAATTAAAAATATAGAATAAAGAGTCTGAATATAATATATGGTTACATCAATACAGAAGAGAAGATGGATTAACCGACAGAATAATAGTAAGACAAGTAATAATAAAAACTTATAGCAATCCATTCTCTTATTATCGATAGTAATAATTCCAATCCTAATGTTGACCTTAACAATGTCAAAAACTTAAGAAGTTTTTATCCAATAAGATAGGCAATGTTAAAGCAGACAAGGGTAATACTATTGTCTTAATAATTCTTGACGCATACATTTCTAAAACTCTAGATTTTATACACAACAACAATATCATAGAACTCAAAACTGATCCAACCACTACCTTTTAAAAATTCATCAAAACTAAAATTAAACAAATACCTCTCATAATTGAACCTAAAGATAACTATAAATTTATCAACATGAATCCTAAAGCCCCTGTATTTACTTCACTCCCTAAAATTCATAAACCTGGAATTCCAATCAGACCACTTGTCAACTATCAAAATGCTCCAGTCTACAAAATCGCAAAAAAAAAAAAAAAAATCACTCGTATATTAAACAACAGTTTGCAACTTCCGTACTCTTACAACGTCAAAAGTTCATATGATCTTACTATCAAACTTCAAAATGTAGCTCTGAACCCTAATTCTAAATTTATGTCACTCGATGTCTCCAATCTTTATACTAATGTTCCTATCAATGAAACCATTGATGTAATCAGATCTTCACTCATTGTGGAAAATTTCTCCACTGATTTCACCAATCAATTAATCAACATAGTTCAGACCATAACTAATCAAAACTATTTTCAGTTCAATAACAAATTCTATTCACAACCTGATGGCTTAGCTATGGGATCCCCAATTTCATGTATAATGTCTGAAATTTTCATGAAGATAATTACTCTAAAATAATAAATTACCTTTCTAACTTAATTAACATTCAGTTCTATTGTAGTTGTGTTGATGATATTTTCATCATATATGATAATATCCTTATCCATATTCAATAGTAATGACATTCTAAACTATCTTCATCCTAAACTTAAATTCACCATTGAACTTGGTCTCAATGACCACATCAATTACTTAGATCTCAATATTTCCAAATCTAAGACTTACACTTTTGTTTACAAGATTTATCGTAAACCAACTCATACTGATGCTATCATTCCTTATAACTCCAACCATCCTATTTCCCATAAACTTGCTACATTCAATAGCCTGATTTATAGACTTCTTCATATACCACTTTCTAAGAGAAATTATGCTAATGAACTCAATATCATTAAACAAATTGCCACTGCTAATAGTTACCCCCACTCTGTTATCTATAATATTCTTCTGAAACAAAAAGCCCAAATGAGTCCCAGATCCAATCTTACAAATATTTCTGATAACCTTACTCAACCCAAATGGGTTAAAATAAATTTCACAGGCCAAGAAGTTAATAAAATCTCCAGAATTCTACAGAAAAATCACAACAAGATTGCCTTCGAAACCAACAACACAGTCAAAAAGCACTTATCCAATTCCAACCTTAATACTCACAACATCTATAGCAAAAGTGGGATTTACAAATTAACCTGTGAGTGTAACACCGCCTACATTGGAAAAACTGGCCGGGCACTTTCTAAACGGTATTTTGAGCACTTGAGTGACTTTAAATATAACAGGACTAAATCAAAATTTGCCGAACATTTAAAAATTTTAGGTCATCAACCCCCCCTATCAACCAATGTATGAAACTCCTTCTACCTTCCACCAAAGGTCACAAAATGAATATTGCCGAAAATATCCATATCTACAATGCAAGTCTCTATCATAATACTATCCTCAATGAACAAATCAAGTTTGAAAACCAAACTTTGATCAGTACAATCAAATATCTTCCACCATTTATTCAATCTTAACCCCTTTCCTATCCCGTTTCTCCGCTGCCCTCCTACCATCGTAGCTGAGACCTGACCGGGCCAGGCCATGAAGATTTGAACCTGTTTCCTTCCCCTTTTTTGCCATCTCTCTTCTTTATCTTTTTTTCTGTCTATCCATTTCTGACCCATTTCTACTGATACCCTAGCGCTACCTTTTTCTCCTTATTATTTTCTTTTTTCATGTTGGTACTCATATCTTCTGGATTATTCTTTTCCTAAGTTGTAATTTTAATTAATAATTTCTTATTCAAACTATTAGACCTTTGGATTGACAGGGATAACATCCACCCCTAATTTAGAGGTAAGCTTGATTGTTTATTATTATTAATCTACTTATTAATATTAATCTATGCATTTCTCTCCTTTTGCATATTTCTTTAACCTGGTCCTTTAAGGTTAGCGGTATTTTCCTTCAACTAATTATTAATAATTTATTTATTTTCTTCTGGGTATCATCTTATTTCCCTTTGATTTCTTAATTTTCGTCTCTATACTTTATCCTAATTTTACATTGGTTTTCCTCAGACCTGAAGATGACGTTTGTAAGTTGAAACATGTAGTCAAGTCAACCTGCCTTTTGGCGTTCAAGGCTTAAGGAGTGGAACTAAATATCGCCTAAGGATGTTTATATAGTCAACAACTTCTTATTAACATTTATTTGACTATTCTATATAATTCGTTTTTTTCTTCCAAGTTCTACTCTTATAAGTAACTTCTCTAACCTTATTAAATTAATTGTCTGCATAATATTCCCTGTTCACTTTCATTATTACAGTTTAACTCTTCTTAAGTCAACAGTTTATTTATAAAAATTTTTACCTTAAACTGTTAACTATTTTTATTCATTAATATACTTAATATATTTTCTTTATATAATGTTTTAATCTTTTAACCTGTAACCTTATAGTATGTGATTTTTCATTTGTATTGTTTCTTGTCTTAATTTTAATGTTTCCTGTATTTTACCCCATTTAATTGTTTCTTATTTTCTACTTTATTTACACTCTTTAATGGGATTGTTATAAGTTTTTATTATTACTTGTCTTACTATTATTCTGTCAGTTAATCCATCTTCTCTTCTGTATTGATGTAACCATATATTATATTCTGACTCTTTATTCTATATTTTTAATTTTTTAAAGGCTCTTGTCTTAAACACTCAATATGTTTTTTAATTAATTTCCATGCTGTCTTTTTAACTTTTACCTCTTATTTCATCTTATTATCTTTTCATTTTTAATTAGATCCGTTTGTATACTGCTTTTATTAGGCGTTCCTTTGAATAATTATTATTATAATTCTCCTTATTAAATTACTATGAATATAACTAATACTAATCAACATAGCTATTCCTTCTGACCCTCCAAAGAAAAAAAGAAAACAAATACCTACAATCTTGTAAAGTATAAACCAATTTTCATAAATCTTCAGTGATAAGCCACTCAAACCCATGACAGAAGAAAAGAAAGCCTTAGAAAAAGTATGTTGTGCAACACATAAAATCCTTCACCTACCCTTGGGGGTACTCTTACCACAGTTTTGGAAAAAATGATCTAATCTAAGTTATTAGAATTATGAGGTAGAAGAGGTGAGTGGAAAACTAGCTATATTGTGTGTGTAGGGAAAAGCATCTGTAGTGCACCATGCCAAGATTGAATACCTGGCCCTCTAATGCCAAGTGTGGTGTCACCTGTTGCTCAAAGTTTGCGATCCGGGTGCACTCAAAGTCATAGAGCTGCGCCTTGAGCTCATTGACGCGGGCTAGTTGGTGAGGAGGCTGGCATCCTTGATCTGCATTTCCTTGGTCACATTTACAAACTCCAACTTCTTGGTCTTGGAGCCAATGTTGTGAGTCAATTCTGTCAGTTCCTGGACAGCCTGGAGACAGGACTGGCCAATAGGAGCGTCCCTAGGAAATTTATAGATATGGGGATAAATGACAGTTTGTTATCCACCTGCGATACTTGTTAGTAATAAAACTGTAATTTAAAAAAATAGAAATCAATGAAACATAAGTTACAAGATAATCTATTATTATTTATTACCAATGATTTTAATTATTACTATACTTAATGTGTTACTATACTTTGTGTGTTTTTTAATGTTATATCTAAACCATTTCTACTCCAGTATCACCTAGGTAAGTCTGCTGGCTAACCCTCCTAATTTAAACCATGATTTAGCCTAGTGCTCTATTCCACATATACTTAAAAAGATAAGTGTTATTAAATATTAATGGCTTAACCCAAGAGATAAGGATGATGAGAATTGTTTAAAGAAAGTTTACCCACATTAGCATGAGACGAGCCCAATGATAAAGCATAAGAGTAAAATTACCCAGTGCACCCGGTTGAAACTCAAACCTGACATCAGTACAGTAATTTAATCTTGTACAAGACAAACATCCTATACTAGACCTCCAGATGTGTTCCTGTTATTTCCTGATAATCACTTCAAGGAAGTGAGTATTACTAAGTACTTCTAGAGCACTCTTCTTCCTGGTTATAAGGCCTTCTACTACCAAATGTGATGCAACTCACTTGAAGCGTGGATTCTGCCTCTGTATCCAATCATCCAATACCAGCGATGAATTCACTTTCACCAGGAGATGTGTGATCTCAAACACATCGAATGGTGTGATGGTCAGCACTTCGTGGCCGGGAACGCCGGTAGGCACAAACACCTCCTTCCCCGCTGCAAACCCTACCATCTTGTACCAGGACTCGGAGGGTTCTTCCTCTCGGGGCGATGAGTTTGGAGTGAGTGGCTCCTTCCTCACTACCTCCAGCTGGATATCACCTCCAGGTGGCCTGGAGGTAGCATTACATAATACTAAGACTTTGTAAACAGGCTCACGCCGAAACACCTCGGCCTTAAGTAGGAGGGCCAGTTTGTTGGCGTGGGTGCGGTGGTATATAAGCAGTATTCTTCCCGGGATCATCTCTCTCACTGCTCTGGGCTGGGTGAGTACTATACCCTGATAACAAACAGTAATGGCCAAGGAGTCTATTGGTGTCCATAATGTGTTCTAACCTTAAGCAAGTGTGTGAGCTAAATAATCAACTTAGCCTTTCTTTAGATATAGTTTATTTAATTAATGGTAGTGGGCAATTTAAAATAGTCACAATATTTTTATTTTTGTATAGTGATAGGCAAGTTAAGTGTGAACCATGTTGTGTGTAATAAATGAGAGCAAAAAATCACATCCAGAGGAGGACATGTTATTAACTAAGTAGCTCACCCTGACTTCCGACCAGAGGTGGAGGAACTCTGAGGCGGACGTGTAAAACTCGGCCAACTGGTCAAAATTGGGTACAGGGTGTCCTGCACTATTAATGCGCTCCATCTCCTCCTCCACGGCCTTGAGCTCCTTCTTGTAGCGACCCTGACTACTCTGATGGTTCAGTTCCTTGAAGGACCGGGACATCATTCCCTCCACAGAGATTTTCTGCACCCGCAGCAGGTTCAAGATCATGGAGTACGTCAACCTGAACTTGGACTGGAGTAGGGTCGGTTGGCCTTGAATCAGGACACACAGGGAGATTTTAATTACAGGTAAATTATTATTGCAAGATTTAAATTTATTTTAAATTTTACAAATCTTCCTTAGCTCTTCTAAGTAACAGTGGCTGAGAGCACCAAGGTATTAATTTAAAACATTGATGAAATAATTGGGAGTTTTCAACATATCTTTTTGTAGATTTAACTAAATTTATTGAAAACGTAACCCAAGATATAGGGATGAAGAGGGAAACTTAAAATAAATGAATTAACGAGAAAATAAAAATAAGATCATACATCTTTAATACAAACAATCTCAAGTGCACTCATCAAGGATACATACACCTTATCTCTCTCAATGGTTGCGGGTGCCAGGGGACTGTTAAACTAATAGCTAATAGGGAACAATGATTCAAAGTTTAGCATAATAAGTAGGTTCAAGGACCAGAGGTTCAGAGCCTCCCTTACCAAGCATCATCTCCCGCAGCTCCAGTTTCCCCGGGACATTGTTCTTACAGATAATGATGACAGTGCCTGTCTTGTCAAGGCCCCGTCTTCCTGCCCGGCCCGCCATTTGGATGTATTCTGCAGGGAGCAGGTTTCGCATCTCAATACCATCAAATTTGCGCACTGAGTCAAAAAGCACTGTCCTCGCAGGCATGTTCACGCCCATGGCAAACGTTTCCGTTGCAAACAATAACTAGAGGAAAGAAATACATAATTTGGAATCTTGCGGCTGTAGTAGAGTGACCGTTTGATAGACAGATTGAAACAATGTATCATTTCATTTAGAGAAAGATTGCTAAAATTTGTATATCCTTGAAAGATTTATTCTCATTTTTTGTCACTTTTGAAGATTTGAAATAATTGTTAAGAGTATGGGTGTGTGAAGCTTTGAAAGTTTTGACTTCACTTCAAGTATTCATATGCTTCAACTTCATGAAAAAAAAATCCAGCTTTGACAACTACAAAGATTTGTCTATAAGAGTATTGATATCTGAAATGCACATCTATGTTCAATTTTTTACATTTAGTGTCTTCATGTTGCCATATAGCTTTTAATTCAATGTTCATTTGAAAAACATTGGTAGTAATTGGCATGCATATTATATTAATTTGAATTATTAGCCAAGACCGAAATATGAACATTTTGGAAATAAATCATTTGGTAATTTATATTTGTGTTTAAAGCTATATAAATATGTACAATAAATATATTGTTTTCTAACTTGTTGCCATTGTAATATATAGATATATTTTAAGGCGGTCAAACTTGATCCTTGGATACCTTGATTCTTACTGTTATCGAAAGAATCGCGAATCGATCTTAATATTATGATTCTTGCTAATTAGATTCTTATCTCTTAATAAAACTGGCAACTAAACAAAATGGCAATATTCAAAATAGGTGATAATCGATTATCACTCATATTAGTTTAATTGCCGTTTCACTTAAATGCTGGCAAATTGTAGATATACTGTAATGGCCCAAATATAATACGACCTAATATTATGACAGTGACAAGAGGTAAAAACTTGACAACTTTGACACTTAAAAAAAAGTAATAATTAAGTGAGACTGTCAGAATATATGAATCAATTATAAACAAATAATCAATATTAATATATAGACTAGGGATGGAAATTTTCTCTCAGTTAAGATGATGGGAACTGGCACATCAAATGGATCACAAAGTCTAGAAAACCACCCAACCTAAATATTCACTAATTTCAACCCAGAGACTACACCAGCACCACTTACCATCCATAGAGTAAGAGAGAAACATTCAGTGAATTTCAATTCCACCAGAAGAAGTTTTCATCCTTACCAATCAAGTTGGCATCACTGAAGACAACATCCTGTTTCGTCAAATTACTACTACTTCCCAAGGAAGATGCTATTATAGCATCGGAATATCGAAGTGTGTGTAAATATGTGTTGGTGTTTTGAATTTTATTTGTACTCTATCATTTTCCCAAAATCCCATCATTTTATTTATTACAAAATGTTTTGCTCAATGCACTTTTTTCATACATATGATGTATTTTTGAAACCTCAGAGTTCTTTAATTCTAGCTCTCCTTGAATCTTCCCAAGTTTAATCCTCCCTTGAATATTCCCAAGACTCCCCCTTGTTAAAGAAATGAATAACTGTTTACTTAAAGTATAATAGTAGCAAAGTTCAACTCCCTTCTGGTAACAGAACAAAGGACAATTATGAGTCATCAGTACCTGATATGCACAAGCTGTTAACACCCATTCAAAAGATAGCCAGTGTTATGAATCAGTAAGCAAAATTAGAAAAATTTCGTTGGTGACTGTCCCATAGCTGGACAGTGATCGAATCGGCCCAACCATGATCATCTTTAGTTACAGGCTGGAATACTGAAGTTTGGCAACACTGCATTGAGGCCAGTCAACAACACAGCCATGTGCAGTATTGCCGATTTTGTTCAGTTTGTTTCTCGTGTAATTTGTGTGAGTTGAAATTTTGTGTGGCTCACGCTTTCATTGCATTATGTTTTGGGTTGTATAGCAAACATTCAAGAGATGAAAATTTTGTGGATGTGATTAGTGATATTCAACTAACAGCTGACATGATTCCAGAATCCTCAGTTTGGTACATTTGTGGTTATGCTATTGCTTACTACAAACTGTCTGTTCGTTTGGAATGCAATTATGGCTTTGATTTTTTTTAGTTGGGCGTGATACAGATGCTAACTAGTTCAATGATCTTACCAGAGGTGGCCACCAACAACTGTTTTGAGGTTTGGACTTATTGAACATAGAATAATGAAGATTTTAATAACAGAAAAGTTCAGAAATAAGTTTCTCTAGGACAAAACTCAGAAGCATATTTTACTGTGAGCCCACTTCAGTAGCTGCATGGTATAAGGCACTATTCTTGCAATAGATTATACTATCAATGATGGGGAAAGTGAGGTTTGAATCTTGGTCGGATATATTGAGCATAATTTTTTCAAAATGGTTTTCCACCCGACCTTTACGCCAATGTGGGTATACTTCCTATAAATATAGCCTTACTTATTTCTAAAACCATTAGCGTAATTAGTACACAAGCGTATAACCTGAACGGGTAGTAAGATGTAGTGATAAAAATAACCTTTTGGGTGTGTTTGGCCTATTAATACATTTGTAGAGATCCAGATTTAGATCAATTTATTAATAGCTGTTTCTACTGTAATTCCTTGTGCCAATTATTTTATTTGGTTTCATCAACGCTTAGAAATATATCTACTTATTATCAACTACATTAAGTATAGGAATGATAAACTTTGCACTGAAAATTCTTGTTCAAAAAAGAAGAAAGATTAAACTATGTACAAAAGTAATGTTTCAAAATTATATATCCCAAGGCCAATAAGTGTTCAAAGCATTAATGCATAAATAACACTCTTAATTTTATTAAAATATTCGCATAAAGGCTACACCCGGACATGGAAATTGAACCTGAGACCTTTAAATTAGTGCAACAATAAATTTTCTTTATAGACTTAGAGCCAGTGCCATTTTGTAATGTTTTCATCATATTATAATCATGTGTGTGAACAGTACATAGGGGTGGTCGGGCACCCGAAATTTTGGGCAGTAAATCGGGCATCTAACTATCTCGAAATGTTGGGCGAGTATTTTTTATGCCCGTATTTCAATTGGGCATCTCAAGAAGTTGCTAAGTATATAATACCATGTTAGCACCAAACTATAATTCAAACTTTGAAAAAAATAGTGTTTAATTGACATTCATAGTTGAATTGTTTCAATTCAACTAATATTAAATAAAGGTAAGTATTATTTTATATTAATTTGTAAATTATTATATTTGTTTTCAACCAAACTTTGATAAGGATTCTCACAGGTTACAAGTCTACAACATAGCGAAATCAAGAATCCTACGATTTAATTTTCTTTGTCAATGGCAACAACATTACAAATTCAACATTTCCACATTGAGATTTTTAGGCCCTAATCTTGCAAAAACTTAATTCAAATTAGTTTTCTATACATTACTTTAATTTATTATTATTAGCCAGATTTGTTAAGATATAAATATAAAAGTATGCATCAAATGAACATTAAATAGAAAACAGCCACTTTACTTCAAGAAAACATGTTTTCGTTTTCGATTTCAATTTATGTATGTTCCAAGTTTAGTGCAAAGTGTATCCTTTCAATATTTTTAATATTGATTTGCAGTAATGTAGATAATAAATTATAAAGTGTGCTATAAAGTAAAAAAACTATTTATTATATATGTATTAAATGTATTTACTAGACGAAGGGAGCAATTGCTCAAAGAAAATGTAAAGGAACTCTTTATGCTCCAATAGAACTTTCACAAATCAAGGAAAAATATGTTCTCTATTTGCTAGAGAATCTTGAGCATAAACTAACAATTTTAATTATTTAAAAAAAAATCAAATGTGACTGTTTTACTTTATAATTTGAAATTTTATAGGCCTGTGACAAAATTGTTTGCAAAATAAAATGCCCGCCCAAATTTGCCCGTGCCCGAGTGTAATTTTGTAATGCCCACCCGATTCAAATATTTGGTGCCCAACCACCCTTAACAGTATATAATCATTACCTAGCACATTTATTTTAAAATTATTATTTGCATGTTTATTTGTCATATTTTTCAACCTCTATAGAGTATTTTTTGTTTAATGATGTATGTAAATCATGTTTTCATTATTTGTAAACACAAGCACAAGAATATGGGTTGTAGTGCTGTCACCAACAAGCTTTATCCTCATCTGGTTTTCTGGTTGCCATCTTTATTTATGAAGTGAACTAGAAACGCAAAAAAAAAAAAAAAAAAAAAAAAGATGTGAAAGTTTTGATTGCCTTGTATGAAAAGTTATCATATGGGCTTGAAAATCAAATGGTTCAGCGTATGGATACACGAAAGTAGATCTGATAATTTTTCTTATCTGTCAGATAAGGTTATATTTATAAGGAAATCAAGGTTTAATAGATAACTTATATAAATGACTCTACTTAAAACAAAAATCTTCTCTAAGATTAGTCCAAGCACATGTAATTTCTTGGCAATAAAACAAATATACGGGCAACATTTGAATACTTATGCAGCACTAGATAATATGAGACTAGTGTCCCTTAAATTGTGCTAAGCCACCCAGAGCAAAAAGACTGGAGTCATAAAATGTTGTCAGGTAAGCGTTCAAACACTTTCCAGGGAAAGTGTTTCGTTCTTACCTTGACCTTCCCTTCCTGGAAAAGCATCTCCACTATCTCCTTGAGGATAGGCAGTATACCGCTGTGATGGATCCCTATTCCTTGCATTAACAGGTTCTGCATCTTCACCACCTAAATAACCAAATCCACGGTTAAGGGATGAGACAGAGAACTCATCAATGTTACAGTATAGCCTATGGTTTATGTCATTGTAGTCCAAAACGTGGCTCACGACAAGTTTCATTCTGGCCCACTTAATTCAATGGGGTTGTAAATAAAAAATAGAAAAATCCAAAAGGGGTGATCTGCATTAATGAAAATCTTGTGTAAAAAAAAAAGGGGGGGGGGGGGGCATTTTCCTAGCTACTGTATATTGTTATAATACCAATACTGTCATATTATACTTGTATACTAGTTCTAAGTAAATTTAAAAAAGTCAAAAGTGTAATTTGTTAATACGTTAAAATAAACACTGAAAGGAGGATAGAAGAGTAAGGCCTACAAACATACTAGAAAACTATAGATCTGAAAGTTCACAATTAAAACACAACAAAACACATACATATGTACAATAGTCCACTTCTTCAGTAGAAGAGAGTAAAACACAGACTGCACTATTTCAGCATGGCTAGAAGTTGATCATGTTTACTTAGATTATGTTATTGCATATTCCTGAACAGGTAAAATATCCATAGCACCTTCAGATTCACCTGGAACATTTCCTAACACCATGCCATATTCTTGGACCTGGAAATGAACCTTCATGTAGGAAACAAACACCACAATCCACAACAAAGCCACCAATCATCAACAGTACCTCCATTTTCAAAGCAACCATCCTCTTTATGTAAAACGCTCTCTACCTTATAGCCTAGCTACCAGAGCCAAACGTATATGCTCAGAGGAAGAAGACATTAACAAGTAATGCCAACAACTCTTCAAGGCTTTCAAGGCCTGAGGATACCTAAAACACATACTACTAATCAACAGTAAAATCAACAGAGCCCTATTCAATCAAGAGCCTATCTAGAAACAACCTTCCAATGATATACTGCTCACCCCTCATATTATGAAAGACTAGAAAATCTCATATTTATTCTAAACACAGACTATAATAGTCTAACCTCATCCCCTCTCACAATAATCTTCTAAACAGTGCTCCAAGAATCACATTCAAATGTCCCCGCCCCCCACACCCTAATCTTTGCAACATTCTGGTTCACCCTAAATTGCCTGACCCAGTCACAAACAACAATAAACCACATCAGGCCAAAGGTCCCTAACCTTGCAACAAACCGAGATGCAGTACCTGTAAAATTCACCAACCTTCCACCTCATTCAACAACAGACTCACACAAATGGAATACCCCATGAAAGGCCACTATGACTGCTTCACAGAAAATCTCAAATACCAGCTACAATGTAATTACTGCATTGCTGAATACATTGGTCTCACCACAGGAACATTCAGGCTACAAATGAATGGTCACTATTTTGGTACCAACCACAAGCCTGACAAACCAATAGCCCAAACACATAATTCAGATTTTGACTCTCGCTATAGTACTAGAGTTATATGATCCCTCCCCAAAAGTTGCAATGCTTCCCAGCTTTGTGAGTGGGAACTTGCTTACCAATATATTACCAAATCCAGGCACCCCCCTGGTCTCAAATTTAAATAACCTTCTCTCCTTAATAGGACAAACTTAACAACTGTACTTAAAAATATTAATTTATCCCTTAACTGAATAAAAGAAAGTTATAATGTTATAACAAAAAATATTAGCATTTAGTTACTATTTATATTTTTATTGCATTTATATTTCCTCTAATGTTCATATATTTTTTAAAGATTTGAATTCAAATTAAAGATTTGTAAGTATAATGAAGCTTCGGATTTCTAAAATAGTAGAGTTGACCCAACTTTAATATGTATGTACACATTCATTTGACTGTTAGTTGTTACATTTTAACATACTTTTTTTTAGATGTGCATCACATATTAAAACCTGTTCGAATTATTTACATATTTATGCTATTGGAGAAGAGTCGTGGAAAGCAAAATTTGGGGAAAATGTAGTTGAAATTACTTGAAATCAAAAGTAGGAAAATATTTAGTGAAAATGACCTCAGTACACCTGACGATAATTTGTACCTTGAACTCCCAGACCCTCAAAATTCAATATATTGCTAGAATGAGATCTTAGACTAATGGTCAGCCACCTTTTTACATCCCGGACCTTATGAGTTATAAAAATAAATTTGGTGGGCCAGTTTGAATAAATATCAAGCAAAAATTTCAACTTTATTTATTTTATTGTAATGTTATTAGTTTATTTTTAGACACAATTGTTTATTGGATAAATATTTTGCTGAGCAGATAAATCAGTTGGTGGGATGAATCCGGTCTATGGGCCTTAGCTTGCCAACTGCTGCCTTACATTATACGGGGCACTCGATGGTACCTGAGGAAGAAGCCTATCTGGCTCCTTTAGCCTTTGGATGCACTGCTGGAAGAAGGTGCGAATGCGGTGCTTATCATCGGAGGTGGTCAAGTCTACTGTTGTGAGACTCTCTGAGGTTTGGTCGCAGCGGTTGCGAGACAGTGTGAAGGCCACCACCGGCAACTTGTCCTCCTTGCGTAGGTGGTCTATCAGGCCCACCCACATCGTCTTCTCCTGCTTTGGGTTCAGCTGACTCCTGGGGTTCTTTGGACCGTAGCTTGACTTAAAAGATGTTTCGCGAGACTTCTTGGCAGCCACCGCTGCTGCATACCTGCAACCATATGATACATGGCTCTTAGTGGGTGAAGTAGGTAGTTAGTACAAGGACATTCCATTGGAAGATTACTGTCCAACATTTCTGAGCAACTTTAGTTCAAATCCCTGATGTTGGAGATTAGTATTTACGTGGTTTATCAAGAGAATCACTTGTTTTTGCTGGTAGTAACCATCTTAAATTTAATCATTTCATTTGTAGCAATGTTCACTATACTGTGGTACGCATAGTCCCAAATTAACACAGATGTATGTGCTGTAATTGTCTTTATAAGCCTTTTCCCCCTCTACAAAGCTTTATTTGGCTTACCACTAGGAATTTATTAAATTTGGATGACCATTTATACTTTACATGATTGCAGGTATTTGTTTTCTTTATTTATCAAAAGTTAGAAAGGGTATATAAGTTAGGTATTAGCCCTGAAAGCAGTAAACAGCCAAATAAAGATTGGGAAACACTGATTTATAAGGTAGGCCTTCATGGCATGAAGTATAACCTTCCCAATGATTAATTTGTTAGTCCATTCTTGGTCAACACAAATAGTACTAGTATCCTGTGCCTGCTTGTATATGATAGCTTTTAGTAAACAATATGCTGGTGGTCATCTATATACAGGGTGGCTTCAAAACATATTTTACAAAATTCCTTGACTTTTACAGGATTTCCAGGCAACATTTTTTTAACTTTCCCTGACTACTTTTTTTTCCATTTTTAATGGTGTATGATGAATTGTATTTATTATTGATCACATATTAAAAAAAAAGTGTGTATCTATTAAACATAAACAGTTTTATCATTTATTTTAAACAAATTTTTAAATTCCCTGACTTGTCCTTATTTTTAGTTAAGTTCCCTGACATTTTCCTTTTTCCCTTGTCATTCAAAAATTCCCTGACTTTTCCAGGTTTTCCCTGTTTCCCCTGTCTGTAGCCACCACGATATAGCATCGTCAAGTGAACTGTGAAATTGTTCATTCATACACACTCCAAAATGTGATGGCTGTCCACAGGATCAGTACAATTCATTTTTCATTTAAATAAATATGAAATTGTTATTTAAAGAACATTTTAGAATAACTACTTGTTGAAGTTAGTATGATAATAACGGCAATACCAGTTTATTATGGTTATGTTCCATTCTAAGTTTAAAAGTTAATGAAATATTCCAACCTTAACCTATTCTGATATTATTTTCACTGACCCCATCCATGGGATGACAAGTCTACCAACCCCTGATCGATGAAACGGCCATCCTGGTCCAAAAGAAGAAACATCTCACTCTTGCTCTTGCCCCCTGAGCCGGTGTACAAGTAGTGCTGAAGGGGGACTGGTCTCTTGGGGGTGCTGATGACAAACATCTTCTTCTGCTTAGTGCGACCCACCCAGCCAGCAAACTCTAGTGTGTTGGGGACTGTGGCGCTAAGCATTACAATGCTCACATGCTTGGGGAGCAGTATCAATACCTCTTCCCACACGTGACCTCGCTGGGGCAACAAAACAATAGGAATATTAGTTTTTCTTAGGCCAATATCACCTTTGGCTATTTTATCAAAGCTCTTGTGCTCTCACTTGCATGCAACAATGTCTCATTACTGATATGACAAACTTCAGGAGAACATATAAATCATGTTTGCTGCCTGTTGTCAAGTGATTAATGTGTTTGATTACAAGTCTAAGAAATCCTGAACCCTTTAATTACAGGTGGTTATGAGAAAGATACAGCAAAATGTAAGCCATCCAAATTAACTCATGACAAAGGTGGTTCAGATAATCAAAAATTTAGATAGTTGTATTGAGAAAAAAACACACATTCTTGTTAAAAATACAAAACAAACACTATAAATTGATGATGATTATAATACTAAAAAAAACAAAGAAACTTTTCCAAAAGATGAAACATTAAAAATGACTAAATGGAATTATAAACTGGATATGACTGGACAGAATAACAACCATGTGGGCTAGCTTACGGAGTGGAGATGGAGGGTATGCCATTGAAGTTTTTAAATCTTTGCACACCCCTAATTTTGAAGATGCTCTATATGAAAAACACTAACTTAATGGTATTAGATAAAATATGACTCAAAACAATGAAAATAATTGAGGTAAAATCTTAACAACTTTGAAATTTATTTCTTTTAATGTAGAAGTTAAGTGATAAATTAACCCCTTTTATATGTTTCTATCCACCTTTCCTATACATTCTTCCAAATATAATACAATTACCTCATAAAGCGAAAAGAGTTTTCCTAATTATTATTTATAGTAAGAAAGTGTAGAAACACTGTACAATAATGTAAAGTAGTTGATAGTGAAGGAAGCCAACCTTAAAGGATAGTTAGTTTAGGCCTAGATAGAAAAACACAGGGTTAGTGTCTAGCATTATGAATTTTGTCCACGGTTAAGTTAATCTGTAAGTCATGTACTTGTTTAACTTATGAACCTAGAAAAAATATATGATACATACTAACAAAAATAGAAATAGTGAAAATAAATAATGTTTGTAAGGCCAACCAACCCCTTGTCCACGTTGGGGGAGCGGGGGAGATGGGCAACGGCATGAAGTATGGGTTTGCCTGTGGGGATGAAGTACAGTATGTGTGCCCCATGATTGCTGTGATAACTGTGACAGCCTTGCAGGAACCCTGAAAAGTAATGGTTAGTAAGCTACAATAGTAATTTATGTAGAGTAGTCAGTGGGCTTAATAGAAAGGATAAAACTGGGATTGGCAAAACCAAATTGAAAGGCGGAGTGAAGAATGATTTAAGGATTTAAGTTGTATTGGATTGGGATGAGGAAAGAAAAAAATGGAGTAGGAATAGTGGTGAGGGAGGGCTAAGGGAAGAGGTGAAGGGAATAAATTACACATTTATGAAGGGTGAAATAGAACTGAAAGATAATCCAGTGGATGTGGTGCAAGTATGTGACTCACATAAGAGCTGCTTAGGGAATGAGGAGTTCACAGAAGACAAGGATATGAGTTGATGGGGAAGTATAAATGGGGAGGGTGAGAAAATGCTTGAATTGTGCAAGAGGAATGGATATATGATATAAAATACGTCGTTTGAGAAGAGGGAAAGATGCAAGGTAATGTAGTACAGCCCTGATTGCTCAAGGAAGTCAATAGTGGATTTTAAATGTGATCATTTGCAAATGAGGAAGGCTATAAGAGATGTAAGGATAGTTCCATTTAAGGCCCTAGACTGTCACCATCAGCTGCTGGTAGCAACCTTGACATGAAGGAAAGGAAGGAGGATAGCAAAAAATCAAGAGAGGAGGTTAAGGTTTGGAAAGTTACCCAATCTTACTACCCATTCAGGTCATACACCCATGTACTAATTTACTCTAAGGTGTTTGGAATGAGGAAGATTATAAAGAATGAAGCAAAGAGGGTAGTGGAGGAGGAGAAGAGAAGTTGGATAAGAATTTGATGGAAATATTCAAAGATAGTATGGGTAGTATGAAAGTATTCTACAGAATGGTCAGGAGTAAATGAAGGAATAAGGAGGAGTAGGTTAGAGTTTAGATGATAGACCAAAATGGAGATGTGGTAATGAAAAAAGAGGAAATCAGAAAAATGTGGCAAGAGTATTTAGAACACCTGGTGAATGCTAACACTACTTCTGAGGAGGATGAAGGATAATACAAAGTGGGCAATAACCTGAAAAGTGTCAGGGACTTAAACCTGGAGGAAGGTGTAAGAGACAATGAGGAGTATGAAAGGCAGGAAGGCAACGAGAAGGGATTAAGTGAATGGAGGGATGCAGAGAGAAGTAAATGGGAAATGCAATAGCCATATCGAGAAATGGATGTAATATGGAAAGAATGGAGTATTTCGGAAGACTAGAAGAAGGGTTTGATAGTAACTATCTTCCAGAAAGGCAACAGGAAGCAGGAGGGAAATTACAGGGGAGTCGTCCTAATGTGCCACTATGTGAAGTTGTATGAATATATAATGGAGAGAAGAACAGTGGAAGGAGGAATGAGAGATGCACAATAGAAAAGGGAAGTTGCGACTAAGGTGGTATGGCCATGTGAGGAGAACGGAGAAAAGGATACCCAAGAAAATGTTGGAAATGAAAGCAGGACAGATGGCTGAAGGGAGAACAGAGAAATGTGGAAGAGAGGACTGGGTCATGGTGTAGGAGCACGGGTGATGGCAGGAAAGAATACATTGTACAGGCTTATGTTCCAAACAGACCTAGCCAGTGGCTGGAAACAGTTTGTGGTGGTGGTGAGGGGGGTAGTGAGGATGATGGTGATTATTATTATGATGAAGAGGATGATGATGATGAAAACATTACCCTTCAACATAAACGTATGTCAGTTCCAAAGGGAGAAATAAAGTTAAGATGACAAACACACACCTCTGAGTCATTGATGTAGTGCACCTCGTCAAAGATGACATACTCCAAATCCCTACACACTTCGCTGCCCCGGTACAGCATAGAGCGCAGGATCTCTGTTGTCATAATGAGGCATGATGCCGTCTGATTGATCTGGAAATCACCAGTGATCAACCCTACGTCACCAAAAGTGTTCTTGAAGTCCCGGTACTTTTGGTTAGACAGCGCCTTGATGGGTGAAGTGTATACTGCTCTGAGAATTAAAGATTAGTTGCTTAATTCAAATTTATTTGAACATGAATTCGAACAATAACATATTTTTTGTAATGTTCATAATTTTTGAAAGGAGTGGGGAGGTACAAAGTTTTGAAAATTTCGACCTCGCTTTGAACATTTTTTCACCTTTGACTTCAATATCAAAGTAAAATTTCGTATTTGACAATTATGAAGCTATGCCAATAAAATCATTTAAAGTTAAAATACACATTCATGTTTATTTTTTTTTGCTATGTAAATCACAAATTAATGTTCACATGACAAAAATTTAAAATAAATGAAATAATTAAATTACATTTTGGATAGTAACTTAATTTATAATTTTAGGATGAAATATTACGTAAGCAGCACAACATTTTGTAAATGATATTTAATACCCAAAGTTTCATATATATTCAAAATATAATATTTTTTGCCAATATTAGACAATGTTTTAAATATTCAAACTTTGATTTGGCTTCAAGAATTTTTTTATTTTATTCAATTTGATTTCACTTCGGATTTAAAAAGTGACTTTACACACGCTTAGTAAAGGAATTTCAAAATTTTTGAAGTCAAGAACAATTGAATTTAGATTAAATGTAATTAACTTGTTAGTAAAGGAATTTCAAAATTTTTGAAGTCAAGAACAATTGAATTTAGATTAAATGTAATTAACTTGTTGCTTTGCAATGTTGCACTATATCAAGTAGTCATAAGATATACATAATAGTAATGCAAAGTTAAAATGAAAATAACAAAAACCATTTAATGTACATTAAATGGTTTTTGTTATACTTAATTTTAACTTAGTATATCAATGCTATATGCCGACAATTGACTACTTTGTGTCGCACAACATTGCAAAACCACAAGTTAATATTTACTTAGGTGGCCACATGGTCTAGGATGCTAATCTTCCAGTAGACTAGACTGACGAAGATGGGAAGATCTAGGTTCAAATCTCAGTCAGGTGTACTGAGGATAGTTTTTCCAAAATGGTTTTCCACTCTCCCGCCACGCAAATTTGAGTAGGTTCACTTTTTCTAAATGTGACATCCCTAATACCATTAGCGTAATTAGTACATAAACATATAACTGGAATGGGTATTAAGACGCAATGCTACAAAATAAAGTTGATTCTCTTTATTCTAAATTTAATCTTTCTTGACTTCAAAATAACATATTAATAAATAATTAAGAATTGTTTCATGACTTCCTATATTGGTTTCTACAAACTGAAGTTGGTAAGAGTAAAGATGTTTTTAAAACTATTTTACTATCATAAATTCATATTTTGCCCAGTAAGATATTTCAAAATTTAATTTCAATTTTTCTAAACATGAAAAAGTAAACCAAGGCAAGTTTTTAATAATTTGTAATGGTTTAAATTAAAAGGGATGACCAGCGTACTTAATTCAGTGATGCTGAAGTAGAAATTGTTTATAGAGAACACTAATTTACACAAAAAACACTGGCAGTTTCTTCAAGTTCAGAGAGTATACTGACAGTGGCAGTGTGAATAATATTTTTTTTAATGTATTTTTATGTATGTTAATGGATTAGCTTCTAATTTAAACCACGATTTATTTAGGGCTTTGTATAAAGCTGAGATTCAGACTCGGCTAATCCCGATTAAACATGAACTGCATGTGTTATTCATAATAAAGAGAGATTGGCTGACTCCTAATACTAGAATATGAATATTGCCCTTAAACAGGTGCTCTATTTCAAACAACCCTTTTAAGTTAAAAAAATTAGTATTGGGCCTATTTAATTTTATATTAGCAATATAAACTTTTGTTTAAAACTAGGAGTGAGATAGCTGGTTCCAACAGAATTTTACTTGTTAACTTTTAACCGACTGTAAAAATGATATAACTTAATGCTAAGCTCAATAGTCTATTGGGAAATGAGCAGGAATCACGAAAAGGCACTAGAGAGTTGGTAATACTGTACCGTGTCTTATTCCTCTGCGACAGGGCAATAGCATACTCGGCCACGACAGTCTTGCCAGCTGATGTGTGAGCGGCCACAAACACGTTTGAATGCTCCTCCAGTTTCAAGATAGCCTAAATATTAGAGTTGGGTTGAATCCACCATTTTACAAAGTTGAATCTTGAATCCGAATCTCAAATTTACCTTTGAATTTCGAATCTCGAATTTGAATATAAAATTTTGAAAAAAATTATGAACATAAGTGGAAATAAAAATATATTATTATTATTATTATTAGCACCGCGTCTTACTACCCGTTCGGGTTATACGCACTTACGCTAATGTGTAATGGTAGGGTGATTGTGAGATGAAATGAAGGACCTACAGTTTAACGTGGAATCCGAACCACGGTGGAGGCCTGGCATTCCACACATTCACAAGATGTCTTGTCAGAGGTGAAGGAAGGGTTTGGAAATCAGATAAATCTGTGCCGGGACCGAAGATTGAACCCCGGCCGCCAGCACAGAAGTCTGACACCTTACCCCTAGACCACCAGGTCACCAAGATATAATAGAATAATAAAAAATACAAACAGTGACTAAATGTTGACATTCTTTCTTATAATACATTCACTATAACATACATTCAATTAAATGTTAAATTACTGGTGTGGGGCTTGATTGTTGAGTTTAACCTATGATTATAATTGATTCTGAGCCACCAATATATATTATTATAGCTCTAAAACAAATTTCACTTGAAAAATTGAAATAAAAAAAAGTTTTTGAGGATTTGATGCTCAAATTAAAAATTTTCTCTAATCTTCAAATATCCTCTGGATTCATGGGCACATTCCTACTAAATATCCAAATTAATATTTAAAAAAATGCATTCATTAATAAATGAAATAATGTGATTTTTTTTAACATCCATTTACTGTTTCCAGTCTGTGATCTGGGTCAGTTTTTTTTTATTCAAGCACTACCAGCTTGCTAGGCCTGCCATAGCTTCATTTCCTATATCTTACAATCTAACTTAAGACTAGGACAGGCACAACACCCAGTCCTCGTCTGTTAATTAATAACTATGAAAAGGTACACCGACAATGATACATTTTTTGGCAATGTTGGGACTCTTAGCTCAGTAGATAGACATGCTACCAACAGAGCTAAGGTGTAGGATATAATGATGTGATTAATCTATACAAATTAATATACATTCTGCAATGAAGATACAAAATATCAAGTCAATGGGGTGGTGATTTAAGATTGGTTTGAAAAGTATAGTTGTCAAAAGAGCTTGTATTTTACCTACATAGTATTAAAGAATGACAAGGAAAAAGACTGAACAGCTCAGTGGCTAAGATAAACAGCTATAGAATTAGTTCCGGAACTATTATTTTTCCACAAAGTGGAATGTAAACAGGTTACTAAATCCAAGGAAGGTGTAGTAGCATCAGACTTTTGAAGGGTTTGAAAATATATGTTGTAATTTATATTTTTATCCTTGTTTTATTTTCTAAAATTCTATAATGTTTAATTCAAAGCTTTATTACAACTAGGGCTGAGCAAAACAATATACATACATTTTTGAATATAAAGACTGTTTTGTTTATTAAATTCTTAGTAAGAATATTAATAAACAAATAATAAAAAACATCAAATATGTTGTGGCAATATTTAAAAAAGGGGAAAGGGGAAGTACAAGGTGGATAAGTGTTTCAGACCTATTTGATATAAATCCAAAATTTTCAACTGTGAGAATAATTTATTAATGAATTATAATAATTCTTTCAAAGCTAGCACAAAGTTATTCAAAAGCGCTAAGATTCTGTTTATTTGTTTTCATCTTTTCCCTTAAGAGTATCTAACAATTATTATTTATATTTTAAATACTATACTTATAAGTAAAAATAGTGGTAGATGGTAAAATAAAGATTTTAAATTTGTGTTGAACATCGGCCTAACCCTAATTTTAACATGTTTAAGACAGATTATTTCATAAATATTATTATAAGCTATTATTAAGATGGAGATGTAGCTTCCAAACAGATTTAGAATAAAAATAGGGATGGGTCCCTTGAATCCTTAAGAATATTTGAGACTCGAAGATCAAAGAAAATTTTGAATTTGAGGTTCAAATCCTTAAAAAAAAAAATCAATTTTTTATCAACCAGGCTCTAGACCAGTAATTTAACACAGTGGATGTATGAATGATATAATGAATGGATTATAATTTATATGAAAAAATGTTAACAGCAAGTTACTATATGTTTTTTTTATTATTATAATATATTCATATTTACCCCTATTTTCATAATTATTTCAAGATTCAAATTTAGATTTGGGATTTGAAGATAAAGTGGAGATTCAGATTCGTAAAATAATGGATTTGACCCAACTCTAAGTAAAACAAAATAAGAAAATTTGTTTGTGAATATTTGGTCTCCTTAAAACTAGGTACCTTGCAGGGTTGATGTAATGGTTTGCACTCCAGACTTTGGAATGAGAAGCCAGGAGTGAATCATGACCAGGCGGATTGTATCCACTTGTGGTTTTTCAACCTATTAACATGCAAATATTGGTGTATTTCCTTAGATTCAATCTTCTCATATTATTAGTATATTCTGTGGGATTTTTTGTGAAGAGAAGGGATGACTAAGTGGGAACCCTTGCTTATATGGTATGAAGTAGTGTGATACCGAGTGTTTTCTTTAAAATTGTCCTGTATATGTTTTATGATGTCAGTAATCCAAGATTTCCACTATAAAATACATTATTAATACTATTATGTGTTCTGTCTCACGACATGACCATTCCTTTTATCAGTGAACTTAGACCGCCAATGTGCCCTGTCCTCTGCCCCTCCTTTGACTCCCAGAATTGTATTCTTTCCTTAAAGTCATCTAATATTTGAATCCTCTTCTTTCCTAAGTTCCTCTTTGCCTCAACCTCTCCTTATATGATGTTGCGCAAAAGACAGTTTTTCCTAAGGATGTGTCCCAGTCCAGGTTACTTTGTACCAAAGAATCACATCCCAAATGTTGGCTTCTCACCCACTATTCTTAGGACTTCTTCATTTGTCACCCTCTCTGTACACCGGATTTTCTCAAGTCTTTTCCAGCACCATGTTTCAAAGCTCTCCAAGTATTTATTTCCATCTTCCTAAGAGTCCAAGGTTCTGCTCCATACAGTGTGATGCTCCCAATGTAGCATCTCAACAGTTTCTTCCTCAGTTCCAAACTCAACTTGCTGGTCAGCAGTAACTTCTTCTTGTCGAAAGGTTCCTTGGCCATGGAAATCCTCAACCTAATTTCTTTAGTGCAGGCACACTTTATCAGTAGACTTCTCAGGTACTTGAACTGTTCTATGTTTTCCAATTCCTGGTTTCCAATTTTGATTTTCAGCGGATCTTAATTTTTTGAAACTACCATCACTTTTGACTTCTCAATGTTGATATCCATGCCATATCTTCTCCCTATATCCACCAGCTGGTCCATAATTTCCTGCAACTCTTCTTTATTTTGGCCAGCAATGCTAGATAATCTGCATATTTTATTGTGTTGATGACGTGTCCTCCTATCCTGAAATTGTCATGTTTCTCTAGGGCTTTCCTGACCAACCACTGGCCATACAAGTTGAACAGATCAAGTGACCAACAGCATCTCTATCTCATTCCTCTTACTATTTATACGGTGTTGGTTTCTCCATCATTAAGCCTCACCTTCATTCACTTTCCTGGGTATAGGTTTGTTTAAAAATGGGTACAGGTTTGCAATCAACCTTCTGTCCCTCCAGTTGATGTTAATCTTATTGAGTATTTCCATCAGTTTCTTCCATTTCACTCCATCAAACGCCTTTTGCCAGTTGATGAAACCAATGTCGACTTCTTCCTTAACTTCCAGCACTATTTTTAAAATTATTCTCAGTATATGATGGCATATGGTTTATTTTCCTTTTATGAACCCAAATTGGTCTTCTTACATCACACATTCTATTTTTTGTTTCAGTCACCTGTTGCCTTTGCAACACACACTTAAAACAGCTGATTATCAATATATTTAATTTTCTAGTGGATAAACAGATCATTTAGATTATTATTAAAATGAATGTTTTCTAATTAATATGTCATGTAGTGGAACAAATAAACAAAGAACAAGAACAATACACAGGCTTTTCATTTAACAAAATATTTAAATCAATTCATAACAGTTGATTGTGCATATATTTTGTTTTGTAGACGCATGCACACATTGAGTCAATTTGTTTATGCATGTGCACACTGATTAGGTTGGTGGGTTTTGAAATGTGATTGATGCTTCCACACATATTTTATGCAGAAGTGTGGACAAAGCTGAGATTGTTTCTACTTGTGCAAATGGATTTACACAGTTCACACTGATTTCTTGTGATTGACTTAGAGCTCCTTGTGTGACCACATTTCAGTTATGTTATTGTTTTTTGGGAAATGTGTGAATCCACAATAAGTGGTAGAGAACATATAATGGTGCTAAGACATGAAGCACTAAAAGATTGGAATGGGTTCTTCAAATATTTGAATTCTTTGAATCCTATTTCAGATTCGAGGAAAAAAAGAAAACTCATATCTAAGATTTAAAAAAAAAGTCAGAATAGGAGAAAAGACAATCTCACCAACATGGGAAAGATAATCTCTAATGGGTATCACATTTTCCAATATTTAGATTAAAAGAAGTGGACTTAATCTATTTATGCACACAAAAAAAGTTTGTGGAACTATGAAAATAGAGAGTTCCAAAATATAAATTTGCCCGATGTCCAGGTTTGATATCTGCCCTGTTAACTAAATTCAAGATGTGGAAAATGAGCCCGACAATGATAAGCCAATGTCTCGCCTGTTTCTGGAAGATATCCAATTCAAAGTCCCAGGTCTTGGCCATGTCCGGTATCTTTTGATGGAAGTCCCTGACAGGCTCAGACACATCGATGACCTCTGCCCACTGTGAGCTGGTGGGACCCTTCACTGTGGCTGTCTCTGATATATTCAGGACCGGAATGATGTCCTCCTATGAACAGACCGCACAATTGTGTTGTCTATAGGTGCTCAAACCATATGGGTTGGTGGTACTTAAGCCCTCCTAGTTTAAGAAATCTGGCCATTGTACCATCCTTGTCAAAGAGGACTCTAGTTCACTTGTACCCTCCTAGTTATAGAAGGCTCTAGTTAACTTGTAACCTTCTTGTCACAGAGGCCTTTATTTCCCTAGTACCCTCCTTGTCACAAAGGATTCTAGCTTACTTGTACACACACTTTCTTTTTTGAAATATAACAAATATAAGGGTTATTAGATCTGAGAGAATACAAATCCCTTGTTAATTTGTAAGAACACAGGCCTACCTAAGTCATTATTTCCCTTTGTTGCCATACCTTGGGCACAAGCTGATCCAGTTCCTGGTCTATCTCGAGCGTCTTCCCTAGATACACCTTGGGACATGGAGTCTCTTGTTTCTTAGGGATCTCATCCTTCCAAAGCCCTAAGAAATCTTCTTCCCGCTGCAACAGCTCCATTAGGTTTACTACTACCTCGTTGCCTTCCTCCTCTGGCATCTTGGCAGACTCCTCTGCCTTGATGGCCTCCTTGGTGACCGGGGTACGGTTATCTGGTCTGAACTCTACCCACAGTTGAAACCAGGAGGGACCACCAGCAGATCTGGTGGAGAGACACAATGAAAGAAACACCATCTCACCAAGCTTAGGATAAATGGAAACACTCGAGAGCTCCTGCTAGCAAAGAATAACTTACCTGTTCTTTTGTTTTGCATCAAAAAGAAAGTAAAATTATTGCTAGGGATATAATGTTTAAAATATGTCAAATTTTTATTCTAAATTTTATTTTAATGCTTAAAAGGATAGAAATATGTTTTGAACTATTCTAACTATAGTTTTTTTTTTAGTTTGAAGGTATAATGCAACCATATTTAAGACATACAAATAATGAATTATTCAAAGGATTTTCTATAATAGTTTTTGCAATATCTAATTAAAATTAGTTCCCAGTTGTTTGATTAATGTGTTTTTATTTTATCTTTCTTTTATCAATTTTATGATATTTAAATTTTAAATGGGTTAAACAAGATATTTATTTAAGTTTAGTCAATGTAAGTAAAGTATTTTTGAAAAGGTCATAAATTAATTTAGAAAGTATATTTTAAAATTTTTTGGTGCACATCCAGAAATTCTTATGTCTTAGGCAAACTTGATTGCAGCAAGCAAGAAAATAATGAAATTATGGCTGTATTAAGAAAAAAGCCATTACAATTTTAATTTACATGTGTAATCATATAATTTCTCACTTAGATAACGAGAATACTACACAGATATACTTTACACATTTTATACAAACATGCAAATATTATTCAATGCTTGGGCAGTAAGAAATATCCAAATTTTGGAATTAACAAAAATTAAAGCTTTTATGACTATCTGTATCAGGTTACGGATCAGTTTGTGACATTACTTTGAACTTGGAGACCAGCCCCACTCCCCACTCTACCCCTTCTCCAGTGTATATAGCATTCAGTCTTGCTCCCTCCCCTCTAAGCAATCACTCACTGTAAGCTCAGTTAGAAATTAGCCCTTCCATTGAGAGCATGTCCACAGTGAAATCTCTTAATACCCTTTCGATATCAAAAACAGTCCATTATTTGGAAAATTATATTTTTTTAAATCACAATGCTTGAACACAGTTTAATACATATGAACCTATATACTGTGAATATTAACTACACCAATCTAATTACCGTGTTGGCCCTAATATAATGCGATGTTTTTCTCCTAAAAATTTCCTTCTGAAAACTGTACTTGTATTATACACACAACCTAACAATTTTCACTGAAAAACCCTGCATCAAATTCCTTCAGAGGTCTATTTTGTAGAAGGTTGTGACTGTACTGGCCAACGACAGGGATCAAAGCGCAAACACAAATCTAATAATAAATTCATAGTCAAGAGCAAAGTAAGAAACTAGAGCAAAGCAGCGCAATTGCAGAAACTATCAGCTATCAAGCTCACATGCATCAATAAACTCATGGTCAAACCAAAGAGAGAGGGAGGATTTCCACCCTCCAGTGTCAATGAACTGGTAATTCAGCAGGTCAGTAATAGTTGCTGGAAGAATTTGTGCTGTGTTTCTGATATTAAAAACTTTAGGCGTGCCTGCACACCAAGCCAAGCATTCTAAGGGCTTAGTAAAACTATGTCAAGTTTTTAACTTGTGGTATATTTTTCATGTAAACAAAACATTTTTTAACGAATGGTAAAAATTTGAAGATTTAGATATAAAGTGCCTATTCTTTATACCTTTAAAAAGGCTTAATTTCAACAAAGATTATAACTATATGAAATTTAGTCCAATTTAAGAGCAGTAAATGGTTTGCTTCTCAAGCTTCTAGATCTTTTCGTTTTTAATAAATTTTAGTTTTCGTGAATATCTAATTTAAATTAGTACAATCTCGTGTAGGTAATTTTTTTTATTAGACAATTTACTGGAATATGTAAGAACAGATCTATAAACAAGAGAAATTTTCAAAAATTGTCAAGTAATCACCTCTAGCATGGACGTAAGGAGTAGGAATTTATGGAGGGAAAGATTCCTAAGATATGAAGCTTAAAGATGGGCTTGTATCAAACTTCAAATCGATTATAGAGGCATTCATGTTTTAATAATTTGCTAGGGAAGGACCACTCCAAATAGCTTCTAATGGCATCCTTCGGTAATTTAAAAAAAAAATCCAAGTTAATATCACTCTAAGTGGCTTCTAGAGGCATCCGATTAAAAAAATATATATGCGACGTTAAATAGCTTATAGCTCTATGCATATAATTTTTTAAATCCAAGCCAGGACCACTCCAATTAACTTAACTAAAAGCATTCAATTTTCAAACATGTGTTGGGATAAGAGCACTTTCAAAGTTCATTAGGCATCTAATTAAAAAAAAAAAGTCAGGCGTGGACCATTCCAAATAGCTTCTAAGGGCATCCAATTTTAAAAATTTGCTTGTGGAAGACTACTTCAAATAGCTTTAAGAGGCACCTAATTAAAAAAAACTTACGAGGAACACTATAAATAGCTTCTAGAACCATCTAAATAAAAAAAAAACATTCTGTGTGAGGACCACTTCAAATAGATTCCAGGAAATCTAATTTATAAAAAAAAAAAAATTGTGCGCACTTCTTAAAACAGTGTTACTCCAAATAGTCTCCATAGTATACAAATTTCAAGAAATTTAGTGAAGTACATTAATTCTAAATAGATTTTAAAAGAATGTATTATTCAAAAATTCTTCAAATGAGGACAATACAAATAGCTTTTAGGAACATCCAATTTTATAACATTAACTGGGGGAGAGGAGGGTAGAATATCCCTATAAATCTTTTTTGTTAGTTGCACCTGACTCCTCCTGTTTCACACAAATAAAGTAACACCCCTACTTTATAAAATAACAATGCTCTTATTTCTTAGAATTTACATCATGTCATGAACCTACAATTTTTAAATCTCTCTCAAAATTAAACTTTCCCTTGGCCCATGACCTTATAGCAAGACCCAACTTGGCTAGATCTATATAGCTATCTATGCTATCTAACCTATTAGAACCGTCCTAGGGGAGATTGCCTATAGAGAGGATAGGAAAACCCTACTCACAAGACATATGAGCGTGTGAATTATATAGTTAGCAGTTGGTTACATAGTCCACTTACTATTATCAAAGTCAATGTCAGTGTCCTCCTCCAGTTGGACATCCTGTAAGGATGACTCAGGGAACCCTCCTGGCCAAAAAGGGAAGTTGTTGGCGCTGCCCCTAGTAGCTTCGCTCATGGGGCCTGGGGCTCGAGTCAGGGACATGGAGTTTTTGGCGGTGGTGCCAACATCAGAAAGGTACACCTCTCGGAAATCGAGCAGCTGCCCTGTCGATGGGTCGCGGTCAAACTGTCGAGTAGTGCCAATAAACAAATTTAAATACGCTTAAGTACAAAACTATGCTACATCCTAATTTTTGTATGAAGAACAGTACTTGGTAATTACTAAAGCTTTTATTAATGTATTCATACATCAATTTATTTTATCCACAGCTGTCAATGATGGACGCTATTAAAACCTAGTATATTATAACACAAATTATATAGTAAAAATGTATTGTTGTTGGCCACAAGGAAATATGTTTGTATTTACTCAACTGTTTGTCCAACGAAAATATGTAAGAATACAATTTAAAAAAAAAAAAAAATCTTGAATGTTTTGGTAATATGTAAGTTTGTCATTTAGGCTCATTAGGTAATTTTATGGTTCATTAAAAACATTACAGTACCCACATTAGTGGACATGCAGATTAACGTCAAGCTCAACTAGTTTGGTTTGCCAGCAACAAGGGGTTTGGGATTTGAATCCTGAATGGGTGTAAGGGTGTTTTTTCCTAAGTAGTTTCACAGTCTTAATCCATACAAATGGAAGTACATGTTCTCTATATTACATTTTTCCTCACCCTACCTCATTAGTGTAATTAGGTTAAATAGTGGATAGCCCAGGTAGATAGTGAGGTTGAATGTAAAAACAAATTAAAAATAATGATTTAATGGGCGGTTACTATCTCTCATCAGATTTATCACCATTCTTACAAATACGCTAGCACAATACCTTCAATACAGTCTCCGATGATGACACATCACAGTGATAGAGTGACCTCGGATTGGATTCCCGGGGCCAAAACTGTTGGGCGTGCTCATAGTCATGAATGGGCAGTCGGTCCGGACACAGCAAGTACTCCTTCAACTGTTTTTGTACGTCTGGCAATACTGGTGGGGGCCCGAATGGTAGCTAACCAACCACAAATAAGACACGAGTTGATTTACAATAGGCCTAGATTTTATTTTCAGAATTAAGACTCATGGGTGGAGTGTACCTAAAATATTGCAGACTATTTAAAATCCTTGTTAAACAAAAATATGCAAAGCGCTGGTTGTAAATAGAAATTTAACAAATCAAGTAAACTATAATTAAGTATATTAAACACTAGCTACATCAAGATCAAGAACCTTGCGATTTGAATTAAATCAAAAGTAATAATGTACAATTTTATATACTTATATGTTTAATTTGACAAATTATAGGTTACCTAACCTAAACATTTCTGCTGACTTACTTGTAATTCATAATCTTCTGAATCAAGAGATGGCATCCTGGAAATATTAGTACTACTGACACTAATATCTAATATCCCATCTCATTTGGTTTGAGAGCAAAGGTGTGTTTAAAATTAATCAACAATTTCTAAAGTTTTTTTTATTATTATTCAGATTGTTTACACTGGAACATAGATAAAGAAGGGTGGATGGATGTTATGCATTCGAGATTGAATTGCTATTGATCGAGTATCGAGGCCGGAGAATCGTGTTTCACGACCGACACGATATTAAACCGGTATGTGTACAACACGAGAAGTAAGGCTACTCTTTAGTCAAAAAGCATTTGTATTGTCACATAATAGAACGCGCGAAATTTGAATGTAATGATAATTTTTAATAATTGAGTTTTTATTTTATGGTTTTAGGTAATATAGTGACCAAAAAATAGCTAATAGTTTACAAATAAATACATTACATTGATTTAAAAAATAAAACTATTTGTTTGGCACAAAAATAAGCCTGATCATAATATTACTTTTTATGCTAAATTAAAATATGTGTAGTCCGTTCCACTCTTGCTTTGCAGTACAGGTCTTATGTAGTGCGCAGTTGCCAGATCTCACCTACTCGAAACAGATGGAGAACTATTACGTTCAAACTTAGCCAATTATACAATCTTTATACACGCTATGGCAATTAATTTAAAGTTTGGGTTGTCAAGAATTCTGCATTATTCTGTTTATTATAATATTAATGTCACTTTTGATACAAACTGTACACTGTCATCTGCAATGAATAGGTTGGTGATAGAATCCTTTCAAAGATGGTCTTCCCATGTACATAGGTTTATACAAAAATTTTCCCTGTTTGCATATGAATGTGTATGCACTTTTATAAACAATGCCTAGTTAATCTTTATTAGAGTAAATGATAAAACTCAATAATTATGATAAGAAATGAATATACAATGGTTTTATAAATTAAAATACCGGTAATTATAAGGGGGGAGGGGGGAGTTTCAAAAACCATTCAAGGCAAATTAAAGCCTTCTCTCTAAAGTAAATAACATCTTAGTTTTAACCTTAAAAATACCTTTATCCTTCATCGTTGTTCCCACACAAGGGTGGGGCTCCCTAAATTGTGAAGTAGTGTTTAGTGGATGGCCCAGATAGCTAAAAGTTTTGAGAGTGAGTTGGTGGACTTATGGGTGGATGAGATGTCACAGGGAACGATGAAGATCATGAAGTTGGTCTTATTAAAAACTGATCCTCGTCATCTTGCGGTTCATCTGCTTTCCACATGTCATTTTCAATTATTTTTTTTTACGCGATTTACACAATTGACCAGTTTTCTACAGAAACATTTTCATACGTGGCAGCTATTAAGGACCTCTCTTGCAACTCATCTGCTCGCCACCATGTCATTTTCAATTTTTTTGACGCGATTTACACAATTGACCAGTTTTCTGCAGAAAAATTTTCATACGTGGCAGCTAATAAGAACCTCATGTCTTTAACATTAAAACTAGCATTGTTCATTTTAATAAATGTTTTACTTGAGCCCACACCATCCCTATAGGTTTAAGTTCACAATGATACAGAGGAAAATGAATGACTTGTCGATCCACTACCTTCACCATCTCATCCACTTTGTATTTTTCAAATTTGGGTTTGTGTTGCGAAACCAAATACAACATTTGTCGTTTAAACATTTCATCATCAACATCAATGTTCTTATGGATAAGCCACTCAGCTATTTGAGCTTTACGCCATGATGAGGTCAGGATCGCTTCTGCTGTGATAGGCTGCATTATCGATTACGATAACAGCTCCTTCAAGTGTATTAGAGAGTAATTGTTCTGAAAACCACTTTTCATAAACGTCACCATCCATTTAGTCATGGGCATCTGCTGTGATTTTCTTGCACAAAAACGTGAGCTCAGTACCTTCAACAAAGCAATTGCCATTTCCAGCGTGAACCATCCCAAAGCGTGGTCCGAGAGTCCCAGGTGGCTTCAGTCCCATGTTTAACCCCTTAATAAATGCTTGTCGAGCACTCCGAATGGTAATATCCTTCCACTCCTTGTAAACGTCATGTCCAACATTTACCCATGATACATCTGTATAAATAATAGGTCTACATTCAGCTCTGAACTTCTTAATATCCTTCAAATACTAATGATGCCACTTAATAATGTCATCCTTTTCAATGAAAGTACTCTTATTACCCTTCCAATCGTACTTAAAACCCATCTCTTGCAAACATCTGTATAAAGAAGTTCGTGAGAAATTTGGCAGTGTGTCGTCTGCGTTCACCCTCGCTAAAATAATACTTAAAGTAGGGGGCAAGTTGTCGAACAACAAGGAGTGGACAAGACGACAAACACCACTTAATACGATGTCATTGTATGAGTTCGTTCTTGATTTTATTTTTCTTTCCCTTTTCTCTTTTGTTTTCTTTTTGAAGGAGTCCGTAAAGGACAACATTTTTGTTCCTCTCTTAATGCGTCAAAAGTTCTTTAAGAACATTTAATAGATTTACATGTTTCCCTAACTGCTTTGGTCACATTCATTTGTTAGTAAGTTAATTGAAAACGTTCATTACTATTTGACGTTTTTGCTTCTCAGTATACCTATGTTATGAACTTTTCTTGTTACCGTTACCATGATAAATAGTTTAAAAAACTAACACCAAACACTATGAATCAATAACAAATCATATATAAAATTATCATCCCATATAAAGTAAAATATATAATAACTAAAAATATAAGGAAAAATTAAAATATAATATGAGCAAACGTTAGAAAAAATATTACAACTAAACCACCAAACACTCTTAGGCCCAAGACAAAATAATGACCGTAGCTCGTGACAGAAGAATAATGGCTTACAACTAGAGAGAGGCTTCTTGAATAAATTTCAAACAGCTGTTCTTTGCTTTTCCAAGAGGACTGTCATCAGTAGGATTCATTGGTGCGAAGCTGATCAGGATTATATTTATGTTTACACTGAGTGCTACGCCTGAAGACTGTGTTTTGACCTTTAGCATCCTACACTGATTTAAATCAATAACATAACGGAGTAAAGTGGCTAAGAGTATGTGCACCAGTATTTTACCTAAAAATATGGAAAAATAACTTGTTAAAATCATTCTAGGATATTTATTTTGTATTAGGTAGATATAATTTTCAAACATGCTGATTATATCAACACACGACTTACAAACTACCCTAATACTAAGAAAACACAACATCCAGTCCCATATTCGACAATCTACCAAAGATAAATCTCAGACCATCCCAGGAATGTAACCCAGACCCCTATCTCAGTTGGCTCACGCTCTACCGACTGTGCTAAAGTGTTTAACTAATGACGGTGATTTGAACCCGAGCCTGATTAGAAACGGTGGCAAAATGTAAATGCAATTGTAAAACTTTAAACTGCTCAGCCTCCCACATCTGTGGGTAGCTGGTTTCTTAATTCAAAGCATAGTGTAATAAAATTTGGAATTGCATATAAAATGTATTCTCAAATTTTTAACATTGTCTCTACAAGTACAATAAAACCTTGTTTACTAAACTCTAATTACAAACGAAGACCAGTATAATAAATGTATAAGTGGCTGAACCTTGTATTTTGTGAAACCAATGTTATCAATTTTGATGTGGATAGGATAAACTAACGCTACAACTGTATAACATTACTCTGCTCTTCAAGACCGGACAGAGCTTAAAGTGAACTACACCCTCTTCAATTTCAAAATGGGGGGCGCTTTTAGACCATAGTGTTTTTCAAAAATAAATCTGAGCCTTTTTTTATCATTTCTTAAACATAATGAACCTATGCAAAAATCAAAAGAAAAAAAGTTTCTAAAAAAAATAATTATGTTTTACTTTAAGTATGTCAGGAGTTAAAATACTTTTTTTTTAACATTGTGTAAAATATATTCCTTTTAGACTTTGTAGACGTTGTTAATAACTTTTATAACAACCACCATAAAATTACTGGCCTTTCCACACAATTGTAACTAGACTTATGACGTGATGCATTTGGAGCCACATGAAACTTTGACACAATGCATATTTTCATATTTCGAAAAAATAGGGATTTAAAAACATCTATGATGGTTTAAATTTATTTCACAAGATGCATAAGTGAATGTTATTTAATAATCCATGCTTATTTCATAGAAATAACAACGTTCAAATTTAAGATACAAAATGGCAACTCTGCTTGGTAGAAAAAGGACAGAGCTAACGGAGAAACCAATGAATTGGAAAGAGATAGTACAAAAGAGCCTGTACTTCAATTGGAGAGTGGCTAAAATTAATATAACACAAATGCACATTTACGTATATTTATAGCACTATTAATATTATACCTAAAAAGTGACAGTTGATTATTTTCTTGCGTATTAGGCATTTGGAATATCCCTTTAAAAAAATTAATTTAGCATCGCGTCTTACTATCCGTTCGGGTTGTACGCTTAAGTCCTAATTATGCTTATGAGTTAGGAATTAGGAAAGTTGAATTTATAGGATGTGAACCCACATCTGCGTGGAGGGAGAGTAAAAAACTATTGAGGAAAAACCACCCAAGTGAGTTTCAAACCTCGATCGCCCCGTCCTCAGCAGATTAGCTCAACATGAAGCTAGTGCATTAACTAACTATGCCGCCAAGGCAACATCCCTCTTAAGTGTCCAGTAAAAGTTTACGGGCTTACCGGTATTAGAACTCCATTTTCCCTGGAACCTCTTTCCCATGATCGAAATATCTTGGTGGAATCGCTCACCATGTTCGTCGAAGACGGCATTGAGATTCTCGGGGAAGAAATACAAATGAGAGTATAATAAATGAATTTTAAATGACTTATCACACCCATAACTTTGAATGAATATAAGAGTTCACCCACAATATAACGAAAGTTTTGTGCTCTAAGGTTTTCTAAAAACTTTTCTATAAACCTTATGAACGATCTCAATGCTGTTTTTCAACTTGGATTTATACATCTTCAAATTTTCCGCCTTGAATTAAAGCTCTTATTTGAGAGCTTACAAAAATGCCTTCTTTAATTTTAGCGTCATTTATTCGAGGAAAATTTACTTTAAAATAATGAAACTGAGCCTTATTTTATCCATGGCCTTAACCAGATTCTTAATAAATCCAAATTGTATATACATTGAAGCTAAAAACACTTTCAGGGTTGACCAGTGGGGGATGTGTATTGTGTAACATTTTTCTGTCTGTGAGTGAGAGACTCACGCTTTGACCATTCTTTCTTTAAGTAATGACTTTTATTATAACGACTGTACAACTCAACTAAGAAACAACAACATTTAGTGTGGATGATTTGCAAACCACGTAACAGTGCAATTACTTATAAATCACAATATGATTATGTTACAATTGTACTTGTTATACTGATTTTTTCCAAAAGAAATCTCATAATTTGGTAATATTCTTTCATATTAGTGGCATAAGCTAACGACAGAAGGAACACAAAAGGACACCTTTCAAACTATATTTAGATGAGTCAATAAATTGTCGCCACTCTGCTGTTTTATTATCATGACCAAGATAATCTATTACAGAAAAAATATTGTTACAATAAACAAAATAATTTTCTTGAGAATATATTTTTTTTAACTCATTCTGTAGGCCAGTTATTCATTATACGTTAGGAAATTAGATTATTAAAAAAAATCATACAATACAAGCAAGAGAATTTGTAGATTTATTCTTTCCAGCCTTCTGAATTCTGATTTAAATTTTATAAATTCTCCCCTCTCCCCTTCCACTTCAACCCCTAAAAAAAAGTTGTTTTCAAGCCACCATCTTAGAAGATGGCAGCCAAAATTCAGTTTTTGGCTATTTATTTGAAAACAATCCATTTTACAAAATAAATTTTCAAATACAAATTTTTAAGTATCTAATTATCTATCAATTGTTATAATAACTTTTTTAAATTGACCAACCCTGGTGGCACAAAACGGCATTGGACATTTGTCTCATACGAATAACGTCATGCACGTCGTCCTTGTGGATCTGGTATGTTTATAGCCTGGTCGGTCCAAATCAAAATGCCTGAAAGGGGTGTATGTTGTTTTAGAATTTAAATAGGAACAATTTCTAGTAATTTTAACTATGTTTTTATGGTAAAGTAATTTTATTTTTATATGTGAAATCACATTATAGAAATGTACTAGAGGTATAATATTTAATGAATATTCGAACAAGCCCAATATTAAAAATAACTGTGAACAGAAAAGAAGAGCTTCTAAGAGAATTTATACTAACATAAAAATAAATGAGATATCTTCCACAACAATAAGGCAGATTTTCTGGCAAACAGGTACAAAAAGAGACACCTCATAGATATTATATCAAGTGAATGCCAAGAATCAAACATAAAAATGTAACAAGCCGAGTCTGATGCAGATTGTTTCATTGTGTCAACAGCCAATGATAAATTAAAACCTGGATTGAATGTCGTTGTAGTTGGCCTGGATACTGGACTACTTGTTTTTCTTCCTTCAAAGTCTTCTTTTTTCGTCTGGCTTCAAAACAAAGCAAAGAGACCTTGTTTGACATTCCTCGAAAAAAAGCGGTTCTGGGTGAGACCTGCGATGTTCTTCTTTTTGTACGCGCAGTACCGGGATGTGATACTACTTCATGTCCCTTCAATCAAGGGTAAAGTGAAAGCTATTGTTATCCTTCAGAAAAACCCTGAGCTAAGGTCAACTGTAACAGTTTTCAATCGTCCTTGGGCATCAAAATAAGACATTACTTCTGGAGGAGATGAATTTATATTCCACTTGTATGGGTAAAAGAAGAGTGAAAACCTTGATGAACTGCTCTACAATAGGTACAACAATATTGTATCCAACAGCAAGTAAATTGGGCTTTTGTTCTTGCAGCACTTACACCAACCGGAGTGATGTGTCTACACAACACTCTTACCTTGTATATTTGCAAGTACAACACTCGAATGGAAATATGCTGAAAGCAACATTGTATGGATGTGCTTGTTCCCATGATCTCCTCCAAACAGCCTGCACCACCTAAATTATTAAAACTAGTGTCCTGTGCTTGCAAAAAGGAAGAAAGGAGGGAGAAGTCCAACCTAGCCGGTGACGTCACGTTGGTGTAGTGCTGCATTCAGTTCGACACGTACACCATTTCTCTTCCCGCTTTCTGATTGGTTATCATGTCTTCATCAAGATCACCCGTGGTTTGTTGATGGTGTTCTTTTTAACTGGAGTGGCTGATGACGTAGGTGATCCGGTGATGATTTGGTGGTTGGTTCCAACCTCCGCGAGAAGGCAGCTAAGTCCGAGACCACGTCTAGAATGTTGTCCCAGTAGACTCCCATTAGATTACCTTTGACCAGGCAGACCAGAATATCAGCTGTTGAGACAGCATGGCAGATTTTCCCCACTCGTCGAATTAGGACGTGTTGATGTTAGGCCAGGCTTGAAGGGTATGCTAGCCAGAAGATTCAGAGGGTAAGTACATGAACAATTTATATAGAAGTGAGTTGATTGTGTATTATAATGTTTGTATATAGCTATAGGCTACATGGAACTAGAATAGAGAAGAATTCTATTCCAGGAGGTATAAGTAAATTTCGAAGTTTTTCATAGTGGGTAATATGAATCAAAAGAGAATTTACTCTTGCATCTTAACATGGGATGAGGTGGGGTCGCATAATCGTAACGTACTAAACTAGTACCGTTACCATTGTGTTGGGATCAAGGCCTGACTTGTGTAGATCAGTAGGATATCTCAGTCGCTATCAAATCTGTGCTAGCCAAGAATTATGATAAGCAATAAAACGAGTGCTACAATACATTAAAGGAACTATTGACTTGAAACTTATATATGAACGAAATCGAACCCATGTTGAAATATAAGGCTTTGTAGATGCAGACTGGGGAGGAGACTTAAAAGACCGCAAGTCTACAACCGATTACACTCTCAACGTGTTTGGATCTTGAGTTTCTTGGTGCAATCTGAGTAGCCAAGAACCCTGAGGGCCACAAGAGGCTCAAACACATAGACATGCGGTACCATTTAGTTCGTGACAAGTTTGCTGAAGGATTAATTGAGGTCTACTATGTGTCGACAGAAGAACAACAGGAAAACATGTTTACTAAGACCAAAGCTTGAGAAGTGCCGTCTCCTGCTGGGCCTTATGTGAAACTATGTCAAAATATACAAAAATTTCATTTAGGGGGCGTGTTAGGAAAATTAATTTTTTGTTGATTGGTCACATTTTGTTTATTCTTACTAAGAATTTTTTTTTCAGTTTTGGTTTTATGTGTGAAAAATATAATATGTTTCTTTGTGTAAAAATTACAACTCACTTTTGACTTAAAGAATGAAGTTGAAACTAATTAAAATACTCTGGTTAATTAGACGTCTTCAACATGAACCATTTTACCGACTGATCATAGACTCACCGCCAAGTTTAGAATGTGCAACAAATCACTTTTTTGTACTTCTACAGTAGTGTAATTTACAATAAATTCTATATTAATAGTCCCTGACACATTTGCGACTAAATCAGAAATGTCACCTTGGTTTCAGTTGAGGTTATGTTTGAAATTTTATCTAAATTGTTTGTAATATGAGTTGATGCACATGAACCCAGAAACCAGTGATCCTCGTTTTCATTCTTGTCACTATTGGCCAAAAAATCTTTCATACCTTGTGCTATAGATGGATTTTAACGATTAAGATCAGTGTTTCTCACCAGATATTGTTGATTCCTATCCGTCTTCTGTTTAATATATTTGGCAAAATGGCCAAGTTTGCAGATTTTTTCTTTAACTTACTTTTAGATGTGAATAAAGCCGTTTTATTGGTTAACGTAAAACTACTTTGATCACTTTGATATCTTGCCAGATCTTACCAGATCTTGATGATTCCTATCCATCTTCTGTTTAAAATATTTGGCAAAATGGCCAAGCTTGCCACAACTAAAACACTTAATAGCCGATTTTATTTTATTTAACTTACTTTGAGATGTGAATAAAGCCGTTTTATTGGTTAACGTAAAACTACTTTGATCACTTTGATATCTTGCCAGATCTTACCAGATCTTGATGATTCCTATCCATCATCTGTTTAAAATATTTGGCAAAATGGCCAAGCTTGCCACAACTAAAACACTTAATAGCCGATTTTATTTTCTTTAACTTACTTTGAGATGTGAATAAAGCCGTTTTATTGGTTAACGTAAAACTACTTTGATCACTTTGATATCTTGCCAGATCTTACCAGATCTTGATGATTCCTATCCATCTTCTGTTTAAAATATTTGGCAAAATGGCCAAGCTTGCCACAACTAAAACACTTAATAGCCGATTTTATTTTCTTTAACTTACTTTGAGATGTGAATAAAGCCGTTTTATTGGTTAACGTAAAACTACTTTGATCACTTTGATATCTTGCCAGATCTTACCAGATATTGTTGATTCCTATCCGTCTTCTGTTTAAAATATTTGGTAAAATGGCCAAGCTTGCCACAACTAAAACACTTAATAGCAGATTTTATTTTATTTAACTTACTTTGAGATGTGAATAAAGCCGTTTTATTGGTTATAGTAGAATCACTTTGATCACTTTGATATCTTGCAATAACTTCACTTTGATAGAATCGCCTGTAGTTTTTATACCAGAACTTTCGAGGGCCACTATCTTTGGCTTATAATTGTCAAGTAAACCAGTAAAAAGCAGTGTCCCTACCCACTCATAATTTACATAGAAACCCATCTCATTTAATATGTATACGGTTGATATAATCGTGTCACAATATTCGTCCACAGGCTTACAGTTGCTAAGAGTAGTAGTAACTAGTGTTCTTAGTAACTCCACTCTCCTAGCCAGGCCCGAGTCTTCAAATACTTTTTCCAACGCAATCCGTGCTTAAGCTACAGTCTTGGAATTCTTTATGTGAGAATAATTTGTTTTTTCCACAAACAAAATTATTCTTGGTAGGGCTTTCCTGTCTTTATTCTCCAAGACCCCATCTTAGGTGCATCTTCTGTCACGGGAGGTTCTGTTTCTATCACTTCAAACAGATCATCGTTCTCCAAGTAAGCTTTCATTGCAAATATCCAGCTGGAGTAGTTTTATCTTCCTATTAGTTTAGCTACTATCAGCAATCCAGATGCAGATCCACTTATTTTTACAATTTGTTGTGTTAAACTTTCGAAAAACTAACGTTCATGAACACGCCTACTCCTAAACTTGTTCCTAGACACCAAAAACAAAGCACTTATTTCTTCTCGTTTTCACTTCGTTATGTCACTCGTGTGGTGTAAAACTATGCCTGGGCCCATAACCTTTGTTAAGTACATAAAAAAAAGGCAGATCAAGTTTAGAATAGTGGCTAATATTGATAGTAAAATAGAGAAGACACATAAGACAAAAGGCCATTGGCTATATTCAACTGATTACACGTACATAGACACGAGGAGGTCAGAAAACAAAATAGGCATTAATTTACTTTCTTAACAAAAAGTAATTTAAAACATTTTCAGTATTTTAATAGTAATTGTTCTAAACTACCATATAAATAAATCCAAATAGCTGTTAAAGGCAATATTCTTAATATTCTTTCGACTTCAGTGGTTAGGTAACTGCGCCTAAGATGTTACGGTTAAAATGATTACCATCCACTACAGCTTGCCTAGATTTTACATACTACAAATAATCGAAATACCCAAAGGAAATTACCCAGATAGTAACATTAAGTTAAGAGCTCCTAGTTTATGTCATGAAGTTAGTGGCAAACTTTGGGGCAGGCTAATTTTGCTTTGGAGATAATAGGAACAAACATGCCTGATTATTTTGTTAACAAGTAAAATCTCTTCATTAATATAATTGTTGAGCCGAATATGCCATGAGCTAGGAATGCGATCCTTGTATTATCTTTAGCGCTATATGACTAGACTAGCATTCTCTTAGATGTCAAACAAAAAGTGTGATAAAGTGGCGACAAACGGAGTTGAGCGTCTGGTATTGTGAGCGAGAACATTTTACTGCAGGTGGAAACTTAGAATTGATCTGCAAGTTATTAATAGTGTACCGTAGTTTGATCAATAGTCTTTCTATTCCCCCTCCCGTCTCTGCCACGGCAAACCACCTCGAATTAGTAGAGCCGACTCACTTCAGTTATCCGAGTGTTCCAGGCTGCCAACTTTCCGGAGTGAGTTTAACAAATTATAACACTTCGCTTGCTTTTAAGAGGGCACTTCGAGTTGACACTTTATAGTGGAATTTATTTACACCCATTCTACCTAAGTTAATTTAAAAAAATCAGTTGCTTGTTTGTATTCACCTTTAAGGGGGAATTAAATTATTGTTTTTAAATATGTTTACGACTGTCTTAGCATATACTTATAGAATATACTTGTAGATAAGTAAAACAACACTTTTGTTGACCGCTATAAATAAAATATATTCCAGTAAATTAAGCTACCGGACTATGGCTTAGGTTTGAAAAAAAGTTAAAATGAATAAAATAACTACTGCTCTTATGAAGGTTGAAATTCACGTTAAATTCCACCATATATTATATTATTGAACAAACATTTATGGGTTATTCATAGTATATAATTTCCTAAACTATATATTGAACTCAGTAAATGTCGTAAGTTTAATAACTAAGTCTAACATTATTTACTTGTGAGGCATTAAAATTATATTAAAGTAAAGTAATTTGAATATAATTAAACATTGCCACAAGAAATGACTAACGGTCAATATTGATTTGTTCACATTACGTTCTTGAAATCGTGTATATATTGAGTTTTCTAGTTATTATATATCTCATATTCTTGATTATAAGAACCCTATTAAAAAAAAGCTGGATTAAATGTACTCAATTTCAATATTGATATCGAAATTAGTAGTATGAAACAATATTTAATTGCCCAGTATTGTACTGTGCATTCCAATATAATCTGCTCTTTAAGCTACTTCCCGCAGGGCTATTATATTTATCTCTTAATCGTAGCTTCTATTGGATAATCACGATGACAGGACAAAACAATTATACATAAAAAGAGTTCGATATGTCGTATATTTTAGGAATAAAAATATTGGTTAGATATTAATACAATATCTATTGTAGGCTAGGTTATTCATGTTTTTATAAAATAACGCATTTTTTATTTAATTTCCATTTTTTGAACCAACATTTTCATTATTACATAATAAATGGCACATAGAATTATAGAATTTACACTAAGCAACTCCTGCATTCATAGGCTTTCATGGAATATTAATTAGGTATCTGCATGGGGGTTAACACCCTCTTTTCGCACTACCTCACTTCACCTTGCAACAATTCACAACTGGCTGCCTAACTTCAAGGCACTTACAACCTGTGTCGAAACTAAATTTGTTGTTTTCTCGGAAATGGTGAACACAAGAGTGTTCCGATAAGACAACTCTTTTTGTTAAGTTAGACATGCTGATTAATAATTCGCCATTAAAATTAACTACATCTCAGTGTTACAAAATTCAACCCTCATTTAATCAGTGAAAGGGGATGATATTACCAACCAAGTGTCAGAGGTTTAACATCTAAGTTCATCAAAACAGTATTCAGAGATTTGTTGTTTAACTCAAGCTGTTTCTGATATTTTAACACAAAATCATTTAAAACGCAATCGGCAAGGGCTCATAACTCCCTTAGTAATCACTTTCTGGAAAAAGTCCTCTATATATTTCCTACTTATTCCTTCATAAAAACTCACCTCTCACTGGGTTTGAGACCAAAATGACTCACCCTGTATAGCTGTGATAGGGTGAAATGTTCCCACCCTCTATTATATACAGAGAGTTAGGAAACTTGTAGCCCAAACTGAACACATAGCGTGTTTGAACCAAAAGTAAAACAAAATCTATGTGCACTAACATCCAGAAAACTATTCTAGTGCCATTAAATTGTGTTCAAAGTTTCGGTGTGCAGCGCCGAGAAAGCAAAGCTGTCAATCATGTGTGTTCAACAAGTTGCATAGGAGCTAGGCGCGTGGCATTGCCCCTGTAATAATGGTAAGCAAGTTCTGTGATGTAGGACCATTAATGACGACCCTCAGAACGTATTCGCATTTTTAGACGAACTGGTGTGTTGTTTAGTATTAATTGTGTTATGTTGTGCTGCCGTGTTCCAAGATGTCGAGGTGTGTAGTGCGGCATGCCTAACTCCTATGCAACCTGTTGTACACACATGCTTGCATAGCTTTGTTCTCCAGGCGTTGTACGCAAAAACTTTTAACACAATTTAATAGTATCAGCATAGTTTTCCGGATTTAAATGTATAGGGATTTTGTTTTAATTTTGGTTCAAACAAACTATATGTGCGGTTTGGGCTATGAGTTTACGAACATGCTGTATATATAATTTTCTTAAATTTGAGACTGGCATCGGTGACCTGGTGGTCTAGTGGTAAGGTGCCGGACTTCTGTGTTGGGGGTCCGGGTTTCACTCCACGGTCTCGGCACAGATTTATCTGATCGCCAAACCCTTCCTTCACCTCTGACAAGACGTGTATTAATCACAACTTGTGAATGTGTGGAATGCCAGGCCTCCACCGTGGTTTGGATTCCACGTTAAACTGAAGGTCCTCCATTTCATTTCACAATCATCCTACCATTACACATTAGCGTAAGTGCGTATAAGCCGGACGGGTAGTAAGACGCGGTGCTAATAATAATAATAATAATAATTGAGACTAGCGTGAGCAACAGTTTTTTTTTATTTGTGGTATTTAACGTGTACTTTATGAACTAACTGATTTTATAAGCACAAGATCATTTCTATGAGCGAAAGCGAAAGTACTTACTAACTTTTCCGGGAATGGTATTTTCACATACATTCTATAGTTATTTTACACGCCACAATTGGCATGGGACTGATGGCTTTACTTCCCCTCCGAAGGGAGTTTTGCTACAGATTATAATCGCTCACAATTAATCAGTTAACCCCAGCTGGATTTTAACTCACAATCAATGGGTCCTGAAACGAGTATTTTACCCCAAACCCACCGAGGTTGACAAGTGAATAAGAGTTTGTCTCTGAAAAAATAAAATTACTATCTTGTATAATTTATAATATAGGTTGGTTTTTTCTCTAAATTTTCCATAATGGAAAAATATTAATTTCAAATACAAAGGAAACTAATTAGATTTATTATTTATCTTTAAATTCAAAGAGAAATTCTTATACTATATTAAAGATAAGAACTTGACATAATTCTTTATCTAGGCACTTTTTGTGTGGAGGGAATAAAGTCTATTTTTCCCGTAGCTACTAGTTTATTTGTAACTAATTAGTTCACGAGAGCAAAACAAAAGTAAAATTGTGCTCATATAATAAAAAAAGTGGATATCACTGGAATGAAAGAATAAAACTGTGATCTACTAGCACAAGAACAAATTCTTCTAGTTGGTCTCGATGGATCAGCCGGTAGCTGTTTCTCACCAGCAGAAACGTCTAATTATTATTTCTACAAAAAGGTCGCTGTATAAAATTAATAAATAAAGAAAACTGTATTGAGGGAAAGTATAGTACCGTAGACGAAGTAAAGGTGGGAAATGTTGATATTTTTTTGTGTGAAAGCAGGAAGCGGTGTGAAGGGAAGGAGAACTCCATAAAGTACATAAGATATTTAATGAAAGCCCCAGTAGTTCAGGAGTTAATATAAACATTTAATTGACTGATTAATATGTTGACATTTTCAAAACCACAATTTAGTTTTCCTCCATCTGGGGTATAACTTTCTTTAGTAATCTTACCCGCCTCGGTGGCGTAGTTGGCTAACGCGCTTGTTGTGTTGGGCTCGACTGCTGAGGACGGGGAGATCGAGGTTCGAATCTCGGTCGGGTGAACTGGGGGTGGGTTTTCCTAAATGGTTTTCCTCTCTCCCTCCACGCAAATGCGAGTTCAATTCCTCTAATCCATTTGCGTAGTTAGTATTTAAAGCGTATAACCCAAACGGGTAGTAAGACGCAGTGCTAAATATTATTATTAATATTATTTAGTAATCCTTCCAAACGAAAGTAATACGCTGAAAAGGTGACCTGGTGGTCTAGGGGTAAGGTGTCAGACTTCTGTGCTGGCGGCCGGGGTTCAATCCTCGGTCCCGGCACAGATTTATCTGAAAACCAAACCCTTCCTTCACCTCTGACAAGACATCTTGTGAATGTGGGGAATGCCAGGCCACCACCGTGGTTCAGATTCCACGTTAAACTGTAGGTCCTTCATTTCATCTCACAATCACCCTACCATTACACATTAGCGTAAGTGCGTATAACCCGAACGGGTAGGAAGACGCGGTGCTAATAATAATAATAATACGCTGAAAAACAATTTTTATACTCCAAATATCTTACGAATACATAAGAATAAAAAAATTATTAGATCTACTTTCAAGTCAAGTCATCTGATCTACCTACATCTGTCACTCTGTTGGATATTTACAATTCCTTTCTAATAAAACAAAAATTATTATTATTATTATTAGCACCGCGTCTTACTACCCGTTCGGGTTATACGCACTTACGCTAATGTGTAATGGTATGGTGATTGTGAGATGAAATGAAGGACCTACAGTTTAACGTGGAATCCGAACCACGGTGGAGACCTGGCATTCCTCACATTCACAAGATGTCTTGTCAGAGGTGAAGGAAGAGTTTGGTAATCAGATAAATATTTGCCGGGGCCGAGGATTGAACCCCGGCCGCTAAAACAAAAAATACAATAAAATGTTATCAATGTTTACCACAAATATATGTTTGTATTTTCTGGTGCTCTAAGTGTAGATTCGTAAGAAGATCAATGTATATATAACTATGCGCCAATCTCACATACTTCATTTTTAATTGACAATTTGAGATACATTTAAATATAATTATAAATTAAATAGTTTATATACTAATCAATGGTAAGCGACTATCGTAATCAACCATTGAATGGTGTTGTTTTGTCCAGTAGCGAGATGAGTGTTCGGTCGAGACCTGGTCCAATGTTCCTCAAGGTTGGTATTCCTGACGGATTAGAGGCAGCCCTGGAAGGACTCACCAGGGAGGTCCTTAGGTCCCAGCCCTCCAACATATACTGGTTCGCTGCTCACCACTTCCAGATCTTGATAGACAAGAGACGGGAGATAGGAGGTGAGTGGATATATTTCCTCTTAATTATACTTGATTCATTCTAAACACATCATTGTCAATAAATGAGGATAGTTCAGATGGGTGGTAATACATGGAAAAAGACAATATTTTTTATGGCTGAATGTTTTCTTGTTGATATTTGTAACCAATTGAAGCAAAGCTCGTGGACTCTGGTTCCAGGGGCGGTTTCCTGGGTTGTCATCTCAGGAGGGGTGCCAAATAAAGCACCAACCTAACCTAACGCAACCTAGGCGTTATAGTGGAGTTTCTAAGTGTAACACTCGTTCACTTTTTGATACTAAAATGAAATTTGACATAGTGGTATAGTCTTAGGTGGTGTATAAAATAGGATATAATGCCACTCTTAAAAAGTTATTTTACATCCGTCATCTTGAAAAAATGGCTCCTTAAAACAGTTATTTTTTAATTATCTCGTTAACTATTCATTATATCAAATTGTTTGAATTGTTATAACAAAACATAGATAGGAGAGCATTGTTTAAAAAATCCCTTTCGTACAATCTCACCGTGAAATATTTGAAGTATGATTGATTACCATTTGGGGAGTTTACTTTCAAATTATTTTCCTATCACGCCCAGAGTAAGCTGTGTTTGGAGTTGTTAGGTTTAAGGATTATTTTAATATCATGCCTAGGCTAAGTTTGGTTTAGAGCTGTTTGGTTTGGGGATTATTTACCTCTTTTCCAATTATTCATCGGTTATATTAGGGATGGGGGGAGGGGGGGGGGAAAGAAATCCCGTCCGGACGCAAAATTCACCTCGGTGTGCTTTTCTGTATGCTCTTTATCCTTTAGACTCAGGAACCAGAATGTTCTTCAGATAAATCTACGTCTACGGGGCTTGGTTTATTTCCCCCAATTCTCAATCAATCCTTGCTCAGCATATCAACAGTCTACAACCTTTGACTTTTGTCTCTCTTGGGCTAGCCTCACTGAAAACAGTCCCGACAGTGACCAACTCAATCATATATACCAAGCGTGTCAAACTTGTTGGATCATATGAGCCACACTAAAAATTTAACATACTGAGGGGGCCACATTGTGAAAGATTCAATAGTTTCATATACTTGAGTAAAACAGAATTCCGACTTAGTTCATAATTACTACATTGGCAAATGTGTCCGTAAGCCGAGACCCCTCGGTTTTTTTGTACTTTTTAAAATGAGAAAACTAATATTAACCTACATATATTATGCTTCCAGAGATTGTACATGCTAAGTGCTCAAATTTAACCACTTTTGGGATTTAATTCTTATTGAAAAAAAACAAATTTACAGATTTTGTTCAAAAACCTCACATGACCAATTTCCTCAATTGATAAAAAATTCCTAAATATTTTATCTCTACTACGTCAGTAAAAAGAAGAATAGTGTTGCACTATATGTTGGTTCACCATAATGTCCGTGAGCTGCACAGAATCAGTGAAGTTTGACATGCTTGACCTATACTATATTATTTGTAACGGGAAACGATTCCTTTCGTTGACGCCCGGAGTTCTACACAACCAAAGTTTATTTTAAAAATGTTTAAAATGAGAGCTAATACACTGAAGATGAGTAGAAAAGAAATTAAAATTTCAAAATTACCCAAGTGGGAAGCAGCAATTTCAGAAAACAACAATTTATTCCTCAACAATGATTTCTTGAAAGTTCACAATTATTTTTTTTAAATAGAAGCATTTTCTTCGAGTGTCTCGAGTTTATAAAAAATATTTGAAGTCAAAAGGTCTTGAGATGTAGAACTGCACAAAAATCACCAAATTTCTGAACTGTCTTTGAATTTTACTGCCACTCTCGTGACTTGGACAAGCAGAAAAGTTGACCTAAGTGATTTTTCCTAGATACGAATAGTATTTTTCACCCAGAAGTGCAAGTTTATTTCATTCGACGCTGCCACTGCACTGACCTATCCTGGGCTTTCACCATTCGGGATCTTCTATAATTCATTCACGACATTAGTTTACTTGGATAGCAACTCAAAAAGTTACTAGAAATAGTCCCTAATATAGCCCTACACCAACAGGTGACATCTATCACTTTGGATAGTTATAATTAAAAGAGATGGTACTATATGAATGTGATAGTTACCCACAGTACTTTAGGCCAATATTATTTATATATTTTTTTTAGGTTGGACACAAACTTTATTTTTCATTTTATTCCACTTAAAAATATATATTTTTCACAGCAATTTCACAAAAGATCGAACGAAAATAGCTTCAAATGGCGACCGATGAATTTAAACCAAGTGGTTTAACATGACGGAAACAAGTATTTTTACAATGATGCACCCACGCAGTGGATACACATATTTTATTCAGTTAAATATTTCGAAATACGATAAAATAATGCCAAAATAACTTATTATATATCAAAAAGACAGGTATTTTCTTTTTTCCAAATAAATACGATGCCTGTACTTAAAGGTATTGATGTATGCACTGTATTACACATAGTCATTAACGTTCCAAAACGAAGAATAAGTACTTTTAATTATGTTTAAAATATTGTTTTGAATTGGATAAAAAGAAATTATTAAAAGTGATGAAATAGTATGAGAAAACTTAAGTTTACGTTATTTTAAATGTAATATACAACAGGTAATTAAAGATCTTTACATTTATAACAAAACTGTGATCTTTTACAAGTGTTGGCAACCCAAAACCTAAACATATGATTTTCGAACTGTCATCCAGGTAAAAACCTATTGTGAACAGACTTTAGCTGAGTTTGCCGTTTATATTGTTGAATAGTAGCTCAGCTTCTCTTTCCATTGAAGAAAAAAAATAAACACGAGTAAAATCGCAATAAATAAAGTGTACAGTGTGTAATGTGTTACAGTATAGCGGGATCAGATCATTATTCAAGGAGTTCCCATCCACAGACGCTTTTCTAGGAGCTTCATTGGCAGTTATTTTTTGAGCTACCTTCCTCGGCCATTATTCTAGGAGCTTCCTTCCTTGGATGTTATTCTAGGAACTTCCCTGGTCGTTAGTCAAAACACTCAATTACCTGGCCGTTATTATAGGAGTTTCCTTCCTTGGCTGTTTTCCTTACCTGACAGTTATTCTAGGATCTCCATACATCAACCGTTATTGAAGGAGCTCCGTTACATTCTCCTAGAGCTATTCTAGGGGTTGCCCGCTTCAATGGCCGAACGGTTAACGCATCACTCCCGTGTTGAACTGGCATGTTGGTGACGAGGAGCTTGGGGTTCAAATCCCGGTCAGGTCTACTGGGGTTGGTATTCCTAAATAGTTTCCTACTCTCTTTCCACAGAGATATATAGCCTCTTAAATGCTCCCTTCCTCATCCCTACCCTATAAGAGTAATTATCATATATGTATATAGCCTGAGCAGGTGGTAAGACATGATAATATATATATTCTCGGGATTTCCTCGTGTTCTACGCAGTGCTGCTGGACTTTGTGAGCTTTGCTGTACTGTGATACGAAGTTGGTATTATGAAAGGCCCCCCTCCAAGCATGATAACGCCGTGATAGTATCGTGGACACTTGTCTACTCTGATGGGTCCGTGACCTGACACAAAACTCAGACATCCACGATGGACTGTGTTATTTGGCGGTGTTGCCACATTGGCGCGGCATAGACGCACATACGCACAATGAATGTGAAACAAAACTAAGTACCGCACACCACAAAGTCGCAAAAAGCATTTTGGTATAATATTTACCAATTGAACTATGGTGATCCGCTTCGGTGGCCGCATGGTCTAAGGCACTCCTCTCTCAATTTACTAGATTGCCAATGACGGATAGATCGTGATTCGATCCCAGTTGGAAATACTGAGAGTTTTCCCCTAAGTGGTTTACCGCTACCGCTGCACATAATGCGGGTGCACTTTATATCTAAATTCAACCTTACTCATCCCTAACCAATTAACGTATAGCCAGAATGGATAGTATAACGTGGTGCTAAAAAACAAACCTTATTGAACGCAGGTGAAGTGACCAAAGCACGGATCAGCGTTGGACATAGCAACTACTAGCAGAAAATGGTGTTACATAAAATTCCTTTGCTCGCTATTTCTAGGCGTAGCCTTCCCCAGTGCATTTACAAATACCCTCTTACTGCTACTGTTAATCTGATTTTAGTTACTGCCATTGATGCTCGCACAGCTTAAAGTCCGCTTCTCATGAAATAATGTATTTTACAAACGTTTGCACAATATCTAAATAGGCTTGATTGCAAACATCAGTTTTATTCAGAAATAGTTCACTAAACACGCACGATTTCTTATAATATTTGAAATATACGATGGTTCATTGTCCTTTTTTTATAGTTAAAAGAATCATCCCTAATCATCCCCAAAAGCTTTAAATATGAATAAAGGATTTTTTTCAAATTGCATTTTTTCTTCTTAAACAATCGAGAGCCCCTATATTTGGGGTTTGATCTCCTATTGTCATAATTTAAATTTATTTTGACCAAGTATTTGAATGTTAATAAATGCACAAAAATACGTTTTAGAAAAAAAAAGCGTAAGTATGTTTATAACCTAATGTGGCACCATGAACATGTCTAATATAGGACATGTTTTGTTTCCTACAGGGTACAAGATATTGGGTTCATTGAGCTGGGAAAAGCAAATCTTGTAGAGTATTGAGTGTTCATACGGCACAATCTTGTGGTCACATCTCACACAGACAGCTATTATATTGTGTAATGTGTACAGGGCTCAAGATGTCGTGATCGCAATAGATTAAATTATCAGAGGAGTTCGTTGCTCATATTTTAATGAGGTTGGTTTTTCATATAGTGTTTCTTACTCTCACTCCACGAAAATGCAAGTACACTTCCTAGAAATATCACTTTTCTCATCTCTATTTCATTACTGTAAAAATACGAGTAGCCCATACTAGTATGACGTTGTACAATTTTTTTTCCTTAGCACTAGATCTTACTACCCGTCCGGGTTATACGCTTATGTACTAATTACGCTAATGGTTTTATAGATTAGGAAAGTTATGATTAGAGGAAGAGTACCCACATTCGCGTGCAAGGAAAGTGGAAAACCATTTCGGTAAAACCAACCTCAATACAACCAATTGAGCTTCAAACCTCGATCTTCCCATAATCGGCAGTCTAGTCCATCATGAGAATAGCGCGCTAGACCCCGCAGCCACCAAAGCAGGTGTGCACAATTCTATTTTTAGATTTTATGAACTACTAAAATCATACAATCACGTCCATTGGTTTTTTCCAAGCAGTGGTGGCTAGTGGAATGTTCCTAAGGGGTTCGCGGTGACTACCTGTTAACTGTACCTTCTATGGCCATAAATTCTGCATACATTGGACAAACCACGTGCGTCTCACTGTCCGTTAGGGCGCTCAGATAAGTACTCGGAGCTTTAAGGGAGTTTACTAGAATTCCCTAGAGCAGGGGTCGGCAACCTGTTGGTAGAGTTGTGACGCAGTAATATTCGTAAAGTCACTCAGCGTGCCAACCAACCTAAGCCCACCCAAATCGTATATATTCTTATACTAGTTAATTATTAGTACAACTATTAAAACAAATTTAAGTTGATCTTGTAAGATTTAAATGTGATAACATGTGTCTGGATCGAATACATTAAATAGCTACTGTTTCTTGAATATTTAATATTTTAATAGAAATCAGAATAAATACAAATGTTATAAATGTGTTCAGCAAAATTAGAGTTCTGAAAATATTAATTTGAACTTTTGAAACAAATCAATTGAATCGTTTGAACATAAAACACGTTGTTATTGAAACTATTACTCACATTAATGGTTGTAATTAAACATAAAGGTTTTATATCATTTTTATTCAAATCACTCAGTGTACCATTGAAAATAGTTTCACGTGCCGCCCTTGGCACGCGTTTCATAGGTTGCTGTACCCTGCCCTAGAATGTGAATGGTATATCTACAGTAATATCCATTATCAGCTACTAATATACTTGCCTGAGATCATAGTAATTGATCACACACGTCGATATTTTTATAGGAAGAACCTAGTAGAAAATGCAAACATATTTTGGCTGTCAATGTTGATAACATTTCACAATGTAATTGGTGTGAATTTATAGTGTCTGATAATATAAATTATAGCTAAATCGACAACAGCAGGTAGCATGACCTGCCGCATGAATGCGTGAATGTAAATCTAGTAACTTTCCTGGCTGTCAGATAAGGCCCTTCATACGAAGATTGATCCATATTTACTCATTTAATCCTGATACTCGTTATTAGAGGCGTATCCCAACTTAAGTGTAAGGAGATCAAAACAAGACCCCATAGCATTAATTTAGCAGGGGAGAAAGAATACACTTAGTTTCCTATTGTTTAATCTGCCTCAATATAATATGGTGACTACATTTCCACCCCAGTAGGATTCAAAATTAACTATCCCATACTCTTTTGAGTATCACTGTTTCAATTATCTCAACCAAGGACAAGGTTTTTCCAACAAGTGTTCTATAACTAGGCTGCAGCCCGGATAGGATGCCACGTGACAGATCACTTCCTGTATTCACAAACTACCTCAGAATAAAATATAATTGGATCAATATCAACAGACAAGACTAACATCATAAGAATATAAGAGATCATTTAAATTATTAGACCTTGATTCCCCGATAAACTTGGCAACGCCGCACTTGACGACCCATTCGTTTCAAGATTTATAGCTGGTACTTTTTTATTTGGAATAAACACCGACCTTATAAATGTTCCCGTAGACCGCCACTTGTATTCATATCCCCTCCTTAAGTTAACCACCATGGAGGCAACAGAGAGTAGCAGTATATCCACCTACTGCTTCATGATCAGCAACTTCTTGAGGCAAGGTAGGCAACACAAAAACCTTGGATATTTAATCACAAGGCCTCCTAGAGACCTAAACAAAAGTGGGGTAACAAAGAACAACATTATCTCCACCTACTTCAAGACCAGCAACTTCTTAAGGCAAAGTAGGCAACACATAAACATTGGATATATTATCACAACGCCTCCTATACCACCATGGAGACAACAAAGAACAACAGTGTATCTACCTGCTTTAAGATCAGCAACTTCTTGAGGCAAGGTAGGCAACACATAAACGTTGAATATATTATCACAAGGCCTCCTAGACCACCATGGAGACAACAAATAACAACATTATCTCCACCTACTTCAAGACCAGCAACTTCTTGAGACAAGGTAAGCAACACATAAACATTGGATATATTATCACAAGGCCTCCTAGAGACCTAAACAAAAGTGGGGGTAACAAAGAACAACATTATCTCCATCTACTTCAAGACCAGCAACTTCTTGAGGCAAGGTAGGCAACAGATAAACATTGGATATATTATCACAAGGCCTCCTAGACCACCATGGAGACAACAAATAACAACATTATCTCCACCTACTTCAAGACCAGCAACTTCTTGAGACAAGGTAAGCAACACATAAACATTGGATATATTATCACAAGGCCTCCTAGACCACCATGGAGACAACAAATAACATTATCTCCACCTACTTCAAGACCAGCAACTTCTTGAGACAAGGTAAGCAACACATAAACATTGGATATATTATCACAAGGCCTCCTAGACCACCATGGGGACAACAGAGAACAACAGTATATCCACCTGCTCCAAGACAAGCAACTTTTTGAGGCAAGGTAGGAAACATATAAACATTGGATATATCATCACAAGGCCTTCTAGACCACCATGGAGACAACAGAGAACAACAGTATATCCACCTGCTTCAAGACAAACAACTTTTTGAGGCAAGGTAGGCAACACATAAACATTGGGTATATCATCACAAGGCCTCCTAGACCACCATGGAGACAACAGAGAACCACAGTATATCCACCTGCTTCAAGACAAGCAACTTTTTGAGGCAAGGTAGGCAACACAGAAATCTTGGATATATCATCACAAGGCCTCCTAGATCACCATGGAGACAACAGAGAACAACAGTATATCCACCTGCTTCAAGACAAGCAACTTTTTGAGGCAAGGTAGGAAACATATAAACATTGGATATATCATCACAATGCCTTCTAGACCACCATGGGGACAACAGAGAACAACAGTATATCCACCTGCTCCAAGACAAGCAACTTTTTGAGGCAAGGTAGGAAACATATAAACATTGGATATATCATCACAAGGCCTTCTAGACCACCATGGGACAACAGAGAACAACAGTATATCCACCTGCTCCAAGACAAGCAACTTTTTGAGGCAAGGTAGGAAACATATAAACATTGGATATATCATCACAAGGCCTTCTAGATCACCATGGAGACAACAGAGAACAACAGTATATCCACCTGCTTCAAGACAAGCAACTTTTTGAGGGAAGGTAGGCAAAACAGAAACCTATAGTTCATTTACCTATTATATTACTTTTTTAAACATTTAATGCCTATACATTCTACTATTGTGTTACTATAAGCTAAATTTACAACAAACACAACCATCAAAGTTTATACCCTTACATTCTTTTTTCCTAGCACCGCGTCTTACTACCAGTTTGGACTATACGCTTATATACTAATTATGCCAATGGTTTTAGAGATGAGGAAGGTATATTTAGAGTAATTTTACCAGCACTTGCATGGAGGGAGAGTGGAAAACCACCCTTAATACACCCAACCAATATTCAAACATTGATCTCCCCATCATCAGCAGTTTATTCTCTGCGATTGTGACGCCTTACGGCCACCGAATATGGCCGTAAATGGTCATTTAGAGAAAGAAACAGTCCCCATTGCTCACAACACACACACACACACACACACACACACACACACACACACAACACACACACACACACACATACATATATATATATATATATATATATACCGGGGTTTTTGGATAACTAATAAGATAGTCTTAGACTGAACTGACATGTTCTACCGTTGGTAATTAATTAATATGAATTTTCTAAACACTCAGATACTACAAAACTTACTCCAAGCTAAAAGCACCTCTAGCTGAGATAGCTCTGCACAGTTAAAAAACCTCCATGCGAAATAGCTATGCACAGTTAAAAGCATCCTTTATTCTAGAGTTTGGGTTCTGATCCCGATAACTTTCATGGGGGACGGGGAGGGGGAGGGGCGTGTTTTCCTACCTATTTTTAAAATCCTTTTCTCTCGCTGCTAATAGTGGTACATTATACTAAAATTAATCATCTTCAGATTCTATAGATTGTCACTTAAATTATATACACTATATAATCTAAGAAAACACAATGTAAAGTAATTTTAAGAAACTGAACCAGCAGTGATCTTAAGGGAGGATACATTCCTTTAAAACTTACATATTGCTAGCGGGCTGGATCATTTGCCTGCCTTAAACTATTTGGTGTAAAGTATTTATGGTCTTAGGTTAAGTTAGTTTGTAGATAATGTTCAGATGTAATCTTGTGTTTAAAAAGTGCACCCATATAATAAAGACTAAACAAATATGTTTGTGTAGTTGCGCGTAGCACTAGGTCTCTCCGCCCCGAGGTCAATGGGGTCATTTGTAAGCTATACGGGTCAGAGGTCACAGCCGAGACATTGGTAACTTAAAGATAAACAAAGATAGCCACTGGAAAAATATGAGAGTTTTCCGGTAAATTTTGGAGAGGAAATTTTATCGCAGAGGTGGCTTTTGACTTATTAAAAAGGTGAGGTGGTTGGGTTGAGGGAAGTGGTACATAAAGCCTATTACAAACATACATTACATTAAACCTTCAAATAGTGTGTTGAAGGACGAATGGTGGTTGAGGTTGGGGACTAAGATTTCAGCAAATATTCATTATTATTAGGTGTGCTGTCTTAAGACAGGTCCAGTCCTTTTGTCAATGAACTTAGACCACCAATGCACCCTGTCCTCTGCCTCCTTCAACTCCTAGAATCTTCTTCGTCCCTTCAGGACAACCGATATTTGAATCCTCCTTCTTCCTTACATCCTCTTTCCCTTAACCCTACCTTCTATGACGTCGTGCAGAAGACAGTTCCTCCTCAGGATGTGTCAAATACAGTCTGCTTTGAACAGAAAAATCACATACAAAATGGTTCTCTTCTCACTCACTCTTCTTAGAACCTCTTCATTTTTCACCCTGTTTGTACACCTAAACTTCTCAAGGCTTCTCTTGCACCACATTTCAAAGCTTTCCAAGTATGTCTTTTTCATCTTCCTGGTAGTCAAAGTTTCTGATCCATACAGCACGATGCTCCAAATACTTAGAGGTGAGCCTTAACATTATCTTATTAAGGATATTCTGAAAATAAAATCCAAACAAAAAATAATAACAATTAGAGATAAAATTTTGTCGTTAAAATGTTCAGATCAATCCCAGGGAAAGGAAATATATTTGTTAAGGATTTTATTTTAATATTTAGGTATTAGCATACAGTAGATCCCACGTTAGTAACACATTCAACCACAAAACGCTGTAGTATATATGTGATTAAGAGAAGAAAGCTTGAATAGCTTTTATTACTTTATTGGAACTTATTCAAAGTTAAATAGCTTACTTTTTTTTAAATCAGAAAACAAAAATGGTAAATTTTCCAAAACGAAAACATTTAATTGAAAAATATTAAGGGAACATCTTCCAAATCATAAGATGTATGTGGGAAATTTTCCATCTCAAATCTCATTACTAGTTGTGTTGCTGGGTAGTGGTTGACGGGCTGTTGATGGCTCGGTATTGTTCTATCGTCGAAGCGATGTCAGAAACTCTGAGAAGACAAATAAATAAATAAATAATGAAATATAGTCAACATTGATAGGAAGTCATTAAACGTATCTCGCAGATGTAAACAACATTGTCAACATTAGTTAAAAGTGATACCCTTGGCTTGGCATACGAATGCATGAAAATAGAATTAGTAACGTCTAGAACTGTCAAATCGCAAGAAAAAGATTTTTTTATATGTCGATATGATTATATTCCAGAGTCTGGCTTAGTAAAATGTATATTTTTCTATTGGTTCATTTTGACGTGGTAGTTTTAGTGTATTTTAACATGCACTTAGTTGACCAGCACAAAAACCCACGAGACTTTTAGGGCTCTCTGAATGAATTGAACAACCTGTACCCCCCGGGTCTAGAGCCAATCTCACAGAAAATGTTGGTAGAAGCTCAACCTCGGATAGCCCCACGCATCGTATAGTACATCTGGTAGTGAAAAAGCCTTAACTCTCCTCTAATTTAATTTTTCTTGGTGAAAATTAATATTACTAAAGGAAAATTCTTTGCGCTTTGTTTTTCAATATCCGTCCAGGATATCCGCGTCTTTCTACTCATTCAGGCAACCCACGTATTTCAACCCAGCCAGACTATCTGTTTCTTTTAACCCATTCAGGCTCTCCGCTTCTTTTAACCCATCCAGGTTATCCGAGTTTTTAGCCCATCCAGGTTATTTGCGTCTTTTAACTCAACCAGGTTATCCGAGTTTTCAACCCATCTAGGCTATCCACGTTTTTTTAACCCATCCAGGTTATCTGCGTATTTAACCCATCCAGGCTCTCCGCGTCTTTTAACCCATCAGGTTATCCGAATTTTTAGCCCATCCAGGTTATTTGCGTCTTTTAACTCATCCAGGTTATCCGACTTTTTAGCCCATCCAGGACTTTTAGCCTATCCAGGACTTTTAACCCATCCAGGCTATTCGCGCCTTTTAACCCATCCAGGTTATCTGCGTCTTATTACCAACCTGGGATATCAAGCCTATTTACACAAATATAGTAGGGATGGGAGTGTTATAATATAGAGAAACTGTACCCGCACTTGTATGGTTGTTGAGTGGGAAACAATTTTAAAAACTCAGCCCACTTATTTGTAATTCGAACCCTAAGCTCTACGTCACAGGCCAACCAGAAACTACTAGACTGACGCCTTTGTCCACGTTACAACCAGTGTGGGTAGTGATCACTTTGCATGATTAGAGGAAATACCATCATCTCCACACCTTGCTCTACTTTATTCCGTACAAAATTAACTTTGGCATTTGGCTGTCTTCTCTTTTTCTTTAAACTATTCTCAGAATTCTACCCAAAACATGATATCTAAAGTTCTATACGCGTAATCTTATTCCCGCACTTTTGTTTCATTTGTTCCCGCGTGTTCGGCACAAAACATAACTCCTCAGTCTCTATATACGTGCTATCCTTCTCGTGCTTTTCTTTAATTTGTTCCTACAGGTTAGAGCCAAAACATAACATCTCAGGTTCGATACACGTTATCTTTTTCCCACGCTTTTCTCCTTAGCCTAAAAGATCGTTACAGTTAGTTGTTCGACTAGTTGCTATATTGGGAGGGACACGCATCGTCTATCAAAGTTTCCAAGATTTAAAAATTTGTAACACTTAATAAAAAGGAGAAGGGAAAATGATGCCTAATCTCAATGTTCCAGCTCAAGTATCAACACTTTAATATTGAGATAATCAAATGAGGTAATAGGCCTACTACTTTCTCCTGTTTTGGAGGGTTCTGGCATAGCCATCTTGAAAAACCATAGGCAACCTGTTCCCACCACATTTTTTTTTACTAGCACCGCGTCTTACTACCCGTTCAGTTTATACGCATATGTACTGATTACTCTAATAACTTTAGGGATTAGAAAGTTTATGTTAAGAGGAGGTATACCCGCATTTTCACGGAGGAAGTGGAAAACAATTTTCTAAAAACCATCTTCAGTACACCTGACCGAGATTCGAACCTCAATCTCCCCGTCATCGCCAGTTTAGTCTACTGTGAGAGTAGCGTGTTAAACCATGCGGCCACAGAAGTGGGCGACATTCTTATTAATAAGGGGATCTTAATGCACCCCTCTATTCCGAGTAGGTTTTGGGAGTATTTCTTTCAGTGGCACACCCAGAACTGTACTTTGAGGAAGGAGGGGGGGGGGGGGTGAAAGAGAAATAAAAATTATCAAATACATTATTTTTGCTTTATATGTTTAACGAATATATAAAAAGTTAAATATTAAAAGTTTTAAGAATAAAAGAACATATAAGACTCGGTGTATGGATATTGTTGAAGCGAAGGAAGTATGCAAGGATAAGGAAGTTTGGAGAAAGTTAGAGAGGATGGATTAAGTACGGAGTTGTTTTGTGATATATTCACAGTTCTTGGCCCACCCCGTGAGGGAGTGGAGTAATTACTGATTAGTATACATTTAAGCTTTTACTAGCATTATTTGATATCTTGGGTTAGGATGGAGGAGAACGCCCTCATTGCCTCCCCTCCTTTCTTTTGTTCATCACAAGTTCCCCTTATGTGGTCGTTTGTCGGCTTCTAGCCTGGGGGTAGGCGCTATCGAATGAAAACTCGCGAATTATTCGATAGTTTGAAAATCATTCGAATGAAATTATTCAAATTCATTCGCGTTTGTATTGATAAATATTCACCCTTAATACTCTCAATGTCTTACTTGTCATATATATACAAAATATCAGTTTCCCTAAGGCCCACTTTTTTGGAAGCAGTACAATGCTCTTCCTTACTGATCGATAGTCTTCCTTACGAATTCTGATGTATTTCTTGCTATCCTTATGGAAAATATTAATTGATCTTAAGGCTATTATCATAAATCAGTAAGTTCATTACTACTGGAGGTACATGAACACACCATTTGCAATTGAGTGAAACGTGGCTCTCCAATCTTGTCGTCTTCTAAAGCCAGACGGGACAAACCCTGGCTTTAATCTCGTTATTAAGGCGCCAGCGTGTTACTGAAACGGCTTTTGTTTAGAAATTACTAGGAATCTACTATTTTGTCCATACTATATAGGTATTGAACATATTTATTATATTTAGATACCAGTATTTTAGTAACCCATTTATATCATTATAATATATATTATATATATATATATAATAAATTCTCACAAAATAGTCAAGTATGTTCAAATGTCTCATCCCCGCCTGTGTGTAAAAGAGAGAAACAAATACCCGAAAGTTTATTTCCATCACTTTCTCACATATTGGTGTACAAACGACAGCTAGATAATTGCAGCTAAATATATTCATCCAGTTATTATATATATAACTAGTATCTAAAATAAACTTTAATGGTCAAAATTGATATACTATTCTGTTTCTATGCAAAATTTTGTATGTTTTTTTTAATTGGATAATAAAATCACTGTAGTGATCAAATTTTCATAATTTTATATGGCTACTTTTTTAAAGTACCTAACTTAATTTTAATATTCTAATTGTGGGTTTCAAACATGTCTACTGCAGCGATCACGCATCAATGCTTTTATGTGATAGCATTTGGGGCTCATAATACACAATACATAATTTGAAATATGTTATTCTTACATCAGGATAGCTTATTAACTTAATTTGTATTTTTATCAGTTATGATTGCATTGCAAGGCAAAAGTAAGATAATATCCATTATTATTTTGAATAGTCAGCTTTGTTAACACTGGAGATAATGATGCACGCAAGATTGACTATCGATCAGCAGTCTAGAACGAGTGTAGTTTATTTCATTCGAATACAAAAAAACAAACGGTTTTGGTGACTATCGAATGATCATTCGATAGTTTAAATCATTCGATAGTGCCCATCACCATACTAGCCTACCACCTACACACGCTGTAGAGGAAGACGAGTGTGCCAGAAAGACGGAAATATCGTGCGGGTTGTAGTCAGTGCTGCCAACTGGAGTACACTACTCATCTCGGTGTAGAGTCATTGGTGGTACCGATGAGTAGACCCGACGAGAGTAAAGTCTGAGTCAAAGGAACTGCACTTGTATTTAAAGAAGAAAGATGGAAAATATTCCTTTAATTTTTTCCCCGGAAATTTTACCCCACTGTCTAAATGGAACGAATGCACTCGAGATATTACAAGTTTTAAACTTCACCCTCCAGTTTAATCTACCTGAATACTTTTACACCAGAAACATTATCAATTAATTAAAATACCCAGCAATAATAGCGATTACAGATTTCTTCTCACACACTCACATATCAACTACAGTGCTTGGTGGTTGAATGTGCCACTAGGATCGAGTTTGCTATAAACGAGATATTTTAATACTTCAATATTATAATCAAGGCGTTTACGAATACAGTCATTTTATCCTTTCCCTGGGATTACATCCTTTAAAGTTACTACAGGAAAATATTATTTTCTACTTGTATTTGTCAGGAGAGATATATACCTACAATCTCTGCTACAATGCTAGGTAGCAAACGCAATGAAATCACAGGCATTTTACTGCAAGTCTATACACAATTAAATAACATAAATACTTACTATGTGGAAAAGAACATCCTGCAAACATTATCTTCAAGCAGCCATATATATCATAGTGACGTCACGAATATCATCACCATGCCCTAATATCTTTTAGGGCATTGTTTCTCAATCTTTATACAACAAGGTGGAACCATTTGAAACAGTAGCACACCAGGGAGGGGGGCATATGGGGCAATTGCACCCCCCTAAGTACCACGTAATTTTAATCAAAACTTAAAATACATCAAGTTGGACTATAAAATCAAGCATTGAAGTTGTGTTGAATTAGTTTGAACTACATTTTTTAGTCTAATAGTCAAATGATTTTCAAAAATTTGCCAAACGAAGACAATTACAAATATCTTCTAAAGGTATCTAATTTAAAAAGATTTGCCAAGCAAAGATCTCTACAAATATCTTCTAGAGTTATCTAAATTTCGAAAATATCCCCTCCGAATTTCTGGTTTTTAGTGGAGAGGGTCTTCAGACTCCCCTGATGGATTGGAGGTCAAACTTATTAAGAAAAACTATATATTTTACCCCTCTCTAACCCCATTTTCCTTTGAAATTTAATTCTGGCTACAAACTTGATGGTTTATCATCCCCCACTCCCCCAACTACATTTCTGGGTTCGCTACTGCTTTGAAACAATAATAATAAATTATTTAACTAATACATATAGGGCCTACATAAAATAGCAACACTGTTCTAAACGGTACATAGATCTTAAAATTAAAATAATGTTTATAATGTTATGAGGTAGTTAATTAGTTTTCGTTTTGAGTATATGTAAATTCACCAAATTAAGTTTTCACGCCCTCTGGCCTAAACCATTAAAATATACAATGGTGTCTTTTGGTAGGTAGTATTTGAGGATCACTGGTCAAGGCGCTTAAAGTTAAGGAAGCTCTTAGTTGAGGGCGTACTTAAAATAAAACATATATTTTGTGATTAAATATTTACTATATAAACACAAAATCAATATTAACTAACACCAGAATAGCCTACTTGTCAACTTAATTATAAATTTACCTACATTTTCGCAGCTCTCTTAGGGGACCATCATTGTACCACAGTACGAACCATCATCCCATATGAGAGCCACTGGTTTACGGTCTTGTTACAAACAACGGCTAGAGTGCGACTTGGTTTAGTAAGTGTACACCGATAGTCACGGGGTATGAGGAAACATACTCGCATTATACCACATTTAAGGTGATGAAGAGGTCAAGGTTCGAAATCAGCTGGGTTCATTTGGGGAAAGGGGGGATGAGATCTTATTTCATGTGTTCTATCATCCAAGCTAATGCAAGCTAACTTTCTCTGAACTACCCTCTTCTTCCTTACCTCTTAGATCAATCCGTTAAATAAACCTTATGCTAGATTACATGGACTATAAATTATAATCATTGGCTATGTTTTGTGCTGAACTTATGGTAAATATTTGAACAGTTTCTACCCAGGATCGTCGAAGGGGTCCCCAAGACTCGCTGTAAAAGACGCGGTGTTTAGACTCTAGTGCAGCGTTTTTCAGCCTGTATACTGCGGCATATTGATGTGCCACGAAGAGTCAGCAGATGTGTCGCGGGTGTTCGGAAGAAGGTCTTAAAGAAGCGAGAAAACAAAATTTGAGGAATAAAAATAAATCCTTGAAAATCCATTATCAACATTATTTAAAATAAAAAATAATACAGTTATTAGAATTTTATCTATTACATAATTTTTTTTAGCAATGTACCCATTCGGGACGCTTATGTACTAATTTGTTGATGGGCTAGAATGAGGAAAGCTGAGTTCAAAGGAAGTATATCCACATTTGCATGGGGTGGTTGGGGCGGGGGGGGGGGAGAGGGGGAGAAACCATTTAGTATAAACCATCCTCAGTAAACCCGGCCTGAATCAAACTACGATCTCTCCGTCATCGGCAATCCAGTATATTGCGAGAGTAGCACCTTAGACCATGTCGTCACCAACGCGAGTATTAAACTTTTAAACACTCTTTATAATGGTTTTTTAGATAAAATTTCATGGCGGGCTATGAAAATTTTAGCTTCTTGTTCATAGTGGCGTGAGTTGAGAGAGGTTGAAAATTGCTGCTCTAAGGCTATACTTCATACATACAGGCGATGTTTCCGTACTTAATTTGGAAGAGAGATTGTATTTAAATAATTATGGTAACAATCACAAAATAAGCAAATAATTAGCACGAAATATACTACATGTTTTCACACGTCCATTGTTTTCATTGTTGTTTTAGAAATAGTTAATGCACATAATAAAAATAAGATTCCTTTCACAAAATTGTTTGTGTAGGTAAAAACTAAAAGCATAATGCATATTTTGAAACTATCCAGCGTTTCTTTATTGAAAGATTGTAATATATCTATATAATACACTTAGCTTAAACTAGTTTTCTGAATAAAGATATTTCGATTTATTTTGACGCGTTTGTACTAAGGATGGGGATGTAAGGAACGCGAGAAAAGGCCAGTGTTTTTGTAGTTTTTATGGCAAAACATGTATCCAGTAGAAACATGGAGTTTTATTTTCTTCACATGATGATATCAACAGTTGTTGAATATCTGTCATGAGCATAGCGCATTAAATGACAAACTAAATGAAAAGAAAAAGTTGTCATCAAATTTCGCGACACCCTTGACAGATATTCAAGAACTGTTGACAACACCTTGTGAATAAAATTAAACTCTATGTTTGTACAGAAGCAATATTTTATTTATTTGCCCAAAAAATTGTTTTGCTATAAAAATGAAAAAAAAAAAACACTTAACTTTTCTCGCGCCCTCTACGTTATCAACTTAAACATCGGTGAAAACTATTACCTTCGCTACTACCGAACTACGCACAAGTTTTTATAATAGTTTCTTATTTAATCACCATGATAGTTGATCGTTTACGTGGTTGACTTTCACTGAATTAAGTATTTGAAACATTTCTCGTGTGTATTGTAATGTAACTGACTTGCCCCTGAAAAGTATGTGAAAGCATTGACAATAATATCGTCCTAATTTTATAAACGTATTTAATTTTATTTAAATTATAATCTATTACATGGCGCTTAAAGCACTTCTTCTTCTAAGAAGGCAAAAGCCACTGATCAGTGGCGTCACGCACGTGACACCAGCCAAGTCAAGTTGACAATATAAATAAGGTTTTTAATTAATAACTTCCTCTTCTCGAAGGTTCGAATAGAGATTTTAAAAGGTAATTTGAGTCAGTTTCCGGCTCTCGAAGCTTCTAGCGACACAGAGATGTTTTTGTCTTGTATTTTAATTTTTTATAACACGACCTTCTCGAAGCTTCCATGAGCAATGGATATATACGAAGGATGGTGCAATGTAAGGACAGAACTGACTAGTACTGCTCAGAACTCACTAGGCACAAATCACTTGGCGTCCAGCAACACCTGTCCGCGGTCATACAGTAGGCCGCGTATATATAGTTCGACGACATGATCTATTTTCTCCTTAAATAAACTTAGATTCAGAAATAAAAGCATGTCAAAATAATAAGTGTGTATTAATTATAATTCTTTAATTGGCGCTCGATCACGGGGCTATAAATACCAATTAACTGACAACATCAAAAAACCGGACCGATTTAATTAGTGCTCGACCACGGGGCAGTTGCCAGCTAATTAAACGGTGTAACTTCAATCGACGCTCAACGCGACAAACCAGAAATCACAATTGGCGCCATCGCATGCAGTAATATTCCAGAACATCACAATTGGCGCACAACGTAGGGACCCGTAATACCAAAACATTTCAGTATGAAGTATCGGGTAATGTTATTATGTCGGTGTCATGTCACTGTTTCGTCTACTTATCAGTTGTTGAGGATCACGTGACCTGTCTGAGCATGCAAGGTATCACGATACAGATTACTTCTAGGTAAAATACAATCACTATTAAACTAGTCAGGAAGATACCCTTAGCAGTGGACGAGTGGCTTAAGGCAACGATCGGGATGTCAAGGTTCGAATCTCGAGCTGGTGCATTAGGTTGTTTTCCTCCACATGTTTTTATCCAAATTGTAGTTTCCTGATCTTATTTCCATTCGAATGCGGGTGCATTCATTGTTAGCTAGCTTTAAGGCTCAATTTACATCAGTAATAGGCCTACTGTCACAATACATTAAAGATACGATGAAGGTAGAGCTATGATACGATCGCGATCATTCTCATTTACAACGGTAAACATCCGATACAGGGACGAATTACTCCCACTCAATGACTCTCAGTTGTGGTCGTGCTCTCTCCATGTAACACGTACCGAATAGAATCAAGCATGAGAAGTTTTTCAAATTTAGAGACAGTTTCTAAACTAATTATTTTGGATGATGAGCTCGTTAAAATTAACAGGGAAGAAAATCTGCAAGCAAAAAGAAAACGAATTTGGATGCATCCAATAACTCTGAGTCGACAAGTGGAATGAGAGTTTTTTTTTTACTATGTGTCCCCATCTCATGTACGACGAGAATAAATATTTCGAAAATATATAATTAAATACGGAATATAGTGAAAAACTTATCTTTTTTGGTGACACCAGTCAGAGGTTTCTTCTTTTCTTTTGGCCAATGCTAAGACTATCAAGTGTCAACACTGTGCTTAACCGTGGCAGTAGACTGTGCGTAATTCTTCTTTCAATAGCACACTATAGCACCATTGGCAATACGTTACAATACTGCTACAATGACGGTACAATAAAATATTCTCTCAGAGTATCGTAGTGAGAGCGAAGCTGTACCGTGACTGTATCGAGGTTGAAGCGTTGTCCTTGATATAGTATAATGTATAAGTATAGTGTATCGTATCATGACTATACCGTGATTGTATCGTGACTGTAGCACTGATGTAACTCCAGCTTCGTGGTCCCTACACCTAGTGATGTACTGTACGTACAACTAAGCAGCAATAAAGGAAAGTTGATATGTAAAACCCTTGCTCCTCAACGAACCTTATAAATCACCAATAGTTATTATGTTAGTATAAAAAGTTATATTTGAAAAAAAAAGACAATCAATACTAAAAAACTAAACAGCTTTCTTTAATTTTTTAACTTTCAAAATGTTGTTCAATTCACCTTAAATAATTGTTGTAGGGAGAGTGAGTTGTGATGGAGACTCTCTGTTTGAAAAAAGTATTGTAATTTTAGTTTAAAATCAACGGTACAGTTTTTATGTTAACATGTTGACGACTAACAGAGACGTTAGAGGCTTGGTTTTGACCCAGAGATGTGGACATCGTTTGTAAATTTTACCAGACAAATACTAGTACAATAATGCTGATAGTCTGAACTGGCACTATCTGCCCTTCTCAAATTGTTGGTCAAACTAAAGTGATGATAAAACAGGCATCACCCTCTTCATGCTGTTAGGCCAGAATAAAGTTTTGATAGTGCTGGCACCACCCTCTACATCCTGTTAGGTCAAATAAAAGTGCTGTTAGAACAGGCACCAACATCTTCATCCTGTTAGGTCAGACTAAATTGATGTTATAACAGGCACCAGCCACCACCAAGTTCATGCTGCTAGGTCAGACCAAAGTGCGATAGTACAGGCATCACCCTTTTCATCCTGTTAGGTTAGACAAGTTTGATTATCAGTTCTGACACTATCCACCCTCATCCTGTCTAGTCAGATTAAAGTGATGATAGTCAGTTCTGACACTATCCACCCTCATCCTGTATAGTCAGATTGAAGTGATGATAGTCAGTTCTGACACTATCCACCCTCATCCTGTCTAGTCAGATTAAAGTGGTGATAGTTCTGACACTATCCACCCTCATCCTGTCAGGTCAGATTGAAGTGATGATAGTCAGTTCTGACACTATCCACCCTCATCCTGTCAGGTCAGATTGAAGTGATGATAGTCAGTTCTGACACTATCCACCCTCATCCTGTATAGTCAGATTGAAGTGATGATAGTCAGTTCTGACACTATCCACCCTCATCCTGTCAGGTCAGATTGAAGTGCTGATAGTTCTGACACTATCTACCCTCATCCTGTATAGTCAGATTGAAGTGATGATAGTCAGTTCTGACACTATCCACCCTCATCCTGTCAGGTCAGATTGAAGTGATGATAGTCAGTTCTGACACTATCCACCCTCATCCCGTATAGTCAGATTGAAGTGATGATAGTCAGTTCTGACACTATCCACCCTCATCCTGTATAGTCAGATTGAAGTGATGATAGTCAGTTCTGACACTATCCACCCTCATCCTGTATAGTCAGATTGAAGTGATGATAGTCAGTTCTGACACTATCCACCCTCATCCTGTCTAGTCAGATTGAAGTGATGATAGTCAGTTCTGACACTATCCACCCTCATCCTGTCAGGTCAGATTGAAGTGATGATAGTCAGTTCTGACACTATCCACCCTCATCCTGTATAGTCAGATTGAAGTGATGATAGTCAGTTCTGACACTATCCACCCTCATCCTGTCTAGTCAGATTAAAGTGGTGATAGTTCTGACACTATCCACCCTCATCCTGTCTAGTCAGATTGAAGTGATGATAGTCAGTTCTGACACTATCCACCCTCATCCTGTCTAGTCAGATTGAAGTGATGATAGTCAGTTCTGACACTATCCACCCTCATCCTGTATAGTCAGATTGAAGTGATGATAGTCAGTTCTGACACTATCCACCCTCATCCTGTATAGTCAGATTGAAGTGATGATAGTCAGTTCTGACACTATCCACCCTCATCCTGTATAGTCAGATTGAAGTGATGATAGTCAGTTCTGACACTATCCACCCTCATCCTGTCAGGTCAGATTGAAGTGATGATAGTCAGTTCTGACACTATCCACCCTCATCCTGTCAGGTCAGATTGAAGTGATGATAGTCAGTTCTGACACTATCCACCCTCATCCTGTATAGTCAGATTGAAGTGATGATAGTCAGTTCTGACACTATCCACCCTCATCCTGTCAGGTCAGATTGAAGTGATGATAGTCAGTTCTGACACTATCCACCCTCATCCTGTCAGGTCAGATTGAAGTGATGATAGTCAGTTCTGACACTATCCACCCTCATCCTGTATAGTCAGATTGAAGTGATGATAGTCAGTTCTGACACTATCCACCCTCATCCTGTCTAGTCAGATTAAAGTGGTGATAGTTCTGACACTATCCACCCTCATCCTGTCTAGTCAGATTGAAGTGATGATAGTCAGTTCTGACACTATCCACCCTCATCCTGTCTAGTCAGATTGAAGTGATGATAGTCAGTTCTGACACTATCCACCCTCATCCTGTATAGTCAGATTGAAGTGATGATAGTCAGTTCTGACACTATCCACCCTCATCCTGTCTAGTCAGATTAAAGTGCTGATAGTCAGTTCTGACACTGTCCACCCTCATCCTGTCTAGTCAGATTAAAGTGCTGATAGTCAGTTCTGCCACTGTCCACCCTCATCCTGTCTAGTCAGATTAAAGTGCTGATAGTCAGTTCTGACACTGTCCACCCTCATCCTGTCAGGTCAGATTAAAGTGCTGATAGTCAGTTCTGACACTATCCACCATCCTCACTCTGTAAGGTTAGATTGAAATGATGATAGTCAGTTCTGACACTATCCACCCTCCTCACTCTGTAAGGTCAGATTAAAGTGCTGATAGTCAGTTCTGACACTATCCACCCTCATCCTGTCTAGTCAGATTAAAGTGCTGATAGTCAGTTCTGACACTGTCCACCCTCATCCTGTCTAGTCAGATTAAAGTGCTGATAGTCAGTTCTGACACTGTCCACCCTCATTCTGTCAGGTCAGATTAAAGTGCTGATAGTCAGTTCTGACACTATCCACCATTCTCACTCTGTAAGGTTAGATTGAAATGATGATAGTCAGTTCGGACAATATCCACCCTCCTCACTCTGTAAGGTCAGATTAAAGTGCTGATAGTCAGTTCTGACACTATCCACCCTCCTCAATCTGTAAGGTTAGATTGAAATGATGATAGTCAGTTCTGACACTATCCAACCTCATCCTGACAAACCAGATTGAAGTGCTGAAAGTCATTACTGGCACAAACATAAGGAATTTACGTATGGTGTTCAGCCCATGTGACTCTATACAGTTGAGTGTTTGTCCGCCAGGGGCGCTAGCGTGGCTGGTGGAGTGGTCCACACGGGGGTATATCTCAGCTTCATCTCAGTCACTGTAGAGCCGCGTGCGAGCCGTGTGTGTGCGTGTGTGCACCCTACCCTTGACATGTGTAGCGAGCAATAAGTGTTCTAGTGTGTGTGTGTTCCTCACCATGGGCTGCGTCCAGTCCTATTTCAAAAAGGGTTCGTATGATGTGTATGAAGGTAGCGTATCGACGTCAGCCAATCAGAAACCTAGATTTTCTTGCACTTTCTCTCTCTTGCATTGGGCCTTGGCCGGCAATGGCATGGATGGTCGCTTGTCTCAATATTTTCTAGGGGATGGTGACATAATAACGATCAAAAATGCTAAATAAAACATGTTAGCAAATGAAACCAGTTCTGTTGTCTTCTAATATTTCGTATTTTTGATAGTTAATATTTTACTAGGCCATGGAAAAAAGCATAGAAAAACAAACAATTCTACCGTCTTTTTATTCCAATTTTTTTTTTGCCTTAAAAATCACTTTAACTGTCGAAAGCTGACAAAAGTAGTGCCTGGATAGTTTTGGAATTTTTTTTGCTACTCATAAAATTAAATTAGACGTGTTTAATTATAATTTGCGTAAATAATTTGCATGCTCGATCCCGGCTAAATTAAATGCTAGGAATTGTGAGTTTTTGTGCATATTGTTATTTATTTTTGAATTAAGGGTGGGCTTATTTTTGCGTGGTAGTTTTGGGTTGCATTAAAACATTCCTTTTGTCTTAATGCTGTTAAAATTTTCTTTTCGTGTGATACCATTTTATTTGTATCTACTATATTTATTAGATTCATTTGTATTAGATGATGATGATTATAGGCACGGAATAAAGAACAGTTTCAAATTAAATCTATCACTTATTTATTAGTTTTGAACAGTGGAATTATAATAATTTAAGATACCGTACTATTGTGCTAGTCACACTTCTTAATATTGTGAGCTATAATTCATATTGTCTTGATTGCTGTGTAAATGAAAATAGGGGTTGGAATTGACATGACTAGTAGCGGCGCACATTTTTAAAATATATAATGGGGCGGTAAACAAAATGTCATAAATCAAGGGGACTTTGGTGGGGCGAAACACCAAGCCAACCATAAATTTAATTTTAAAGTTTGATGCCCCTCTCAAAGTTTCTGGTATTTGTTTTCCTCCAGAAGCTATTTAGAGTTTGTTTCTAATGGTAGTTGGAGGTCAGTGCATGCTTCAACCACACACAACCAAATAATAATAATTTCTTACAAATTGTGTAGGCGTGCCACGGGCCATACTACCTGTCCGTGCTATCCGCAAATTATATACTCTTTTAAGAACACACGTCAGGACGAGGAGAGTGTAAAAACTGGAAGATATTATGAATTAAATTGATTTAATATAAAACAGAAATGACGTTATTTGAACATTTTAAAATACGGAGTTAGTCGACACCCGATTGGCTGTTGGTTGAAGCAAGGAACTCGGTAAACAGACAAAATCTGCCCCCCCCCCCCCCCACTATTTTAGCTTACAATTAATAAAAATATTTCGAGAAATCTTTGTAAATATATTGATTCTACAAATTTATTTTGGTTCAAGGTAATCTTTCGGCTGTATATTCAAAAATATTAAAAGGGATAAAACAAATCTGTAAACTGGATATAAAGTATTTGATAAAACAAATGCTTTACGAAATATAGAACACTTTAAACTTGTGTGTTTGAACAAGAATCAATTATGATTACTCATTCCTATGACTTATAAGCCCCAAATTCTAGTTTGTTAAAATCACCTTTATGATAAATTTACATGACTTCATATTACTTCTTTGCTTTGTGGGTACAAATATAGCTTTTTTTTACTTTTACAATATTGCAGTCGAATAATTAATTAGCCATTAAGTAGCTACAAATATTTTTATAAACACTATTTAGAGCCAGTTGCTTAAAAATATCCAAGGCTTTGATCACAGATCAAATGTAAATTTATCTTTAATCACTATTTCAACCTTATTTTCTGTCGCACCATTATTAATTAGGAGGTGATTGCCGATATAATCCATTATATCCAATAAATTTATTGATTATTCGATCATCGGGTTGATGGGAAACAAAGCTTACACATTTTAAAGCAAAATAATTTTCACAAATTTCATTAAAACATCTAATTCTTATTTTAGGGACTAATAAAACCAAAATGTGTATTTGTAGTCTGTATGGTATTTATTTTGAGTGTACCTTAATTTTAAGGATGGTAGTGTAAAGATAACATTTTCGGATAAATATTTTCAACAATACAAAGAATTTATATAGAATGGCTGAGTTCCAAAACACCTAATTACAAGAAAGAATTTAACTTATCTTTAATAATAAAGATATAGATACTAGGATGAGGTTTAGATTGAGTAGATTTTATTGTGTATATCTATTAATAGTTTAACAAAACTTGTTTAAAACATTTCTAGTTAAGGAATCTCCCAAAATTGCAATCTTTTGAATAAAAACAGTGTGAGAAAGATTAATTAAAAATATTCTAAAGCCATTAGCAAATCATTTTTCAAATAATAAATTTATTGAACGGAATATAAAAATATCAGTTAACCGTGGCTTCCCGTAGACTTAACATAAAGTGTAAATATCAAAAGAATTAGCATAGTGCTGCATAAGAGTAAAATAAATCACTATATAAATGCCAATTTAAATTATTTTTCATTGATTTTTTTTTTCTGTTAGTGTAATTTGAAATAATATTAAAAAATATAATCTATGGATTCTCTTGCTGCTTTGTTAAAGTTATCGGCTAATGTTTCATAGATAGGGCGTCACTGTCACAATATGCTATACTGTCACTTACGGGGAGATCGGATTCGAATCCCAGTTATGCTTGCTTGTCATCGCACTAGTTTTCTTATTTTAAAGTTTTATACATATTTTAACAGAGAGAGTTTAATATATACACAGTATATATATTCATTTGATCCGACTACTTAGATCAGTCAGTACCGTGTCTGTATATTGAATTAAGAGTCCGGCTTCGATTCTAGACATAAACCGAGTTTTTTTTAATCATTGGTGAAATGTGGGTTTACCCCTTTCACAGTGATGAATTAATAGTTAGGGACTGTATGTTGTGTCTTTCCTAGTCTTTAAGTTAGATTATAAGGCATATAAAGCTAGGACAAGCCTAGCAAGCCAGTACTGGAAAATATATGGCTTGAATAAAAAAAACGACCTGGTCACAGGCCGGAAACAGTAATGAATGTAAAAACATAAACATGTATGTAATTTATATATATATATATATGAATGTAATTATATATTATTAATGTAATTATATATATATATATATATATAATGATATATATTATATAATATTATTATAAATAATAATATAATATATGATGTATGTATAATATATTATAGTATATATATATAACAGTGGTTAAATATGTGGGAATAATTTTTTACAGGTTTTTCTTTTACTTGATTGGAAAGTTTGGTACCTTTTACATAGCTGGTTATTGCACCAAACCCAATTAAAAACAAAAAAACAACTTATTAGCGCTTTATAATCGTTGTCACATTTTCCCGAGGCTTAAAGTAATTTTGTTAAATCTTTAGAGCGGACCGCCTTCCATCTTAATTGATGTTATTGCACCGGCCTTAGGTTAAGAGTGCCAAGGCTGATTTAGTTGTGGACGGCGCATTCCTTGCAAATAATAAACCTGACGTGTTGTGCGCATGCGCATGCGCGACTACGCACCGCTTGTCTCTAGGACCAGGAGCTCATCCGTGGGAGGAGGTAGAGTAAATTTGCACCACTTGCATCGTGTATCATTGGTGTTCTCAATGTGCAGTTTCTATACATGGCGTCATAATTAAATACTACAGATGGCAGCTCGCGAAAGAATAGTTCAGATTAAACGATTATTCTAACCGAATTTGTTGAACTAGCTCCCCTTCTCGAAGATATATGATTCAAAATGAACTATGAGTTGACGCGATAGTAAGAAATCATGATTATTGGGGCGACCTCGGTCACAGAAACGAGACAGAAAAACCTGAGCTTCTCCCATGAGTTACTCTGTCAGGCTTTGAGGGTTTAAATGGAGTCCATTGTCGGACTTTATTTTGCTAAGCGAGGATTACCACCCCTTCCGGTGCGTCCCAAATAATAAGCCTTTTCCCGCCCATGTACTATGGCTAACGTAAAATCAGCCCGCCAGGGCGTCAATTGTCTCTCTTATTTAGTGTTTTATGTTGTATCTACCACGGTTGGCTATCGAGAGCCCCTTCGGGGCTGGTGATTGTCTCAATATCTGTTTCTATTCAATGTTTAATACATGTCAATATCTAAATTAGTGTCACCAAAATAAAAGATCCTAACAAACAAACAAACAAATAATAAGCATCACTGACCAAAATCCGTAATTATAATATAATAATACCACTGGCATTTGTGTTCGTTAACTAGTGAACGACTTAACTTCAAGCTGTAATTTCTCGAACGACTGAGCTTTTGAACTAGATAAACGAAATGCTCCTTTCAGTGAACTTAATCACTTTGAACTATTCCCAACAACGAACAGTTTTACCCATATACTCATAAAACAGGTCATGTTATCTGCAGCTGTCTCATTAGATAGATATTATCAGTACCTATAAAATAACACTATAAATATGATTAATATGTCCAATGGTAACCGTAAAAAGATATGTTTTCATTTTCTGAGAGTTCCTTTCTGCCAGAATCCTACGACTAAACTACAACCAGTAAATTATGAACTAGTAAACTATTTAACTAGATACACGATTTTATTAACCATTTAGTAAACTAAATACGTTTTAAATATTATCATAAGTAACTATAGTAGGATTATACTAGATTTAAATATTTAGAAAACAAATCAATTTCTTTTTGGTCAACATTAATAAAACTTTACTATGTTATTATTATTAGTATAATTTTAAAGATAGCTATCGAAAGTGACAGCTGCATATCAATGACTTGACCTATGCATATATGAAAACTATTTTAGTAACTTTTGTAAATATCAAAAGTTTATTTCTAATTTATTTGTTCGTATTACCGTGTCTTACTGCTCGTTTAGTCTATACGCAGATAATTATGATAATTACTCTAATGTGGTAGAGACGAGGAAGGAATGTTAGAGGTAATCTACCCGAGAGTGGGAAAGCATTTATGAAAAACCAGCCTAAGTGTACTTGACCGGGATTCGAATCCCAATCTCTTCCTCATCAGCAGACCGGTTTAGCACGAGAGTTACGCCTTAGACCATTTGGCCATTGAAGCGGGTTATTACTGATTGAATTGGGCTATAGATCTCTCAGTCTATGTACCAAACAGCTATATGCTATACTCACGGGTTTGGTTTTCAAGTGTGATTCCATAGAGAAAGATTCAAGTAAATAATGATGACAACTATCACGGAATAACCAGTGAAGTAGCAACTACGAAAAATATGATGTGCATTCACTTGGTCTATATATTCATCCTTGGGTTGAGAATGATTAAGGCTACCAACATAAATATAATTATTTTGAGAAAATAGTTTGTGTCTTTATAGAATATAGATTTAAAAGATCAGTATTTTGACTGGTATATTCTTTGATCTATAAATACATTTAATTAATACCTGTCCCATCAAACTTTTTTCCTAGACAAAAACGTTGTTTTACTTTTGTTTGAAAACCAGGGAAATCACTGTACAATTTTCTTTTTTATGTAAGCTTAGTACGCACTTGGAAACATTGTTGGCCAACTATTGGTCAATTGTTGTCCCAACTGTTTCACAACTGTTACCCAACTGTTACCCAACTGTTTCACAACTGTTGGCTAGCATGGGAAACAGGTTGTTGGCAAACATTAAAGAAACATTATTTCGCGTCCAGGCCACAATTATGAAATATTTGTTTCCTATACAGAGTTCAGTTGAGTGAAAGATGTTTGTTGAAGATGCTGCTCTGGCTTGTACTTTGTATGTAGTTATGAGCTGTTCAAAAAGACAGAGAAGAAGAAAACGGTGGTAGGTTCGTGTTCATTTACACTAATTGAAAACTTTACACTTTTTTAAAATTAAAACATCTTGTTTTTTACGTGATTTTTATAGTCCTCAATTGTCACATCCCACAACAGTGAGTTTGTCTAAATTAAAATATTTCAATCAGTTCCAGTAGCTGATATAGGGTGACCTGGTGGTTTAGGGGTAAGGTGTCAGACTTCTGTGCTGGCGGCCGGGGTTCAATCCTCGGTCCCGGCACAGATTTATCTGAATACCAAACCCTTACTTCGCCTCTGACAGACGTGTATTAATCATAAATTGTGAATGTGTGGAATGCCAGGCCTCCACCGTGGTTTTCGGATCCCACGTTAAGCTGTAGGTCCTCCATTTCATCTCACAATCACTGTACCATTACACAATAGCGTAAGTGCGTAGAACCCGAAGAGATAGACGCGGTGCTAATAATAATAATAATAATAATAATAGTAGCCGATGTACTAGGTTTGAATAGCAGAGTTAGACTGACCCACGTTGCTTGTTTTTGGAAATGTTGGTCGACCTTATTTCTTACTACCCATTTGAAATGGATCATGTTTTCTTCGCTGGGAAACATAAAGGCAACATGAAAAAAATGTTGGCCAACTGTTGCGGGACAGTTGGCCAACTGTTTCTGAAACAAGGTCAACATGTTGACAAACATTGTTTCCTGGGAAATGTTTCCTAGTGCGCACTAGGCTTTAGCAACTGGTATCTTTTCTGTGCATGCGTTTGTAAGTTAAACATAGCTGAAAACGAGGATCTGTACTGATACCAAATTACGCACAAGTTTGATTAATATTTCCTTGTTTTTCAATTATTATTCATGACCAATTCAAATTGACTTGTACTTTATTCAGGACTGAAAAAGCGCTCTTGTGTTGAAAGGAATGTGAGGTTTATGTGGGCTAGAATAACCGCAGACGTAAATGTCCGGCTGGGAGCCTAAAAAGCATGGCGGAACAGTTTATTGAGGGTAAACAGTCAAAGGTCATCCTTGAGGTCAGACTTGACCTCAGCCCTGTTCATTATCTCTTGATAGGGAATGGAACCGAGTCTATTTTGGGCCGGGCAGAGTCAAGTTCAATGACAATCAGAGCTCGCGAGGACATCGTGGAACGTTTCTTGTCTCAAGGTTGGCACCAAACACATCAGACCCATGAAGGAAAGAACATTTAAAGGGAAAAAATAGTAATTTGAAAACTTTCTTTTTCTCAAAGTAGTGCAATCGTTAACATTTTCAACCCCGAGATTGTGATGGATCTTGAAGTTGTATGCGCAGTTAAACTTAAAAAAAAGTTACCCGCTTCGGTGGCCACGTAGTCTTACGTGCTACTTTCTTGCTAGATTAAACTCCCAAAGACGGGGGAGTTTGGGGTTTGATCCTGGTCTGGTGCACTGAGTTTTTTTTTCCTTAAATGGTTTTCCACTTTCCCTCCATGCTAATTTGGGCGCATTTAATCTCAATTAAGACTTCCTAGTCCCTAATCTATTAGTGTAACTAGTAAATAGGCGTATAACCCGAACGGGTAGTGAGACGCTATGCTAAAAAATAAAAAATAAAAATAATGAAAAAAAGCGGATTTCAACATTCTGTCTCCATATTTATCAATCTGTCCCTATTTGTGTATATATGTATGTCTGTTCCCATGCCTGTACAACTGTCTGTCTGTCTCTCTGTCTGTCCCTCTGTTTGTACCTGGGGATACAAACGAAACTATTGAGGGATTTTGCTCAAATTTGATAAGTGGATGTTAAGTGGTCATAATTGAAGGCAAAATTGTAATTTTGATTATATATATATATAAATTAAGGGTAACTTACTTATGACAAATTTACGGAAATTTAAAATATATACTTGAGAAATTATATACGATTTTGTCGTACCAATTAAAATAATTAATATATTATCCATCGACGCCTTACCAGAATTGAAGTGTATTTACACTAATAATAAGGTTAACATGAGGAGGGTAGAATACAAATAAAAAAGTACTCCCAGTTGCGTGAATAAGGAGGGGTAGCTTAGCAGGTATTCAAACCCTGACCTTCCCATCCCTGTTAAACTATACCAGATTAAAGTTGTGTCTCTGCCTGAATGCCCACTGGCACGGGTGCATGGTTTCAGGAGCGTCTGAATCAGCCCCGCTCTGAAGATGTTCACAGAATATTTTAAGACCAGCATGTCTGTAAACTTCGTCCCCTCAGCAGATGGGTCGGTGGAGTGAAGAGGGGAGGGTAGATGGTTTACTTTAGTTTTAGTTTCTCAACAGAGCCCTAAATAGCTCACTCCCCCCCCCCCCGCGTTGCGACGTAGCTCTAGAATCAAGACACTGGGATACCGCTTGAGATATAAGAATGGGACTACGTTGATGCAGAGGACTCACATTAGACACCCTAACATTAATTTACTCTTTAGTACAGGGGTGTCAAACTCGTTTGGGGGAAGGGAAAGGGCTGCATTAATGTACCAGTTTCAAGTGTTAAAATACCACTTTACCCCCTTCCATCCCATCTGTTTTGTTTAAAAGTTCGATGATGCATACTCTCTAATTTTACATTGGTAGCATTGTTTTGGGCGTTCCCTGCAATGAGATTGTTAGGCTAATACTATCAGCTAAGTTTCTTGATAGGGGAGCAAGGATGAATCACTATCATAGCAGGTCACTGTTTGCCTCCACTCTCTCTCTCTCACCCACTATCTATCTCTACCTCTTTCTTACACATTGGCACCATACAGTCACATGTAGGAGAAGAAGAGTCGGGCCTAAATGAGTGTTGGTTCATTATAAACTCGACGGGTAGCACAGATCCAGAGATCAGGGCTCAAATTTGACAAGCCTGCTTTAGTGAATAAACTATATTTACCAAGGACTGCCGGTAGTTGAACCCAGACATCTTGATATTAATATTTACCGTGCTCCCCGTCACACAACTCACTTAGACGATCCGCTTATTTACACAAATGGATTAGGGATATAGAAGGTAGAATTTTAGTTTGAAATGCACCCAAAATTACATGGTGGATGAGTGGTAAACTATTTAGGAAAAAGCAACCTTAATACATACGGACGGGATTCAAACCCCGACATCTTCGTCATTGGGAAACCTGACAAAACGATATGAACACCTTAATCCACCTACCCCTCGTTGTGAGTGAGTCTTAATCAAGTATGGCCCTCATCAATGGTCGCATGGTATATGGCGTCACTCTGTCATTAGTCAGGATTGTTGGTGACGGAGAGACCAGGGTTTCGAATCCAGGTTGAATGCACCTAGGGTCATTCCCTTAAATGGTTTTCTACTCTTCCTTCAAGCAAATTTTGGTACATTTCTTCTAAATTATTTCTTCCTAAACAGTGCAAATATGCGGATAGCCCGGACAGGTATTCAGATGCTCTAGATCAGTGTTTCTCAAACTTTTCCCACTAGCAGACCACTTGATGAGCTTTAGATGTATACGAGGACCACTTGGGCGGGTATCCATTTGTTGCGTATCAGTGGAGACGGGAAATCGTTGCAAAGTGTTGTGTCAAACGCGATAAAATATACGCAACTGACTCGATCGGCAATCGGTCATTTGTTGGTTTTTCGCCGTCACATCAAAGGTACAGTAGCCCCATGGCTTCTTTGGTGCTGACTGACAGCTCACAGCTGACTTCTGACAGTCAACATTTAGGTATATACCTAAATTTTGACCGTCAGAAATGACAGCTGCTAAACACATGTTTTTGCATGTATACATAATTTGGTCTGGTAGCTTTTCAAAGCTGTCAGTCAGCACCAAAGAAGCCATGGGGCTACTGTATGATACGGCACTAGGTTGAAACATGTGGATGGGTTACCATTTCACCGCGTTGCACGCTCATTATTGTCGAGGACGACCAGCGGAAACCTTGTGTAGAGATTTGGTTTTTGTTAGTACGTCCCCCCCCCCCCATTTATTATTGTTATTACTATATTTTTGGCCCAATAGAGTGAAGTAAGGAGGAGACCATAGGTTTTATAGAAACATACATGAGTATCTTGTTTAGAAATTTTGTACTCATTTGAAGATAATAAAAACTCAAAATTAGTTGGGTGAATCCTGGTGAGATTTTGTACAATCCACTGATAGACTGGAGTTTTAAAGTCAGCCAATAAACTTGTTCCACTGTACATCTCCTTGCTTGCATAGAATTTTGATACCCACCAACGTGGCGATTTTCGTTTAGTATTTTTTCGAAATTGAATAATGAATTAAAATGTAAGAGGCTGTTGTTATTCGCAGATATGTGCTCATTAATACAGAATAACTAGAACTGAACACTCAAGCTCGATACGTGTCATAGTCCCGTGTCCTCCGTTTTAATATGGATACGCAGTGATGATATCGGATGGTGTTGCACCGTATAGTGTCACTAAATGATACGTGTATACGCATTAGTGGATACCCGCCTTTAGAGGTACACGCGGACCACTTGATAATCATCCAATTCACACGCGGACCACACATTAATGTACTACCTACCTGTCACTTGTTGAAGCAGGACTTTTTTTTAATGAAAATGTAAATCAAGTAGTAAATACTGAAGTTTTATATTCGGCTTCATATATCAATTTTACAGTCCAATTTTTATAGGAAGTGCTTAATCTGACAGCTATATATGATTTTGGAAGGAAGAACAGTAGAAGTTAGTTACTAAAGTTACTAAAACAATGTTAATATATTCATACGTAAAGTCATGTCATCTGCAGATGTTACTTTTGATAGATATTATCAATACCTATCAAATAATATAAGAAAATGTAATAAATGTTGGCAGAAAAGAAATGTTTTGATTTTCTCTACTGTTCTTCCAACCAAAACCAGGCTATAGAAACGATACTAAATATTCTTTCTGTCTGGTGGCCACAAGTGGTGCGACATCCATTGGTGCAATATCGCACTAAATTCAGTTTTACACGCAGGATCTTTATTTTTAAGTTGTAGGCCATGTTTTGCAGGGAAGCGGGTGGCAAGATAATCGGTTTCAGGGTTTGAGTAGTATAAGGGCACAACTTCAGCATTGGTCGTGCCACATTTCTTTTGAAGAAGTGCCGCATCCATTGATAAGTTTGCTTTTATTAATATTATTATAGTTATTATTATTATTATTATTATTATTGTTGTGAGGAAAATATGTACAAGTCACCTGCTAAAAAATAAAGAACCACAGGTGCTTGCACTGCAATAAATGAACAACAAAGATCTATTAAAACGTAAAGATGTAGTCAAGAAGTGAAAATCTCAAAAGCGGAGAATAAAAAGTGAAAGATACCTGCCTCAGCCGCCAAGCCACCCCTCCTAGCCCGGAGAAGGTGATAAAACGAAAATGTTTACTTTTGAAAACTATTCGCGATTCATAGTTCATAGAGTAATTTACTCAGCATAATTCTTGTGTCTTTCAAGCTGCATATATTTTTTAAAGACGGCATTGCAAAAATACTATTTTGGATGCAGAGCAGGCCCGTATCCAGGATTTTCTTTCGGGATGGGGGAGCCTCAATCTTTAAATATTGTCCAACGATGACCATCTCAAGACTAAATAGGGAGGGGTGAGGGAGTGGATGAATCTGACCTGCTCGCAGAGCAAAGTATATCCAAAGTTCTTACAAAAATATATTTAATTAGACCTAACCCCAACTGGACTTAATATTTAATTTTCATTCATTTATTTATAATACTACTGCAGGTCTAGGAAGTTTAGTGAAATAACTTTAGTCAAGATAGCCGTTTTTCCCGCATTGTTTTTACTTTTTCATCTCTGAAAGCGAAAGTATTGTTTTCATGAAGATAAAAAAAAATCCGACAACATTTTGACATTTTTCCTAAACTAGAACGAAAAAAAAAACCTTTAAAATCCTTTCTATCTGTCTCCAAACAACGCTCCGAAACGGGTTGATGGACTTGTTCAAACTTGATATCTAGATGTAATATCTTAATCCCTCCTGGTGTTTTTTCATTTTGCCCCCAATCCTCAAATTAAGGGTAGTTTACTGATGGTTAATTTTTTTTAAATTTCAAATATTTCGAAAACGGCTTTAATGATTTTGATTAAAATTGATAACTTAGGAGGCATTGGCATTATAAATAGCACTCTAGTCTTGGTTTTGAGACAAACCTATTTTTAAGAGAAGTTTACTAATGGGTATTATTTTTTAATTCCAAATATTTCAAAAACCACATAAACAATTTTGATTAAAATGGATATCTAAGGAGGCCTACAAACATCACTCTATAAGTATATAATTGCTTCTCACGCTCTTTCTATGCAAATGCTTGGTTCACTTTCTCTAAATTACATCTACCTCATCCTTAATCTGTTAGCGTAATGAGTATATAGGTGTGTAACCCAAACGGGTGGTAAACGTGGTGCTAAAAAAATTATTAATAGCAATATTTTTGTGATACAGGTAGGCCTATCATGCTATATCTGAGACAGGTATATAATACAATTTGACACCGTCACTTTCCCCATTGGGTCTGGGGGAGGGGGGGGCGTACCAAGGGGGAATAGAGGGTTGAACTAAGGGATAATGGTGGGGAGGGAGGGGAACTAATTTCACTGTTTACCCTGGACGCATTGCAAACTCTTATTAATATTGGCTAGATTAAGTTTTTTTAAATAATTTCTAAAAGGATCTTCAAACTAAGGAGGGTGTTTAGGTTAGGAGCTACTGGCTAGTACACTATGCGAATCTTTGATAAACGGAATATGTTAAAAACACAACATGGTGACAAACAAAGGTTATTACATTATTTTTACTACCAAGATTGAACATAGCCGAGTTTATAGCAAATGTCAGCACGAGATGCTGTTTTTCTAGCACCCTCATTTCACCTGAACGAGATTCGAACCTCGATCTTCCCATCCTTGGCAGTTTTGTCTATTGCGAGAGTCACCGTTTAACTAAGATAAAATCAACGGATTTGCTGGATTCTGGTAATGTCACTGCCTACAAAGGAAGGGAAGGGTAGCAGAGGAGTTGAAAGTCCAAACCGCCCGCCTAGGTAGCCGCACGGTCTAACGCGCTACTCTAGAAGTAGACTTGGCTGCCGAGCACGGGGAGATCGGTGTTCGATCCAAGGTTATAGTTAGGCCTATATAATATATTACCCTGTATTAGATTCCAGTCGGGTGAACTTAGAATAATTTTCCCTACATTGTTTCCCATTCTCTGCCCGCAAATGAGGGTGCACTTTCTCAATATTACACCTGCCTCATCCCTAACCCCTTAGCGTAATTAGTGCAGAAGCATTTAACTCTAACGGGTACTAAAAAAAAGAAGAAAGTCTAAATCAGCTGTAAGTTGTGTCAAAGTCCACTTTAAAACTGGATTTTATAGACACTTAGGTTAATTACGTTACAGATATAACCATATCCTATATCTTATCCGTAAATGGAAAATTTACACGTACCTGTAAATGAGGGTGCACTTTCTCGATATTACAACTGCCTCATCCCTAGCCCATTAACCTAAAAATAATTTTGTCTGTCTTCAGGGTGTAGTTTTGATCTTGATTGAAGCCCTCAAATAAATAATAGTGTAATGTTGGGTAATTCTCGAAAATTGACATTTTGTTTAAAATTGATATTTGGGAATTATTTACATGATGGTACAATAAATATTATTTGAGGTTAAACTACTGATTACTTGTGTTTGAAAATTTAATCTTTAACTACAATATATACTGTTTGAGAAAGCAAACACTATTGTGTCGTACCATTCATACCATATGACCACAGTGTGAGAACCATTGTTCTGGACTGTGAGTAACTAAACCAATCCCGAAAGCATTGTCAAGCCATAAGTAGGAATTAAAAGAAGGGGGGGGGGGTGATAAAAATATCGATACTTTGCTCATATCTAGTATAAAAAAAAGTGTCGGTACCGAACTCGTAATGGCAGAAATTCTCAATTACATTAGGTATTTGTATCGAAATAAATAGCAGGCGATTATATTTCGGATATCATATATTTATTGTATATTTATGTACGAAAGTCTTAACGTTTTTAATTAATATTATTATTATTATATAATCAATGTAATCTATCACGTGTTGTGTAATTATAAAGTGTGATTTTAAGTATATGTGCCAGCGTTTGCTTGAATATAGGATGATAAACCACATTGTAGGGAAATAGTCACTCCTAATGTCATCGGCTACAGAATGAACTCACTACTACTACTAATATTGATAATGATGATTAAGATGATAAGAAAAACAATATTAATGTACGATATCTTAGCTCATTTAGTAACGCGTCTGTCTACTGAACTTGTAGTACCGGCTTGGATTCCCACAAATACCAAAAAATGTAACATAATTTAAAATGGTGATGAATAATTGACAGTTAGTGGACTGGATGTTGTGTATGTTTTAGAATTAAATTGGTTTATCAGTTGGTTCAGAAAGTGCACGTTAAGTATTCTGAATAAATAAATAAATAACAATAGCTAATAATAAAAAGAACATAAAACGTATGTGATTTCATCAAGCTAGTGATATTTATTGAATTGAAATTGAAACTAGGTCTCATAAGATCCAAAGGCCAAAGATAATTTTAGAATATACCTTTAGATACGAGAGAGAGAGAGAGAGCGCTCTCTGGGGATTTAGTGATGGAGGATTTATATATATATAATGTTTTAAAGTCTCCAAGACACAGAGAAAATAAAGGTATTTTATTTCAATTTCCTTTCGTGGATCAATGAGAGTGTTCCCCTCTTTTACCCTCAATCCCCTCCCCCCGATATAAACCCTGTAAAAAAGGTAGAACATGGAGGGGGTGGGGGAAACCAACCTCCCGGGCCAGAGTCAAGTGTAAAATGGTTGGGATTTTGTATCTCTAGATCTGAAACATTTTAGGTGTCCATTTTGTTTGTGTATTTATATGCATCGCATAAATCACTTTATTGTTAATGTTAAGGCTACCCCTTTATTTTTGTGATAATTTATGTTTCATTGTTATTAACATTCACTCCCCACCCCTATTCAGTTTATCAGTTAATAATAACTTATCCTCATCGACATAATTCTGTATGATCCTAATTTAAAATAATGCTTTGTTGTAAAACAGTTTTACTATGTTACAATGGTGTTAAGCATATTTATCAGGAAGCTTTGGCTTATCAATCTAGGACATATCGTGTCTATAGTCTGATACTTTAGAACAGTCAGTAGCGTGTCTATCTATAGGGTCCTGAGTTATATTCCAGACATGTTCGTAAATTTCTTATTGGTGAAATGTGGCTCTTTCAGTAATATGCTGATATAGTCAGTAGGTTCAGAAAGTGCACATTGAATGCCTCATTTATACAATGGTGAAAGTTAATTGTAAATCTCAGTAAGTTAGGTTAATATCTACCGTATATTTATGTTTAAAGAAGAATTATCACAGTTAACTTACTTGGTATCAAGATTTGAAAATATTGTAGGCCTACCTTTATTTGGAACCAATTATAACTATTATGATTAAAGTTCATATAACAATATTTAATTGTCTTTATATTTAAGTAATTATCATAAGAGTGCCTCTTAATGTCGTAATCATTATTAAGCCTGAATAATTGATATTTTAATTTTAAGTAGCCCAACGTCGTAAGCACTTTATTTACTAAATTTAAATTCAAAAACTTTAGTTTTAGGTCCTTTACTTTTTAAATTAGTAAATTACTTCTATAAAACTATTGTTGGGAGAGCAGTAAATTTAGCAAACTTACTATTATTTTTGTTCTTAACCAAAGCTCAGTTTTATTTTTAGCTTATCTGGGTTTTTGTAACCAATTAAGGAGAATCGCGTTCTAGACAAGCTAATTAATTAACGATTACTATGTACTATACATTTCCCCTCTTGATGCGTCTTCCCGTCTAGGCGTGTTTGCGGCGTTACGATACTAAACAAACCTGGTGAAATTGGTTCAGAAGGAATAAAATATCTATTGTCTTTGTTTGCTTCTGTTTAACTAATTAGTGTAGAGTGGTCTTTTTTTATGTGTAGGGTCTGCTCGGAAGTAAATTTAATCGATGAAAATTCGCGTTTATTATGTTTTGTTTATTTTAAATTGAACTCAACCTTCCCAACATAATATAGAAGAAAGTCAACCAGCTCTCTACAAATATGCATTGTAGTTTAGCTTCCTAAACAAGACAACTAATTTGAACATGTTCCATGAGTAATTATTGTTTCCCGACACTGACCATGTGAGATAACCCAATGAAAGCTTTCTTTCTGTTATACTTTAAACCTACTGCTGTTGGCAGTTTAGTAAATATAGACGGGGTACAAAATGTTGTGTTATTGTATGAGGTATATTAAGGCAGAATTTGACTTTCCCCAAATTATGGATTAATGCGAGGGGGATTACAAGGCAAAATTTGTCTAACAACAAATTACCACATAAATTGAGGGGGATTTCATTAATTGAATTCACGTAAAAATGGCACAGATATATCTATTTACTAAGAAAAAAATTAATATTATGTTCTTATTGAGGACATATAATGGATCTTAGATTCTCATTTTGTGAATATCTATGTAGTATTTAAATTATTTACATACCATACTAAGAAGATTAAACTCGAGCTACATTACAATCGTGCTAACAATTAATAAGATACAAAATAGGTTATAAAATATAATTTTGAATCATTACGATGTATATATTCATGGCCCACCATGATGATCGCACGGTCTGAAGCGTCATTTTCACTGTAGACTGGTTCAATGATGATGGACCATGCACCCTACATGCAAATGTGGATACATATCCTCTAAATATTACTTTCCTCATCCTTATTTTATTAGTTTAAACATGTAGATAGCCCAGACTAGTATTAATACGTGATATACCATATATATGTATATATTATACATGATTATACATTATTATATATATATATATATACTAATATTATAAAGAGGAAAGATTTGATTTTTTGTTTGTAATGGATTAACTCAAAAACTACTGGACCGATTTTAAAAATTCTTTCACCAATATAAAGCCACATTATTAGCGAGTAGCATAGGCTATATTTTATTTTGAAAATTTAATTTATTCCTCATAAAAATGTCGATAGTATATTATATAGTCGTTGGAAAAAAAAAGTTGTTGAAGGGAAAGTGGGGTTGGTGAAGGGGACGGGGGGAGGGGGGTAGGAGTGAGGAAAGAGAAATAGATGTAGTGACGAGAAAACTAAAAAAAAAGATTAAAATAAAATTTGGGGAAAGGAGGGGAGTAAATGAAAGTGGAGGAAGCTGAAAAATTAATTTTATTTTAACAATTTGTTTGATTGGTGTATACACAATTCCTTTCGCGCCTAGAGCAAACAAAATTATAGAGGAATGAGATGAAAATAGGAGGGAGGATAAAAAGGGGAGGGGGCTATACAGTGATGGTAGGACTGTATTTATAAAAAAAAGTAAAAAAGTATTGTTTTTATATTGACATGATGGATGATTTGAAGCTTTGTTTTACAGGATTCTTTACAATTTTTTTACGGGGAAGGGGCTAGTTATGTATATTATTATATATATTATATAAATTATGTTCTGTATAGTTTGTACAAAACCAGACTTGGCATGGAAAATGGTAGGCCTACTCAATGGACAGCAAATTTTATCTTACAGATTGCGTGCCATCAAATGAGATAAACTTGCCAATTTGGTGCTGAACTGTGTCTACTGTATGTTTTGATGTGTAGACGTTATATCCGCACCTCCCATATCCCTATTTTCTCCCTCTCCTTACATATCGTGGGGGTCAAGTGGGCCCATGATGTGACCCCGTTTGACCATATGTTCCCTTGCTTGTAGCTCTGCTCGGCGGTCCCGGCGAGCCTTCCTGTCCTGCTGGCGTCACGACCCGCGAGTTGAATACCCCATCTCAGGAAGGTACTTGTACATCGCTATGTTGCACGCAGGTTGGGGAAACACTGCGCGTGGTCGCTAAGAGGCACTTAAGCCATTTTAAAACTGCTTTCAGGGAATATATTCAAGTAAATAAGGGGATAACCACAAACTAACCTTAACCATAAGGGCCTATTACTAACAATAGGTTTTATTTTGGCATTTTATGTTTAACTTTTAAGATAAAAGGTTATAAATTATATATGCAAATGACTTGAAAACTAACTTAACTTAGAACAGCAACATCTAATCTAGCAATATCTAACCTAGTAATCTAGCTGTAGGCGTTCAGTAGAACTTTAATTAACAATGCCTCTAATAACTGAGGTATCTATCTATCAACCGAATCACAAGCAGTATCTAGTTTACAAAAGTCAAGTAACAACTATGGTGACTCGTAGTATCACAACCGACGTTGATTGAGACATTTTTTGTTTTTTATATTTCATCACATTGTGCTTTGAGGCTAGATCGTTAAACGTAAACTGCAACTGTTCTATGTTTGCATATAACTTGATTTTGGGAGAGTAAACTACATTCAAGAATTCACTTAGAACTTTAATCCAATTCTAGTAAAATGGTGTTAAATTTATAAATAGCTCAGTAAAACGCAAAATAGTGGTCATAACATAAGCAATAAATATCAATTCTCGACTAACCGAGTTTTGGGGTTAACGAGGTGATCGTAGCCCCAATTACCTAGGATAATCGAGGATATACCATTAAAGATATTAAATCACATCTCCTGCACCCAAGCATAAGTTTACAGTTAAATTAAAATTCTCTTGGTTCAATCCCAAGTGACACTGTTTAAATATGGTTCTATCACTTCTTTCGAGATCTACATTTGTTACCAACAAAGGTGACCTGGTGGTCTAGGGGTAAAGTGTCCGATTTCGTGTTGAGGGTCCGGGTTTAATCCTCAGTTCTGGCACAGATTTATTTGATTACCAAACCCTTCCTTCACCTCTGACAACATGTGTATTATTATTATTATTATTATTATTATTATTATTATTATTATTATTATTAGCACCACGTCTTACTACCCGTTCGGGTTATACGCACTTACGCTAATGTGTAATGGTAGGGTGATTGTGATATGAAATGAAGGACCTACAGTTTAACGTGGAATCCGAACCACGGTGGAGGCCTGGCATTCCCCACATTCACAAGATGTCTTGTCAGAGGTGAAGGAAGGGTTCGGTAATCAGATAAATCTGTGCCGGGACCGAGGATTGAACCCCGGCCGCCAGCACAAAAGTCTGACACCTTACCCCTAGACCACCAGGTCACCCAACACGTGTATTAATCACATCTTGTGAATGTGGGGAATGCCAGTCTTCCACCGTGGTTCGGATTCCACGTTAAACTGTAGGTCCTCCATTTCATCTCACAATCATCCTACCATTACACATTAGCGTAAGTGCGTCTAACCCGAACGGGTAGTAAGACGCGGAGCTAATAATAATGTTACCAACAAACTAATCAAGGATAATCGTGAAGAAAAAAATGTATTATTTTGTTGTATTTACCAGGCCTAAGATTAATAAGCATGTTATTCAGAAAGTGCACGTTAAATACCTAAAAAGAAATTAAATCGCAATAATGTTTACTTTGGAGATTTATTCAAGTTTATATTCGTGAAGTGATTTTTCAGACATGATTCCCGGAGTTCTACCCAATCAACTGTCATAAAAATTAATTTGAAAGAAAGTCTATATACCAAGGATGGGGGAAAAAAAAATAATAATTTCAAATATATTCATAGAGATAGCCACTTTTTATGAAAACGACAATTAGTTGTTGTTTTTTAGCAATTTATCCAAATATCCCAAGTCATTACTAAAAAGAAAAAGGAAAAAAAGAAAGCATTTACTTCAAGGTTTTATAATTTAAAAGCCCACAGTTTTCCAATACAGAAGCAACAATCTAAATATAATGTTTTGTAACCGGCGAATATATTATGTAGTATGCCATTATAACTCGGTTCCCGACGTCATAAAAACAGTAGCTGAGGTCTCTTTTTCTGTGGCGGCCACAACTACACGCTGCGGGTGGGTTATATGGTGGGTACTCTGGTCAGAAAACATTATCGAGCTAGCTGTTAATCTTAAATAGATGACATTAGAAGCTTCCCCGCAGGGAGAAGCTAGTGTCAACGGATTTGATTACAAGACCACGACAAGGATAGCTAAGCTCTGCCCAGATGGACGTTTATAAAGTACCGATAGTACAGAAGGTAGCTACACTCTTTTACAATAAACATATACCTAACAACGTTCTTTAATCCTAGATAATACAGTTAAGCCTACCTCTGTATCTATTAGACTCATTAATTACTATTCCATACAATATGAATGATCTACAGAAAAAAACCTAGACCTGCGAATATTTGTGATGATAATTATTCCTTCAACATAGTATGTGGGTCAGTTGAGCCTAAACCTGCACCTACTGGTGATGTTCCTAGTTCCATTTAACAGCATAGTTTGGTGGGACAATTTAACCTAACCCAGCAACTATCATTGACGATACCGACTCCATACAACAATATAATTATGAGGAGCAGCCTAATATACCCCTGCACCTATTTAGGGTCTCTTCATACACAACGAAGTAGACCTTGTATTTAGTGGGGAATATTACAAATCAATCAGGACCTTGGCCGTGGGTGAGAAATCTGGGGCCTAGGGCTTAGGACTTAGAATATTTGGTTCGTGTCTTGGTGGGTTTACTGATGTATTTATATTGTATAAAATGGCAGACCAAGCTACAAGTGAAAATCATCCCCAATCCTAGAAGTTTCCCCCTCTCTCACCCCATAGCGTCTTACTAATATTACGGGTAGGGATGAGGAAGGTAGAATTTAAGGAAATGTTTTCGAATTTGCGTGGAGGAAGATTGGGAGTATTTAGGTAAAAACACACACCTTCTTTACACCCAGTCTAGTTTCGAAACCTGACCTCCAGGTCCTTGGAAAACCAGACTATTCAACCTGGAATTTAGTGTACGTTCCCACTATCCAGGTCCCAATAGTCCACAGTCTACACCATGAATTATTTCCGGATCAAGAAACATTTTTGTGACCGTCCCTTGCTGCCCCCCTACTCACTGCATGTCGCCTTGATGGAGGTGTGGAGGGAGACTTGTGTGTTGGGTGGGAGAGTCCCCCTCTCCTGGCTGGTGTAATCAATACAGGGACTCCCCGCCATGATGGATCCTGTTGCTCCTCTGATCCACGGAGCAACGACATCAGGAGAACACGCTGCTCCGGGGCAGCCGCACGTCTAGTATTCCGGAATATCCCCCCCCCCTCCCCCCCCGGGAGATGTGGCAGGGCAGTACCACGTATACTGAGGAAAGGTTTCATCCACAGACCATCCAGACAATTTCACGCCTATTTAAATATAATTACTTCATTTGAGGTAGCCCAAGTTTTAAAGTTAAACCTGCAGTTTAGATATATTTATACCAAGGATGTTAACACCAGAAACATTATCACATAAATTACAATAAAGAAATAACAGAGATTCTAGTTCTGTTCTCACACTCACGTATCAACTACAGCGCTTTGTGGTTGAATGTGTCCCTAATGTTGGGTCTTCCATAGAACATATATGTTAACTTATCAATATTATAATCAGAGCCTTTATGAATACATCTTCTTTTCTGGGGCTCAATTATCTTTTTTGATCGACAATTTACCGGAAATGTTCACCTCTACGCTGGGAAAATGTTTGTAAGAATCCTTAATTTCCACTCGACTTATTCTGTCCACTTTACGCAACTGGTGCTGGTTTCATGAAAGCCTAAAAAACTACGTCTAGTTTCCCCCAAAGACCAGCACCCCGAGCCACTCAGCCATAAGATGGTGGCCTCACACGAACAATGTATTTACTTCCCTCGGTCACAGACCCACAGCCTCCAGGTTAAAATGGTAGGTGCCACTACTGTGCTTCCTTAATTCTTACCAATTACATCATTGGGAGACCTGGCTGTCGAAGGGTAAGTTGTCAGACTTCCGTGCTGGGGGTCCGGGTTCAATCTTCGGTCCCGGCAAATATTTATCTGTTTACCAAACCCTTCTTTCACCTCTGACAAGACATCTTGTGAATGTGGGGAATGCCAGGCCGCCACCGTGGTTCGGATTCCACGTTACACTGTAGGTCCTCCATTTCATCTCATAATCACCCTACCACTACACATTAGCGTAAGTGCGTACAACCCGCAAGGGTAGTAAGACGCGGTGCTAATAATAATAATAATAATAATAATAATAATAATAATAATAATAATAATAAAATAATAATAATAATAATAATAATAATAATAATAATAACAATAACAATAATAATAATAATAATAATAATAATAATAATAATAACATCATTGTAGTCTTATGTCATTTCAAATGGATCACCCTAAAATATTGCACTTGTTGCAACCCTGGTGGCGCTGAGCCTGCTAACACACTGACTGCAATATGTCTTGTTTCAATCTCCTCCTCTTAAGTACATACTGGTACAGTTACTATTACCTTAAATTAAACCATTAAGAGTATTCTGGTAACAGAACAATGCACAAACTTGTGGTTAATTCATATTTATCTTAATTGGAACAGCAAGTCCCAGTGATAAGAAAGCAGGCTACTTAATATTTTAAAATGAAGAATACGGGAAAGTAAAACGTATAGTCACAGTTTTATTGGTGTCACTGACAGCTATTTGTGTGACCTCAATAATCAGGTGACACTTACGTCATTAGGTGGTGAGAACTTAGGAAGCACAGTAGTGTCATCTCCATCAGTTGGCGAGGAAAAAAAAAATCACAGTGATGACACCTACATTCACTCAGTGAGATTGGGAAGTGAAGTATCCTCTTCTAGTTCATCCATGACCTATTCCGTTCTGAATATTGCATCCATTCATCTCATCAATACTATGCCAAGCTACACCATCACAAAATAAATCACATTACTCAAGTACACAGTGGGTCTCATCACGCAAGCCAGGGGATTGATCCCGGCTGTCGAAGTATATTTACGTTTTCAAACGGCTTCACGCCTTTTTATATCTCACAAAGTTTACAGCAAAGAGCGCCTGAGGTAAGGCTCATTGCATTTTAGAAGACTTTGGAAAGTTTTATCAGGTCTCCAAATAATATAAATTTAGCAGGTCACTTACCTGGTCACTTTTTAGAGCACTTGGACATTTGACTCTGGAGAAACGGTACGACGGAGTAAAAACAGTGTCTTCACACTTATTTTTAGTTTCAATCAACACACTTCTTCGTTTCAAAAGACTCGAGGCTATTATGGAATCCGCAGAATGCTTTGCTGTGCTTTTATAAGAGAATCCAACATTAAAACAGCCGCAACGAATTTTCAGATCTTCTGGGCCAGGCATGCTAACAGATATTTGATCTCTTCGGTGAAAATCAATCAATCAATCATGATAACCAGACCAGACAAGTGTGAAACATCACATTAATTTTATACAGAAAAATGAGGATAGATAGAATGGAAATAGTCATCTAAATAAGAAAAAACTTAAATATTAATTATTATTTAACTAGTTGACATAGTAGGCCTACACAATAGGTAATATTTAACACCAATCATCTTTATTTAGTTGACAAATTAAAAAATCCCGAATTCGATTACCATATCCAACTGTAATTTTTTCAAATAATTAAATATTAACCCTGAAAGCTTATCAATTGGAACAAAATATATAATAATTATGTTTATAGCTCTTACTGGAGATAGAGGCACAAGTCATTTGTGGCGTGCTGGGGACGGGGAGGTCAGGGCTCGAATCCCATCCCGGTGTACTCGGGAGTTTTTGTTTGCTGAATGTTTGCTCTATCTCTCCACGCAAATGCGGTCATATTTCCCCTAGATTTATATTTTTATCATCGATCCCTATCAGGGTGAATTTATAAATTATACGGATATTATAAAGAGGTGTTATGGAGCGTATAGATCATATAATTAATATCTACTTTATACACCAATTACTACATGATACGGTGCGATTATAATCTGTAAACATTGATAAAAGCCAGTGAGATTTAATTTAAATCGATTTTTGGAACTAATTCAAATATCAAAACACATTTAATAGCTCAAGATATAAATTGTTTTCTCTATACATTATTTGCATCATTACTTTTGATTTAAATTACGACCAAGCAAGGTGAAGCATGGAGGCCAACAAAGAAAAAGAAGTATTCAACTCGTTGAGGCAAAACGCTAGCACACTCGACTCAAAACTTGAGTCGGTTCGCAATTAGTCCTTGAAGTGAGGGGTTCTGTGAAGGTTGCCTCAGGCACAACAATGACCGGTATCGATCCTATCCTAGAGGCATCTAGCGGCGGGGGGATAGGGGTGTTGTTTACTGTCGGCTTCCGACCTCACCTGCTCACAACCCTTAGAAGACAAACATGTTTTGAAAGGGCGAGTAAAATTTTGGGATACCACTATTCAATCTAGTTATACGTAGACAAATGGTAAGATGATAATATTGTTACCTTCGTTTATTACAATCTTTTATATAAATAGTAACAAGCGATGTCGTCAAGTGTGTTACAATGTTAATAATTTGTAGCACTTACAGTGCGCCTTGTACGGTACTTATTATTATTATTATTATTAGCACTGCGTCTTACTACCCATTCGGGTTATACGCACTTACGCTAATGTGTAATGTTAGGGTGATTGTGAGATGAAATGAAGGACCTACAGTTTAACGTGGAATCCGAACCACGGTGGAGACATGGCATTCCCCACATTCACAAGATGTCTTGTCAGAGGTAGAGGAAGGGTTTGGTAATCAGATAAATTTGTGCCGGGACCGAGGATTGAACCCCGGCCGCCAGCACAGAAGTCTGACACCATTCCCCTAGACCACCAGGTCACCTGTACGGTACTTGATAGTAATATACTCCACTGAATCTAGTAATATATATATATATATATATATATATATATATATATATATATATATATTAATTCATGTTAATATTTACGACGATTCTTATATTTGACCAACAGTTTAGTGGCCTAAAGCTTTAGTGTCTTAATATGGTTACAACTTAATAGCAAAAAAAAAAAAACTTTACTATACATCTTAAATCCCTAAGTACTTATGCCATGTTTTATCTTCTTTAAGTTACAGCGTTTACACACAAATATACATATTTTATTTGTATGATTATTTCCTTTGCTACTTTGGAGCTCAAGCTGACTTTTAATTGAAGAAGTCATCTATTTGTTTAAATATTTATCTATATAAATGTAAGATCAAATCAAATAAAGATGTGAAATATGTGTTTTTATTTGTCAAAGCTGCGGCCGGGGTTCAATCCTCGGTCCCGGCACAGATTTATCTGATTACCAAACCCTTCCTTCACCTCTGACAAGACATCTTGTGAATGTGAAGAATGCCAGGCCTCCACCGTGGTTTGGATTCCACGTTAAACTGTAGGTCCTTCATTTCATCTCACAATCACCCTACCATTACACATTAGCGTAAGTGCGTATAACCCGAACGGGTAGTAAGACGCGGTGCTAATAATAATAATAATAATAATAATAATAATAATAATAATAATATTTGTCAAAGAAACTTTTTTCTACCTACTTATATGAATAGGAAACAGCCAACCAGATCAAAACATCATTTATCTTTGGAATTAAGATTTAAATGTATTCTGTGGCTACTCTTTGGATTTACAGTTGATTTCGAGGTCAAGTAAGATATAAGAGAGGATTTAACAGTTGACAGTTAAAAACAGAATATTTGAATACCAAAAGTTGATTGAGTTTTAACAGGAAAATATATAGCCTAAGTCCGTTCCGTCCTGAGGGATTAACAGGGGCGTTTCACGAAATATATTTTGGTGGGAGGGAAGGAACCAGTGTTTTTCACAACTCTAAGCATTTCTAAATTAGAAAAATTTCCAAGTAGCAAAGGATAGTACAAAAAGGATAATGTTTAAAATGTGTGTGTGTGTGGGGAGGGGGGGGGTCAGGGCTCCTTATATTATATATATATATATATATGTAATTTGGGGTGATAATCAAGCCTTGAACCAAGCTTTTAGGCAACTTTATTTTTAAATTTATTTATTTGCAAGGCCGTAGCCAGACAATAATTTCAGGGGGGGAAGGGGGTTGGTGGGTACATCTCCCAATTTCCGGAAGCTAAAAATAATTCTAATTGATATGATAAACAGTTCTAGAAGCCCTCTGAAGTGCTTTTTATGGTAACACAGCCCACTAATTTGTACTTGTATTTATATTGTTTGAATCATAAATAGAGCCATTTTGTTCATAAAATTTCGGGGGTGGTTTGAGCCACCAAAAAACTAGCTCCTGGTGACAGCCTTGTTTATTTGTTCATACTGGATTTTTAAAGTTATAAGGCTTTTTCAGTTCAACTTGAATTATTATTTATTTCAATTTACCTGCATCTAAGCTAAATATCCAATTGAGCTTAAATATATTTATTTAGATTTGCAGATATTGTTAAAATAGTGCATTTTAGTTTAAAAATGTAATTGATTTTATTACAGTGGTTTCCAACATTTTGTAGTTTATGACCACAACTTTTCTCTCTGCGGCCACCGTGACCATTTGATAACTTAAAAGCGTTCAAATCCTAGTTTTTAAGTTTTTTCACTGTGTATTACTACCAGCCCGGACTATCTAAAGTTAGCTACACCAGCGGGATAGGTAAAATTGAGAGGAAATGTACCCTTATTTGCTTGAAGGGATATTAAGATAAACTACACCTGGCCAGAATTAAAATCCTTACTTCACCTTCACCAACAAACCAAACCAAACGAGCGTGACATTAAACCCGCATGTCCACTAATGCTTGTTTTAATTATTATAAATTGCTTATAGTAATGATTATATGCGACTAATATGTAGTAAAATAGAATCAACAAGCTTGGCATTGGGGGATGATTTTATATTAAGCTAGCAGCATTACGAGACTGCCACAGTAAGCAAGTCAGCAATAAACTATCAGAATGGAATAGCCGAAAGGAACCTCAGCAGTAACTTGGTAGTTTTGGGCACTTTAACAACTTGCGTTTCTATTAAAATTTTGCACATTCTTATAATCATTAAAATCCTTGAAAAAGTAAATGTAAAGCTAAAACCTCTATATTGTGACCCCACCCAAACTCGTTGTGAGCTCCAAGTTGGAAACCACTGCTTTATTATAACACAGTTGGAAGCAATATTCCAGTAAACTCCCGGAGATGTAGAAACCGCTCGTCACTTTATCAACAAATTAGCAATTGGGCCATGTTTATTTAAAAACATTTTCAACTGTAAAATAGAGCAATAAAAAATGGAATTTATCGACATTTATACAGTATTTTGATACCTGTATATCAATGTCCTACTTTATAACCTCATGAAAGTTGCCCTAAAATGTTAATACTGGTAGGTCAATAAACTATTTAAAACCTATTGTAATTTAGCGCGTGAGGGTGAAGGGGCTTCCCCTGACATGTTATTCAATAACTTAGGGAAAATTTGAAATCAGCACGCTAAACAACATGGTTATATGAAATTTCATGCAAACCGAAAACTAAATAACGAATTTTAAAATGTATCTAGAATTTAAAAATGTTAACGGGTGTAAAAATAATATATTTTTTGTTTAATGTAGTCTACCTAATCAAATGCAAAATTATAAGTGTTGTAACAATGTAACACAGGCCTATTACTCCTCTTCCTTCATTGTTGCTTTAAGCCTATTTAAATTGCTTTCATGAAAGCCTATTTTAATAAACAATGAAATAAGATACATCAGTTCAATTCAAACTAGTATGTATACTTGCTAGAAAAATTAGTGTGTGTTTCAGAAGTCAAACATTAACACTATCTTCAATGTACTCATTTCATCAGTCAGAGCTTTCAATAGGAACACAATAAAATGTTGCGTAACATTCACTGCATTTATGCCTTTAAAATTTAATAAAGCCCTAATTAAGGCATTGGCTTTACAACATATTATAATTTGAATCATAAAACTGCTACAGCCTAGCAGCCACGAAAGTCACAGCTAAAAACACTAAACCATAAATAAAACATTGGTTGACATTGCTGACAATTCAAGCATTGCTTGCTGAGTGAAATTTTGCTACTGGGCAGTTCATGTTCCCTTATGATTCTTTTCCATACCGAATTCGGCATACACTCACCGGCCGTTGTGTCTGCCTACTGACAACGGCGCTACTAGACTACTTGATTAACTAAAATTTCTACAATCTACGAAACAAGGAATCTCCTTTAAGTGTTTGACGATTTTTTAAGTTGGTATTTTTTGTAGCATATGAATCAACAGTTGGGAAATTTTAAATTTGTCTATACAAGTCTGTGGTTAAGGACTTTCATAATAGGAAGTAATGGGGTACAGAATAAGCCTATAATTTCCCAAATCTAGATCTCAAATCTCACAAAATTCCAACTTTCAAGCTTTTAACCAACATTGGGGCGAGGGGGGTTGACCCCTCCCTACCCCGGCGCGACGCCCCTGGGTATTGGGAAAACAATGTGAAAATCATGTCAAAATTTGTTCCGCAGTTTTCGAGTCCATCGTAAACATTCAATCAAACAATTAATAAGCTCGCAAACGAACTCTTTACAAAAGTGCGAGTTTTAATATTCACAGCCTGCAACACACAACTGTTTGAAGTGTAGTATTAGTTCTATCTCACGGCGCCACGAAGTTTAGAGTCTTCTGTATCTCTTAAGACCCTTGGCCATGTCGAGTGCAAGTCTAAAACCTATTTTGTAGGATGGTGAGCGGGAGGGTGAAAGGTGGGTTCACAACCGACCAAAGTATACTTCCGCGCCAACAAGAACAGATGGATCACGGAAACCGTAATTGGCGCGATCTACCGGACAGGTCTTGCGGAAAAAAAAATCATGCGTTTGGAAATATAAGTTTTCTTGAGAACTAATTAAATTTTTATGTTAATATTTTCAACAGCCTTTTTAAGATTATATATCGATGTTTATTAATTGGTACATTTTCTTATTTTTTTGTTATGATGTTGGCAGTTCTATATTGAAAAAAGTCAATTTTATCGATATTTTATTACTGTGAAAATTATAGGGGAGATGTGTATATAAAAAGTGTAACTTAATCAACATGCTTCTATTCTTGAACAAACCGTTTTAGAAAAGGAAATTGCAAATCAATAAACATTCTTGAAGATAACCGTTTGTTCCCATTGCTCTGCATTTCCACGCCAAATGAAAAGGGCCAATCGCCTTAGACATAGATATCTGTGATATTTCATAACTCATTTAGATTTTCGATTCTTCTTAATCTGACTCTAGTAAATATTGTCATGTAATATTTAATAATTATTATTTTTAATAAAGGTATTATTAAAACTATTAACTTCACATAGTTATCCAGATGAACTCCTCAAATTTTTGTTAGGTGTCATAAGAGTCCAATTTTCTCCCCGTCAGAAAGAGATATGTGTGTGTTGGTAACACGGTTGTGAGAGAAGTTGTACGTGACGCACTAGTCGGGGATGTCTGATGACGGGTTGCAGCAACAAAGGTGGACCTCTCCTTGCTCTAATATAGCCCTGTAACCCTGTAACGAGGCTGCCAAACCCGTGTCAGCGGAGTATAAATATTGGTGCACGTCTTCATGGCTCATTGGAAAGCGAGGCCGATTCTAGAGCCTAGGGACACTGCTTCCAACTCAAGAGTGCTTGTAACAGCGACTATATACTATTGGAAATATAGTTTTAGCTTTTTATTGAGATGCTACCTACCATTATTGTTTAGTGTTATAACTAGCTCAGGTACAGGTAGTTCATGAGCCGTGCGTTTATAAAATGCACTACAAATAGTGTTAATAACAATGTGATACATTCTTAAAAAACTTATTCGACCTAGGACAACATTCGACAACCAGCGTTATAGCCATAAATAGAAGCGGATTTACACTATAGGCCCACTAGGCATGATGGGACTAGGGGCGGCGGCTTTTGGGGGAGGCATATTAGAGTACTTGGTCAATACGTACGAAATATCAGTTGGGCGTTTCGCACAGAGACAACTAAGATTGGCCGGAACTTTCAGAAAGTGCCTTTTTTTTTTACTGTCTTAGTATAATACTGAATAATTAAATTCCTTTATTTGATAAGAACATGTAAATACAAGAGTTGAATTCAATATAAAAATATAAATATACAACCAATGAATATTGAAACTTTGATGTTTAACAAATATAGTGTAACAAATGTGAGTATGGAAGACTTAGATAAATATGACTAGATTGAAGATGAAATGAAAATAAAACTATTATGACATTATAAAAGTAAGACTATCTTACATAAAATACATATAACAGATAACATATTAAAAATAATAAATTAAAACATAATAGTTTAAGTCAATAGATGAGTAAGAAACATGTGAATTGATAATATTATGGTTGCTAATTTGTTAAAGATTGGAGAATAAATTATAAATTGAAGTTTATATTTTTTAATATTGAATTCTTATCTGATTTGAATGCCCTTGTTCCTTTTTCAAGCTGGTATGAATCATTTGTTACGCCGAAACATGTCGCAGCAGCTTTGAGCTGATTCATACCAGCTTGAAAAAGGAACAAGGGCATTCAAATCAGATAAGAATTCAATATTAAAAAATATAAACTTCAATTTATAATTTATTCTCCAATCTTTAACAAATTAGCAACCATAATATTATCAATTCACATGTTTCTTACTCATCTATTGACTTAAACTATTATGTTTTAATTTATTATTTTTAATATGTTATCTGTTATATGTATTTTATGTAAGATAGTCTTACTTTTATAATGTCATAATAGTTTTTATTTTCATTTCATCTTCAATCTAGTCATATTTATCTAAGTCTTCCATACTCACATTTGTTACACTATATTTGTTAAACATCAAAGTTTCAATATTCATTGGTTGTATATTTATATTTTTATATTGAATTCAACTCTTGTATTGATAATTCGTTTCCTTACTACATTACACCATGTTTTTCATGAAGAACATGTAAAGTTTAGTGTATTTTTAATAACTTTTGTATTTATTTTATGTTTGATCCTTAATTTATTTAATTTAAAATAGTCTATGTGACTTTAAGTAGACTTTGGATCACCGATCAGAAGTGCAATTTTTTATTTATAGCATGATTATTATTCGTGACTATGTATAAGAGGGTATTTATTAGGATGTAAATCGAAATTAAAATAACAATTATTTACTTGTAAAGAGTGTGAAAACATGTACTATATATTTTTTTAAGCTCTTCCAGTTCACCCGGCTGGGATCAATACACTGGCCTCAGAGGGATATAACTATGTTGAAATGAGTAATTCAAGTATAATACCTTGTTGGAAATAATAATCAGCACCAATAATTTCACTATTTTAAATAGAGCCTGATTATGAATGGCTGTACTTTATAAACTTCCAATAATTGCAAGCGTTGATTAGAGTTTTAATTGATGTTTCTTGATTACGATTATTTGTTATTATTTATAATTTGTTTATTTTTCTGAATAATTAGAGCATGCAGTTCACATTTTGGCAACACTTCTGTTACAACTGACATTATTAGAACTAACCCAAGCCCCAAGCATGTGCATGCGTTATGGTCTTTCTGATTAAAAACTATTCGTTCATTGATACAATTAACTTGTTTTGTTTGACTTTCTTAAGTACTATAACCTTATAATAATATACTGTGTACAAGGAAAAGTATCTTATGTGCCCTCTGTTTAACCTTTAAGGCAGTAAGCTTGCTTTTCACTGTTCCACTATGGTGTAGCTTATAAGATAGGACCATGGTGTAATCACTAATCAGTCAACGTGTCTTTCAGGATAAATGGAGTGTACATTTTCTCATAAAAAATACAGAAGCTTTGGAAACAGTTGAAATGCATCTTTAAGATATAAATAATTATGTCATATATTATTGCATCCTTAATATCAAAAATATGTTTGTGTGTGTGTGTGTGTGTGTGTGTGTAATGATGGTCTACGAAACTTTTGTATTAGATGAAAGAAGTATGGATTTTATTAGAACAAAGTAATTAAATATAATATTTCTTATTTTTTAAAACGATTTTGTAAAATTTTTAATATTTGGTTTTTACAAATATTTATCTGTTTTATAAAATGAATGGCTTAAATAAAGTTAATATACAGTTTTGAAAATATCAAATGTCACAGCCCAGTTGAGAAACTATATCATATAGAACAGTAAACCCATTATATTTCTTGAATTACATTATGTGTAAGTGCAGATTATAAGGGTGTGGTAAGTGATCGGTAGCCTAAGAGTATTAGTTTTAAATCTAATTGCTGTCACATTTTTTTGTTCATATCAATTTGTTTGGATTTGTTATTCTTTGCCTTATATGCCCTATGCTGCCAAAGTAACACATCCTTTTTGTTTGTTTCAGCTCACAATGCAGGTCTATCACCATCATCTACTCAGGGCTCCGAAAAGGTGCCTTTGGATGAGAACGAAACGCAGGCAGAAGATATTAAGGAAGAGCTGCAGACAGCCGATATTGAAGACGGGTTCACAAATATTGATACGAATGGATTGAAACCCGTGGAAGAAGAAGCAGACGAAGTGAAAGAAGACACAGACGTGGCAGAAGTGGCAGACAAGGCCGAAGAAGGGTCCAAATTGGCTTCGGGAACGGCCGTGGCCGTGGCAGGTGCAGCAATAGTGGTGGGAGCGGCCACTGCCTGCAAACTGTCAGTAGCTGAACAGGAAGAAGGACTTGAAAAATTATCCCCCACAGTGGGGACTCAAAAGACGTCAGCAGAGATAACTGATAACAGCCCTGTCGTTAAAGAAGATGAAGATCAAGTAATTAATGAAACCGAGTCACTGGTTGAGGTAGCCCCAAGTCCAGTTCCTGATGGCACATCTGTAATCAGTGATGAGATTCATGGTCTGAGCAGGACTACGAGTGTAACCTCAGGTGAGCCAATACCCATGGGAGCTGAGGAACCTCTGTCAGATGTCTCTATCGTTGAGTCATCTGATCCAGAGGGCTCTGTCAGTGGTGCGAAAGAAGGAATAGTGATATCCCCGGAGACAGCTATAGGACAAGAATCTGGTCAACCGATCAGCGTGACGAATTCAATGTCTGAGGTAGATACATCTATTAAAGAATATTCTCTTAGTGAATCTAATGAAATGCAAAGCTTGAGTAGACCAATAAGTATTTCCAACTCTGTTCCCACACCTGACGATTCCGGGAAAGATGTCGGGGAAACACAGCTTGACTTTCAAAAGAGTAGACCCACTAGTTCCGTTGGACTCATTCTTGAAACGGAGGATATAAAACCAGCAGAGAGAGAAATTTCCATCGAGTCAGTTTCTAATACAGTTACACCTGATCCAACTGATCCTGACAAGGATTATAGATCTAGCAGACCATCTAGTGTAGCAAACTCCGAAATGGAACAAAAACAGAATCTCAGTTTCGTCGAAGATAAACTAACATCCAATAAATTAGAAGAGGACTCGAGTAGACCAATCAGCGTGTCTAATTCTTTAATCGAGGATGATGAGGTTTTAAATAATTCCAAAAAAGAAATCAATGCTGTTGTATCACTGGTGGAAGAGGATTCTAGTAGGCCAATCAGTGTGACAAATTCCTTAGTTTATCACAATGAGACTGCCAAAAACGTTGAAGAGGAAGTCGATGTTTCTATACCATCATCAGAAAAAGACTTAAGTAGACCAAATAGTGCGTCGGTATCATTGATGAAGACGGAAATGTATGTAAACAAAGATGAAGAACCGTTGGAGAGTAATCCAGTCTTGATAAGACCATTAAGTTTCACAAAGAGTATCATAAATGAGTCTGTAGAAGAAAAAGTCTCTATTGAACCTAGAGAAGAAAGCATCCCAAGTAGACCAAAAAGTGTATCAAATATATTGGCAGATACAGATAGCTTGGTGAAGGATCTAAAGGAAGAAATTCCATCCATAAAACAAACAGATGAAGCTATTTTAAGTGAGATGGAAAATTCTGTAATATCTTTAGAAGAAAACACCTCACCTGTTGAGCCTACTGAAATTAAAGACTCTCACAGACCAACCAGCGTGGCTAACATTGCCAATGATGAAAAATATAGAGATGAAAATGAGTTGTTGCCACAACTAATTGAATATTCAGAAGAGGAAATGTCAAAACACGTCAACAGTGGGGATATTTCTCCATTAGGTCCGAAAAAAGAAGTGAATAATGAAATAACTAGTCCAATAGAAACCCCAAAGAGCGAATTAGTGCCTGAAAATGATGAAATTAGATCTACAAGCGAAACAAAGTCTGAAATCCAAGAAGTCCAAAAGAAAGAAATTAGACCACTTAGTGCCTCAGAAAATAATACTGAACAAGATATCCAATCAATAGACACAAAGACTGGGTCACCTAACAAGCTAGATAAGGAATCAGGGATCATACCAACAAGTGCCTCGGAACCTGATGAAACTAGTGATGAAATTACCTCTCCCGCCCAATGAATCAGAGCTCAAGGAAGATTTACTAGTGGTAAATACTGATTTAGGACATACAGACAAAAGTCCGTTAGATATCACCGAGGAAATTGTAGCAGAAAAAATAAACGGAGATGAAAACCAGCTCCCAAGGGCTCCAGAGTCGATTCTGATATTGCCTGAGTCTATTGGAGATTTGGACATGTCATCAGAATATAGTAAAGATATATCAGTCGATATTAATGTTACCGAAGGAGTAAATGACACGGTAGAAAGAGAGGAGGATAATCCTGATATATCAATCGCCGAATCAAATAAAGGAGTATCAGATAGCACAATAATATCCACTGACTTTAATGATGTGGCAGAGAACAAAGTAGATAACGAGATAAAAAGTAGTGAAAAGGATATTTTCAATGAACAGGAAACTATAAGCACTCAAGATAAATTTAGTGAAATGTTTGGTGGTCCTATACCAACCATAAATCTGATTGAAAGTGAAGATATTAAGCTATCCGACAGTGACGAAGAAATAGAAACGAACGAATATGTGGTTGTGAGCCAATACGAAGATGAAGTTAGTAAAATAGAAAGCACTGACCTTTCCTCGCCTGACCAATTTAACGAGCTTAAGGAAAACGAGGATGTAGAAAAAGCACAAGAAAATAATTCAATTAATGAAGATGGCGTGGAAAATCTGTCTAGAGCGGACAGTACTATAATTAGACATCTTGGAAATACCAAAGAATTATCCTCAGGAAATAAATTTACTCAAGAAAAAGAAGAGGAACCCGAAGTAAATGAAGACGATAAAAGTATTATTGAAGAAAATTTCGCTAAACTCACAAGTGATGATAGTGTATTAGTTGAATCACTTTCTGAGCAATCGTTTATGAAGAAAAACAACTGCAAAATTGAGGTAGACACCCCAATTGAAAGATCTGTCTTTGACGATAATGCACAAGTAGAAGGATCAGATGAAGAAGGTGTGAAAACTCTTGAAGTATCTTTAAATGATAGTAATGAGATTTCTCAGTGGACACTCAATCTTATGGATACACCCATAAGCTCTACATTTGAAGATCATGGTGAAAAGGAAGCTGGTGAACCTCAAATAATGGAAGAAGCAGACACAGAGAGTGTGAAGGCATCCCTTAAAGACTCAGATATTGTTAACCTTCCTCTAACGACCCGTCAGGAAGATATCACCCAAGTGGGCATTAGGCCAGACACCAACTTATCCAGTACAGAGTCTCGAGAAGACTCTGTACTTGCAGAAAAGGGAAGTGATTTAGACAGTCTAACCAGCATTTACACAATGAAAGAAAATGATGGTTTTAGTTCTAAAATTGAGGACAGAGCTGAGAGTGGGATTTCCGTCTGTATGTCCGAAGGAAAAGAAAATAACACGGAAGTACAGGAAAATTCTGAATCTAATGAGACAAAGATGATAGTCTTAACTGAAACATTGAATAAAGACAACTTGGAAGAAGAAGGAAGCGTGCTATCTAGCAAGAGCGTGCGGGAAGGGGATCAGGACACTGATCTGCTGAACTCTGCAGCCACTACGATACAGGCGTCATTCCGGGGGTTCCAGACGAGACAGGGCCTACATAAGGACATCATAACAGCAAAGGTATGTCATAATTACTTTAGAGTAGAATCGCAGTCATATAGTCATAACATACTAGCTTGGTTTATTGATTTATAATTAAACTAAAACTATACACAGCTATGTAGGGGCAAGAAAACCCTGTCAACATAATTTTGTGTAAGACATTGAACAAAAACATGAAGTTTTGCTATCCTTCAAAGTATTTTTAAACTTCTAATTACTATCTATCATGTCAATAATTAACTTCCACTTTAAGGTAGTTTCCTTTTTGTTTGCGTCAAGTCCTTGTTACCGAGTGGGCTATCAACATATTTTCACTAATGGGCTAGGAAGGAGGAAGATATAATTTAGATCAAAGTACCTTAATTTGCATTGGGGAAAGTGGGATATCATTTAATAAAACCACCTCTGTGCCCCAACTAGTGATTCGAACCATGACCTGCCTGTGACCAATAAGTCCGACAAGATGAGAATTTAGTTGTATACATATATACTGTATATGTATACATATTTCCAGCTCCCCCACTTCCAGATGAGCTGGAAAAATGTAATTTGGCAGGCAGGTAGAGAGAGGGATTGACCCATATAGTCAAAAAACATAAAAACTGGAAATTTGAAAATAGGGCTCCAGGAATTGGGAGGAGGGGGGATATTTATAAAAAAACTTTTTATATAATAAGATAGAAAATTAATTTTTTTTTTAGGAAGGTAAAGGGACCACTCCAAACAATCATAAAGGTCTGAAAACCTTGAATTTTTAGTTGGGGCTCCAGGAATTAGGAGGGGGTATTTATGAGCAAAAGAAACTATAAAGTTCGATAAATATTCTAAATTTGGTAGGCACGCAGGTAGAAGGACCATCCAGATAACCAAATAAAAACATAAATTTCTAAGTTAGAATAGTAGAAATTCCCGGAGGAGGGAGGGAAATGTTTTCAAAACTTATAGAAACAACTACCTATCTGTGTGAAAGAAAACTGAATTTGGCTAGAGGGTTTATTTACTATTCCAAATAAAAATTAAAGTCTGAAAACTTTAAATTTCAAAGTGGAGCTCTGGAACATAGGGGCGTAGCATAGGGAGGGGTATATGAGTAGAAATAATCTTTTAGGGCATGTAGAAAATTTAATTTGCAAGAAATGTACAGTAGAGGGATCACTCCATATATCAAGATTAGTATTTTATATTCTCTTTTTATAAGTGGGTTCTGGTGAAATGGGAGGTTTCGAAATTTACTAAACTAAAAAATAAGCTACTTATCGGTGTGGTAGGCGATTTAAATGATTAAGGCAGGCGTAAGGGCCAATCCAAACTGCAATGGAGGTTCGAACATTGCTAAATTTCAAAATAAAAGTCCAGAAAATGAAAAGACGTCCCCTCAAAGTTTACAAAACTATAAAATACTCGTTGATATAGTAAATAATAGATTTTTTTATTAAATGTAATAGAAAATACCCAAATAATCAGAAGAGTTTGAACATTTAAATTTTAAACTAAGGTTACGGGAAATGGTCAGGGCTGTAAATTTCCAAAACTAAATTTACCGGTGTGATAAAAAAATTGAAATTATACGACTTGATAAAGATAACACCCAAAAAGGAAAACTTTTTAAAATTTGGAATTAAAAATGGTAGGGGTTGTGGTAAAGTGGGAAATGAGAATTTTTTTTAAAATGATAGAAAACACCATCTTTTTGTATGGTAGAAAATAGAAATTTCGCTAATAGTTTGAACATTATGAATGCTTTTTTAAAATTTTAAAATCAAGATCTATGTTGAAGGAAAGCTAAGAATTTAAGAAACTAATAGAAAAACCTTGCTAAGTTGGTTGGAAAATTTAAATATTTTCAAGCAGTTAAGACAACCGCCCTAAAAGATAAAAAATCAAAAAATACTGAAAATGTTTTCGTTCAAAGTTGGTTCAAATAAATGGGAGGCTCACAATTAATTAAATTAATATAAAAACTTCTTGTTTTGGAATAAAATTTAAGTTTGGCACGTAAGTAAATATATCTTATCGGATAACCGAATAATGTCTGAATACATGAAATCTCTAAATTGAAAACTGAGAAATTAAAGAGCTCTAAATTAATACAATTATTTTAGGTGTGGTTGAAAATTGAGATTTTAAGGGAGTAGAGTAGCTTAAAATCTCTCCAAACCCATTAGAAAATCTACCTTTCACTGTAGAAGAAAGTTTAAATTAAGAAAATTGGTAAAAAAATATCACCCAAGATAACATAGCATTTGTAAATTTTTTAATCTAAAAATAGAGGTCCAAGAAATCGATGATGGATTGTGGAATTGGCCTATAAATTACTACACTAATAGAAAAAATAATCGTCATGGTAGATAGTTTTTATTTACATTAGAATATGAAAACACTTGGTAAATGTCGAAGGAAAAGCTAACGCCTATATAAGAGTGGCAATAGTTAAAATAAACTAATCTGGTGACACCTTTATGAAGCATTCCGTTCTTTAGAAAGCCATGGTGCTCCTTTATTCAATATGTCTCTAAATAGCTTATTATTTCATTTACGTTAATAATTTTGATAAACTGTTATACTCTTTTTTTTTTACATCAACCATTAACCATGACTATTACTACGTTTTGCTTATCTTTTGATCGTGCTTAAGTAAATATTGCTCTCGTTTGTGTACTCGGTTTGGTGTTGGGTAAGATTGTTTTCAAAGAGTTAATTTATTTTAATTTGTTGATTGCAATAATTGTCTTGGGATGCTCATAGTTAGTTCAAGATTGTACATGTAGAAATTTTTAAAATGTTGGTCACCGGATGTTAAACATCCAAATTTTATATAGTTTTTATGCGGCTTATCCGTACAAAAAACGGGTCAAACAGCTGTTAGTGTAATAAAAGCCTTTGGTTAAGTAAATTGCATACAAAACCAATGTAAAAGCGTTTATCTCAAGCCCAAATCAGTCAAACACAGATATTTATCTAATCGTTATTAAAATAATATTGATCGAAGAATATATTGTTTTTAATATGTCACTTTGCTTTACGTAGATTCCAGATGATGTTCCTTCTCATGAAATAGACACAGTGATCCAAGACTCAATGTTCGGAACATCCATGCCAGAGGTATCGCCATCCCCCGACAATCAGGCCGCTATTGACATCAGACCTGGTACAGCACCTTTCCCACTCATAAGTGTTGCTTCACTTAAGGCAGCACAAACAAGTTCATCAATAGATATAGCGGAAGACGACCCAGACAAAGATCAAGGTATCGATGACGTAGACTTGGTAAATCTACAGAAGCCTCAGGAATGCGACGAATTACCGGAAGATAGAGGGGAAGGTTCAGTGAAAGAAGACGAAGATGAGGCCTCATCGTCAGCAGACGCAGAATCGTCCCTGTCAAGCGCTGCAACCAAGATCCAAGCTGGGGTCAGAGGTTACCTACGAGGAGGCAGATTCAAAACTTGAGGGACGACACAAACGCGACTTCGTTCAACACGCAACCATCCATCCCCGACAGCCAACAATCCTTTGGGGGTTTATCAACTTCACTCGAGGAAAATGGCGTCCACACTTCCGGGTCATTGGAGACCGAGGTCCAGAAGCAGCAGCAGACTACCCTTGAGGAGATAGAGGACAGTGTTATAGCTGGAGAAGGTCTGCCGACTGACGCCACGAGGTACCTCAAGGATATTGGTGACGAGGACGCTAAAGAGGTGACTAAAATTCTGTCTCTGGACAGTCACCTTGACTCTTTGCCTCTTGTTGAGAAAGTCGAGGTAAAGTCCACAGCGTCTCTCCAAGAGACCCCCATAGGTATGGACAGCGAGGAGGACCAAAAGGTGTGGGAAACCCTTCAACAGGAACTGTCCGAGGCGGCCACGAGGATCCAGTCCAACTACCGCGGATACCGAACCCGACAGAAGCTGACCCGGGAAGATGCCGTGCAGTTGCCCACCACCAGCAACAGCGCGCCAGCAGCAGTGAAGGTGATAGGAAGACACCCGCGCTGGAGCTAAGGAACACAGGAGAGTTTCATGATATGATGGTCCTACCAACGGAGGACATCGCTGAGATGACAAACGACTCAAGTATGTGCAGGAAAATGAAGGCATAAGTTCCTAACATACAAATAGCACGTATAATTTCCTGTTAACCAAGCAGTTTAGAAACAAGATTACGTTCTAATAGACATCACTTTGAAATAACATTTTCTATATTCTTCAGCGAATAAAAACAATATCAAAGAATCCAACCTGAGAAAACCTTAAAACATTGGTTTTATATATTTTTAATGTTACGTAACACAAATTCTTAAGGTATAAATAGGGATGCATTGTACGCCTCTAGAACGCCCGAGAAATCAGCGGCAAAACAGACCAAACCACGTGTGTAGAGTTGAAGTGTTCAAAATTAGTTGTGTTATAGATTTTTTTACAATTTTAATGAATATCATCAAATTTGTATTCCCTTATATTTTGAGATGTATGTTACACACTCCTCATGGAGAGTCATCAATAAAACACAGACAACTCAATTCAACCCTTATTTTTAAGATAGATTAATCTAATTGCTATAATATTAGTAATAGCTAAGGATTTAATACTCACTTTACCCACTGATTTTGCCGGCTCGTATAATGCGCCGTTCTCGAAATAGACTGGACTGCTGATGTTGGTGAAATCCAGGATATAATTCTGTCATGTGTACTGAGGGTGGCTTTCCGAAGAGGTTTTACCTTCTCCTTTCACGTGATTGTGGGTACACTTACTATAAATTAAACCTTCTGCCCTCATCCCTAACACATGTATGTAATTAGTTCATATGCGTGTAACCCAAGCTGGTAGTAAGACGTGGTGCTAAAAAAAATATTCATATATACTAAACAACCCCCTTCATTCCTAAGGATTTAAGTATCTGACTACTAACACACGCAAATAATACATTATTTTAAGTGATCTTTAGTCCGGAAACTAAGAGCCTTGACAGGCTTTCCTATAACCTTGGTCCCTGACTTTCTTAGTATTTCCTGTTTTTTTTTCAACTAGGACACTAAAAACAGCCACTTCTAAAGAGTGACCTCGTACACAGCATTTGTCATATTACTCTCAAGGATGGTCATAGGTGTTGGTTTGACCTGTTTCCATCCAACACCCTTAAATGAAACTTTTAATAAAGAATTATTGCTATACCCTTTACAGGTTATATTTTTCATTAATCCACAGCCAATTGGGAAACAATTGTAATATTGATGAACACTACAAATAATTTAGGTAAAAGATGGTTCACGTTTGTGGATGTGGGAGAAAATCGATATGAAATAAATATAGAAATATTTTAAATATGTCTGTAGATATAACACTGTTTCATCAACTGGAGAATGTTTGAATAAAGCTAAGTTCAATTAAATTAGTGATAAGTTAACCAAACCCATATTTACACATACTATACATTACAAACTGTAGACTTTCAGTTCCTCTCGCGGTTCTAGTAGAATTCACAGTTTAGCAAGTTAATTTTACTTAAGATCATTTGACAGTTAAATTGTTATTGCACAATTTTAACAAGTGTATTATTATAAACTTTAGTTGTGATTCAATGATTCCAAATAATTACAGTTCACGATCAATATGGGGTCAAACATGCTATTTTATGTTTTTTATGAACCATTGTTAAGGTAAGTTATATTATATTATATTATTAGCACCGCGTCTTACTACCCGTTCGGGTTACACGCACTTACGCTAATGTGTAATGGTAGTGTGATTGTGATATGAAATTGAGGACCTACAGTTTAACGTGGAATCCGAACCACGGTGGAGGCCTGGCATTCCCCACATTCACAAGTTGTGATTAATAAACGTCTTGCGAGAGATGAAGGAAGGGTTTGGCAATTAGATAAATCTATGGTGGGACCGAGGATTGAACCCCGGACCCCCAGCACAGAAGTCTGACACATTACCCCTAAACCACCAGGTCACCTTGTAAGTTATATTAATGTATGGGGCCTACATTTATTATAACTAGACATTCATATGAGGTTTACATATTAAAATATTTATAATATTAATATTATTATCATCATCATTAATATTTCATTGCGTACACTTCAGATAAATGTCTGGTTATACTAAATCGCATCCCCCTACATTAATTTAACAATGGTACGCAAAAAAACATAATATAACAAGTTTGACCCCTGAAGTGTAATGCCTTGGAATCATTGAATCAATATTTATAGGTTTTAGTTATAAACTTGATAAAATTGTTCAGTCGAATACTGTGTATAAACTGTGTATCGATGTAGTATTATATACCTATATCAATTTTCTCTCACTAATTGCATATAATTAATTATATCAATTCCAATCTCAATCATTTAGTGTTAAACTAGTTTAGCTCCAAATAAGGGAAATTAATGTAAATATAATAAAAAAGTTTTATTTATTTTAAGTTATAGACGTAATGATTTAACCATCACAGTTACATAAATTATATACAAAAGAATAGGTGTAGTATTTCGTCTGGCAGTCAAATATAATTAAACATCTTGGGAAATTGTTTGACATAAATTTGAAGCTGGATACGAAAAGTGGGACTCAATAGAACACATATGTTATCACAATGTAATATTGGTAATTTATAATTGTAGGTTTTAACAATCATTATTTAATATTGGGGTCCTTTTTGCCAGTATGATAACTATTAAAAAAATGCCATTAATGTATAGGATTTTATCTGTAATTTATGTTAGAGCAATAAATGTATTTATCACACGAAGTGGAAGTTTAAAGCCTTTTTACAATTTTTTTATGTTTAGATAAATTGTGTCTTTACAGTCAAAATACTCTATAGTCTTAATCAAATCACAGCTTTTTGTTTTAGAATATTAAGATGAGATAAGCCACTAAATATTTTATTGAATGTACTAAGATTTTGTAATGTGTTGAAGACAACTTTTAGATATACAAATAATTGATATTAAAAACACATTTACAATGTCACAATTGGTGCAAAATGTTCAACAATAATAAATAATAGTAAGATCTTTAAATATCTAGGAGAGAAAAATAATGTAACTTACTTCGTGTACTTTAATTTAAAATTTATATTTATAAAGCCAGTGAAAATTACAGCCATGGAATATAATATTAATTACTATAATAATTCATTGATGCAATCGATATGGCTGTGTCTTTCACAAATAATATACACAAATGAGTAACAACAACATAGGCTATATAGTGATATTAATAAAGTTGTTATAAAGCCAACTTTAAAATAGCAGATAGCTAACAATCTTTGATGTTTAAAAATGTATAACTTTTTCTTTTGTGTTAAACGTTTGAACGTTTGGATTTGAATTTTAAATAAAAGGTCAGAGAGAATTTATACAAACCAACGACTCTTTTTGTGTCAACAATGTGTGACTCTTCTAAAATATGTTTAATCCGCACCTAATATTGTGGACAGATCCGTGCATAAAATTGTTGCTTAACAGACTGTATAGTGTGTGTTTGCTAAGTGGATGATAAATACTACATAGTGACTAAAACTCAAGTAAATTGGGGAAAGGCTAAAAAAAGATGTGTTATTTTATATATTAATTTTATCAAATATAATTAATAATGCTTATTAATAATACTTTTTTAAATGTTGCTACTAACAAAGACATAAATAAGATGCATTAATATGAAATTTGTCATGAGATAATTTCATGTGTATTGATTATTTTATGAAACATTTTTACTTCAATGTGTTACTGAACTATTAATTGACTCCAAATAATACTGATAGTTGACTTATAAGTAAACAATACAATTTGTTTATTATAACAATCCCAAGTAAAATATTTCAAATTTGACAAAAAATAATTATGCATTTTACATTAATTTTATTGCATGACAATAAACTCCAGTGTTTAATATAAAATATAATTTGTTTTAATGTGATTCTATTCTAAATGTACAAAGATTAGGACAGTGATATACATAATAATTTTCACCCATTTGGAATAAGTATTCATAAAACTACTTCACAAGCTAATAGTTCAATTATTTTACAATGTAGAGTTTTGTATCTTTTTGTAATAGTAATAACAACTATGGTTAAATTGTTGTATTAATTGAAAGTTACTTTAAGAATTTTTAAAGTAATTTAATGGCAGTGAAATTAATTTGAGAAAAATAATTTTTTAACTAATTTTTAAACAATTTTTAATGGGAGTAACTGTGAAAGAAATAAAATAGATTTTTAAAGATAATAATTATTAAAATAGTCTGTATTTATAGGAGATTTAAAACAAATTTGCATAGTATGTATCGTATTATTTATTCTAATGTGTAATTATTTGTTAAGAAGTATTTACTAAATTTACAATAAAAGCCTTAGTATTGGAACAAACAAACATAACACAATATGTTAAAAAGAAAACAATGCGTGGATTTGTCACAAAATATAAGAATATTTGAAATTCAGTCTTACCCCGTTTCTAATTAAAACAGAAAATGTTTAGCTTTCATTAAATTTAAATACGTTTAAGAGACATAACTAATGTAAATTGTATACAGCTGTGTGATGCTTGGTGTAAATCTTTTATTAAATACAGAAGCAATTGTAAATATAAATTAAAACTACTGACATAACGAGGAATAAATTAGATTACAGTAAATTGTCTGCAATTGTGAAAAACTATGCATATCAACCACTATGCCACTATGCTTTGTGCTTAATAAAAAAAAACATTGTGTCAGTAATTGTGGCTCGAACAATTCTTGGTTAGTTGTATGCATTTTCTATTTAACTAATATTTCAAAACAAAGCTAGTTCACACTTTTCCCGAGATCACTTCGTATTTTGTTTGCCTGTGTAAAGTCTACTTTTCTTGGAACCTTTAATCTTTCTTTTTCATTTTGGTTTTTTTTTTTTTTTTTTTTTTAGAGAATCGGCCACACAGAGACAATACCTGACTAAATTCAATTTCCAATGTATATAGTCACTTATTATTAAAATCGGGTTCACTTTTATCCTCTGATAATCTACATTCTTATGACAACAGTTCAACAAATTCATTGGTTAATCTTTTTAATCACTGACTCAATATTTATTAGATTTAAATCTGTTCATAACTAACCTATTGTTTGTAGCCATATGAATGATATATTCTTTAGTATTTTTTTTAGCTTATAATAAAACTAATGCATTCTCTTTTATAACTACGTACTTTTAATATGATGTGTATCGTACTGTACATAACATATGTAGATAATAATAATAATAATAATAATTTGTTTTCGAGATAGCCTGTAAGTGTAGTGTCATCTGCATGTGCTGTAACCAACAAGGTTGTCAGCAACTAATAAATAGTCATAATATAATATATTATTCTGTGTTGCTTACTGTTTACAACTCAATCATCTTCAAATGCATCTTAATCAAACTTAGCGAGGATTCTGTATTTTTAGTTTCTCATAGAGAATAGGGCCACCGGAACGATTTTTGTTCGGGGTGGGGGAAGGAAGTAAAATGATATGTGTATGTTAAGGGGACCCCCAGTGTAAGCGAGAAAGTGCCACTCAGACGTTCAGCTCTAAAGCAATATTTAATTTTTCAATACGTTATTTCAAAATATGGCTCACGTCAAAATAAAGTTGAAATTTTCTAACGGGGCTTTTTTTCCTTAATGACACTATAGTTCGAGTTTTATTGATAATGTTGCTTACTAAACACATCCCAACTCTCCTGCCTTTTATAAATCTCACTATTTATACTGCTTATAACACATAGCCAAACTTACTGCCTCTTATACATCTTTTTTGAGATCTAAATTTGTTTCAAAACCGTCAAAAACAAAGGATTGACAGCTGATGATTTTAGCGATCCAATTACATCCGTGTTGCCTGTCCTATTCCCTTATGGGGTGTTCTAAAACACAACGACACTTTTACTGTTGTACATCACCTGCAACAGTTAAGGTGGGGATGTAGGGAACGTAGGAGAAAAGTAGGTATTTTTGAAGTTTTTATAGCAAAAATATGTTTTTGCCCAAAATAAATCAAATATTTCTCCAGTACAAACGTATAATATGATTTTCTTCACATGGTGACTTATCCAGTTGTTGAATACCTGTCAAGAGTTTCCTGTAATTTAACTTTTTTTCTTTATTTAAAAACATTTCATCTAATGCCACTATGCTAATGACAGATATTCAACAACTGTTGATATCAACTTGTAAAGAAAATTAAACTCTATGATTGTACCAAAGCAATATTGATTTTATTATAGTCAAAAAAATGTTTTAGTATAAAAACTGCTAAAGCACATTTCCTCGTGTTCCCTAAATCCCCACCTTAATAGATGCGGAACTAATATAACGTCGCGTGACGTCCAAACATAAACGACAATGACAGAAATACTGCAACAACAAATTATTATCATCCAATCTAGCCGGCACTCGTGTTTCTACATTATGACAGTTTATACCCCTCTGATCAACACGTATAACAGTATATAATCAACGTCATAATTAAAGTGACTTAGCGTTCAGGTGACTGCCTCTGTGGTCTAGTGGTCAGAGTTCCTGGCTACAGATCCAGAGGTTTCTGGTTTGATCCTCAGCGCTTCCAAACTTTATCTGTGAAGCAGTGGGTCTGGAACGTGGACAAATGAAGAGATACTTTAGTAAATAATTAGCAGTTCAGCTTTAGAAAACTGAAATTAATGACTAGATAACTTGTTGTGCCGACAACATGACACCCTCTATCCGCAAATGCTGGTACTATCATCGCTAACTATGGTGGCTGCATGATCAGTATAGATCGTTTGCGGGCTCACAACATAGAGGTTTGTTTTTGAGAGAGAGCGTATGTTCAAGTGTGTGGCGTAAGAATAAATATATACTTTATTTACGAACATATGCTTAGTTTATGGTGTTTTAGCCTCTTTCCACAACCTGAGAACTGACTGAATACGTATTTATATATGTGTTAAGATAGCGCACGTTGTTTATTAATGTTTCACCGAGCTTCGCTTCCAACACGTAGAGTCAACCATAACGTGTGAGTAGAGAACCGTGTTTGGAAACTTAAAACTATAGCAGACCTGAAAGTGACTTTAACCACCACCACAAATAAATATGTCAAGAGGTGGAGAATGTCGACCATAACAGTTCAGACTGGCTGGGGGACAAGAGGCACCACCGGACAGGGTGAACATGTTTATTTACTATTAATTTACACGATGCAGTTGATCAAGTCCAAACTAAAATCAAAATGATTTCCAATTCGCGTTACCAACTTGTTTTTTATATATATATGCCCCATCCTACTATCGTTCGGGCTATCATTCATACTAATGGGATGTTGTTGATGAGGAAAGTAGAAAATGGAGGAAATCCTCCCGCATTTGCGTGGAAGGTGAGGGAGGAAACCATTCAATTAATAAACGCCCTCTTTGTAATAAGACTAGTGCATATATATAGCCTTATACCCACGATGAATGTTTTCTTACATACTTCTGTTCATAGTTCAGTTCAATACAGCTATTACCCTGTTTAGGGTCAACTATCATGGCAACTATTAGCAAGATAAGTAAATGTCATGAACACCTGTCCGTTGTCTGGTACTTCCGTCGGTACTTGTTTTCAGCTATGTTTATTTACAAACGTGTGTAAATAAGATACACAAATGGTCTTACATTAAAAAATTGATCAGTGATTTCCTTGTCTTTGTTTTTAAAAAAGTGTGTGTGTTTAATGTACACACTTTTGTTTTAAAATAAATATATTTCGCTTTACATTTGTTTGAAACAAACAAATTTATTTTTAACTATAAATATATAGTCTATAATTATAAAAATATTATATATATTTATAATTTAAAACACTAATATACAAACAACAAATTTTAATTATATATATAATTATTAAAAATATATTGGTCTGGATTAAAATATGCATTAAATTTTTAATTTATACAAACACAAATTGTTTTGTAAGAATAGTTATAATTTGTTGGTAGTCTTAACTATTCCCAAAAACGCGCTTTGGTGGCCACATGGTCTTAGGTGCTAATCTCGCAATATACTAGACTGCCGAAGACAGGGAGATCGGGGTTCATTCACGGCCATCTAAATTTAAAAGGCCGGAGTATGGGAAATGTGGCAACAATGCAAGTGGTCCGGCTTGAGACATAGTAGAGTGGTGGTCCCGCCAAGCAGACAGGTAGCGAATCTAAATGCATGGTAGCCACAACTCACGACGAATGTTTTCTACAATCTTTATTTTTGAATCAGTGGAGTTATTCATTCAACATACTCATTAATTGTATATTAAAGTGTAAAGTTTACTAATAGTTTAAATGTGTTAATTAGTTACAGTGTGCTGTGAATTTAAGGTGCGACCAAAGGGAGTGCGAGTAATTTAACAGTTTTTATAGCATTACATTTTTTTGGCCAAAATAAATCAAATATATCTCCAGTATCAACATAGAGTTTAGTTTTCTGCACATGCTAATATCAACAGATCTTAAATATCTGTCTAGGGTGTCCTGAAATTTTCTCAAATTTTTTTCTCTTTATTTAAAAGGTTTTTACAAAATGCCAGGATACCCTTGACAGATATTCAATATCTGTTGATATTAGCATGTGCAGAAAATGTTGCTACTGGAGAAATATTTGATTTATTTTGGCCAAAAAATAATAATTCTATAAAAACTGTAAAAATACTTGCGCTCCCTTCGGCCGCACCTTAACAAGATAGCACGAGTTGTATTTATTTTAATCTTACACATTCTATCTAATCTTCTATTTTGAAAAATTTAACAAACCTATTTTTCTTTATAAATGCTTCCATACTACTGATATTTCTTTTTAGGTGCCTCAACACTGTTGCGTGCCAGGCTGCAAAAGCAATTATGATTCAACAAAAGAATACGTTTCTGTGTTTAAATTTACTAAAAAAATTTGAACTTAGAGGGGAATGGATTAAACACATTTCACCTAGTCAATGGACACAATCAGAAAATACTGTTGTTTGTGAAACACATTTTGAAAGTAAAGATTTTATGACTGTAGAAATATACACTGACATTAATTGTATCAAGAAAAGAAGCATTAAAGATAGACTGACACTGGTCTCTGGTGCAGTTCCACAAATCTTCTCAACTTTACTTAAATACTTAAATAAATCAATCAACCCAGCTAGAAAAGATCTAGATCAACAGAAAACAGAGATTAGACTAAACAGAAGTAAAAGCTAGGGAAAATTTAGAACAAGACAAAGTAAATTTTTTTTCAAGATCTTGTTACTTACAAACAAAATTCATGTCAGTAAGGCATGTGCATCTAAATGTAACATTTTATTCAATAACACTTCATGCGTGTTCTATATTCTAAATTTTTGTGATACACCTGTAATTTCCGTTAGTGTGGAGATTTTAAATGAGATGACTTTGCTCTTATATGCCGAAGAGAAGCAAACTAAAACCGAGTCAATACAAACAACTGTTACTAAATTATGTCAGTGGTCTCAGCTAGAAGACATATTAATAAAATATTGTAATTTTGATACAGAAAAACAAGAATTAAATCCTGTTTAAAAGTTTATGAAACTAGTTTAAAATGTCAAAGGATATTTGCCCCAAATCAAGAAACTTATTCAATTGAACACAGAAGAGCTTTTTACAGATGGAGCACAAGTTCAATTTTTAGCAGAAGAGTTTACCTTAGTCTGTTGTAGGAGAAGTTACTCATCATTATTGTTTACGTGCTCATTCACGATCCATTATCAATCTGTATCATGCTAGTAAGCTATTCGGAGTAACAACTTTTTGTGATTACATCATCCTAAATATCTATGCAAACTTTCCTCCGCACTTAACTTTTCTGTTGATAATAGCAGTTAAAAAAAAAGTTCCTTTTCGAAGAACTTTACAGAACATGAACAATTTGTTATATTATTTTTGGATGAAATTTATGTAAAACAGTCGTTTACTTACAAGGGTGGTTCTATTAGTGGGCAACCTTAAAACAAAAATATCGCAGCTAAAACAATATAGGCTTTCATGATCAGTTTAGCACCTGGAAGATTTCAACAGGTAGCGGCGCTCATTCCAGTGAAAAATGTAAAAAGAGAAGAGCTGGCACAGCTAACAAAGAAAGCTGTTACGCTAATACAATATTGCGGGTTTGTTGTCATAGCCATTATTCCTGACAACAACAGAATCAATAGAAAAATGTTCAATATCATTTCAGGTGGTGGCATGAAAGTAAGCTTATCTAATCCGAGTTTTGAAAAGCTTTTTATATATATATATATATATATATATATATTATATAGAGAGAGAGAGAGAGAGAGAGAGAGAGCTAAGAAAACTAATCTTGGGTCGTCCGTCAGGTGAGTGGCTAGGTTTTGCATCATCATTCAATGTCATTGTTCCACGTAAACAAGATTTTACATTAACAATTGTCCACCACCTGCATACTATTTTCAAAATGTTCACGGTTCCTTTGACATTTCCTAGTGTTCTGCTGTTTTCTACAGCTACAATAGTTGAAGGATTAAATATGTTATATACATATACGACCTTTTGTCTATCAAGGTTTTAAGAATACACAGATTGAAAATTGAGCTTTAATGCCGATTTTATAAACTTATTACATTTCTTTTTATATATTATTATTATTATTATTATTATTAGCACCACGTCTTACTACCCGTTCGGGTTATACGCACTTACGCTAATGTGTAATGGTAGGGTGATTGTGAGATGAAATGAAGGACCTACAGTTTAACGTGGAATCCGAACCACGGTGGAGGCCTGGCATTCCCCACATTCACAAGATGCCTTGTCAGAGGTGAAGGAAGGGTTTGGTAATCAGATAAATCTGTGCCGGGACCAAGGATTGAACCCCGGCTGCCAGCACAGAAGTCTGACACCTTACCCCTAGACCACCAGGTCACCCTTTTTATATTGATTTCTCAAGTGAGAAAAACAAGCTTTAGTCTTTAATCTCGTACAAGACAAATTACAATGTTACATGTGTGTACATTGTTTGTATATCTCGGAACAACGACCGATAAACAAAACCTATCAAACTTTTTTCTTTTATCTTTCTCAGCACTCATAGGTATAGCGACTAAGACAAGACAGTGACGTCACGCTCCCTGTTAAACTTCATTTACTGTCGCGTGGCTGCGACCCTCACGCTCCACAGCGAAGGCAGGAGGAACTAGCAGCAGTCAGTCCAGCAAGGTCGTGAGAAACATTTAGTCGAGTCTGCAGCCGCAACTGAAACGGATATCAGAGCTTACAAACAGATCAAGAAAGACATGTCATCCGCAGGCGGAAAAAAGGAGGGTCAAAGTTCGGATGCTGATAAAGACATCGAGAACCGCTCGGCGGTGAAAATCCAGGCAGGTGTGCGAGGCTACCTGGTCCGCAAGAAGAAGAAGGCAGAGAGAGACGCCGCGGTGAAGATCCAGGCTGGATTCAGAGGTTATAAGACCAGGAGACAGGTGAAACTCAACAAGAACGATACCACGAAGAACTGAAACGCATCGATGTGGAGGACGGGATGGTTTGTCTCACTCTCTTGCAAAGTCTTTGGGCTCAACAATAATAATTGTGTTTTCTTAAAAATATGCTGAAACGGTGTGTTTGCTCAAAAACTGAAATGTTTGGTATTAATAGACAAAGAAGCTATGGTTCAGACGGCTAAACAATACAGGGTATGTATACAATACTGCGATTATTCCGTCAGCAGATAATATGCAACAATATGACTCGTAATAAAACAGATGAAAACGAATATAGAATAACTAAAAGGGGTTACAATTAATATTTTTATAACAGGCAAGTTTTAATTGTGTTTTTTGGGGTATTATTTATACTTTACGATATATTACTGTAAGACTCGTATTCTAAAGGGAATAAAATTATTTTAAATACTACACCACCTTGTGTCAAAAATTTCCCGTCTAGTTTGTTAGTGTTTTTTTTTATTACTTGCTAGAAAAATTAGAAATTATGATATTAAGTACATATTTATGTTTTGAGAAGATGGAGTTCTGTAACGATAACAGTTATAATTAATAATATTTAGTTGTGTTGACTAAACATACTTGAATAGAGCTGGAAACATAATAATAATTATTGTTTCCAGCTCTATTCAAGTATCTTTAGGCAACACAATTTAATATTATTAATTATAACTGTTGTCGTTACATTATTATGTTTCTAGCTCTATTCAAGTATGTTTAGACATCATAATTAAATATTATTAATTATAATTAATTATATTAATTATAATATTATCTCCTCAAACCATTTAATTGATATATATGAGGACAGAGTCAATAAGTTATTACATTGTTGTTTTAAACTAAATTTGGTCTTTCCTGACAAGAAGAAAGTTACAAAATTCCTACTCATCTGCGTTGCAAATATGTATTGACAGTTTAACTATCTAGTTTAAATCACATGTCGAAGTGACTAAACACATCTGCCAGACGGGTTAGTTTGTATCTGTTTTAGAAACTTCAGAACTGTCAAAAAAGGTCAAAGTTAGTGTGAACGCCTTATACGTTGCAAATCGTGGAAAATAATGGTATTTAGATGAACTTAATATTTTTGAAACAATGCTTTTTTTAAAATTAATGGACTAAAAATTTGCCTTACAATATGGTAAATCAGGACATGCGTTTTAAAGAAACTAAGAATAATGTTTGGGTTTCGAAGTTTATTTGTTTAATTTAACAATTTGACAATGAGCACAGATTAAAATTAATTACTATTCACCCTCTAGTGAACGGAGAAAAAAAACTATTTGTCATGAATATGTCAAGGGAGATTTCAGTGTACACTTTGTTGTAAACAAATAGTGTCTTTTTTAAATGTGTTGAAGCAAACTGGTTGAGGGGAATCGTCACCACATTACTAGTAGGTAGGTTGGTTGAACTTTCTTAAAGGTATAGAATATTATTTTGAGGGTGTTCGTTTTTCAAATACCTAAGTGTCGATACAGGTATAATTGAAACAAGCTGTGCACTTAAATGCACACAAAACAAAATATAACACTTATATCGTGCTAAATACATTAACTTGTTCTGATCTCGCTGAAAATACGGAGCACTGTTTTGGAGGATAGAAACTGTCCAAGAACACAAATATAAACACGGAGAAAGTCCATATTATGTTGGGGAAAGCCAAGTGTTTTATTCCGTTAACTATTCAGTAACATACAAATGTTTAAGGTTTAGAACGTTTGTTAACTTATTTCAATTGAAATTTCAGGGTTGGCACGTTCCTGAAGAGCCGAAAGAGCTGGAAAAACATAGGCAATTATGTTGTGTCTAGAAAAAACAAGGACATTCACAAAATTTCTTAATTTCTAGAATACCTATGGTTTTTGAATATTTAACTGCTAGTTTTAAATAGTAAATCTGTGTATATAAGAAAAAGCTAAGTGAATTATTTAACACGTTGGTACGAGCACATTTCTTACTTCCTACATCCATGTTGGGCTCTGTAACGACTGCATATATTTCCTCCAGAAATCTTCCATTTATAAACACCAACTATATTCCGTTCACGATAGGTTTTTACCTGGATGACAGTTCGAAAATGATATGTTTAGGTTTTGGGTTGCCAACACTTGTAAAAGATCACAGTTTTGTTATAAATGTAAATATCTTTAATTACCTGTTATATATTACATTTAAAATAACGTAAACTTAAGTTTTCTCATACTATTTCATTTTATTAAATAATTTCTTTTCATTCAACTCGAAACAATATTTTAAATATAATTAAAAGTACTTATTTTTTGTTTTGGAACGTTACTGATTTTGTGTAATATAGTGCACACATCAATATCTTTTAATACAGGAAAAAAGAAAATTGTTGTCATTTTTTTACATACAATAAATGATTTTATGATTATTTTATCGTATTTTGAAAAATTTAACTGAGTAAAATATTTTCATCAACTGCATGTCTGTATCATTGTAAAAAACTTGTTTACCGTCATGTTCAACCATATGGTTTAAATTCGTCAGTCGCCATTTTGAAGCTATGTTCGTTAAAAGTTTTTGTGAAAGGGGTGTGGATATTTTTTTTTAAGTGGAATAAAACGATAAATAATATTTGTGTCCGACCTCAAATAAATATATAAATAATATTGGCCTAAATTACTGTGGTTAACTATCACATTAATATGTTACCACCCGTTTTTATTACATTTATCCAAAATGATAGATGTCAGCTGTTGGCGGAGTGATATATTAGGGATTACTTTTAGTAACATTTCGAGCTGTCATCCAGGTAAACTTAGCTCGTGAATTACTTTTACACGACCTCTCACCATACACTTTTGAAAACTGAAATTTTATTCCTCATTACTACTGCAAAATGTGTGTGAAAATTGGAGTTATTTCTGGGAAAAACAAAATATTGTTTTAAGATAATAATGTCAATCCTTGAATTCGCATTTCTTAAAAAAAATTCAAAAAAATAGTGATGAATCAAATTTGGAGAACCATGCCTAGGTACTCAACCGGGATTCGAACTCCCAATCTTCCCTTTAATAGCGACCTTGTCCAGTGCGACTTTTAATATATTAAGCCGTGTGGCCTTTAGTGTGGTTTTTTTTAAATTATTATTTTATCACTAACTGTGACGTAACACAAGAGAAAACAACCAAACTTGTGTACTTGTATTTCCATTTGTCCCTCCTTGCTCTAAATTTGCACCATGCCAAGCAGACACCCGAAGACATGTCCACTGGTATTTATAGTTCCAATGTCACTCAAGTGCCCTACTCGTGGAGCGAGACAGATAACTCCTACAAGTAGAGTCTGTTCGCCATAGTATTGATGGTAGCTGACAGCTAACAAAAGTTACCAAATCTACTCGCTCAAATCCATTCCCCGAACCATGGGATCTTCAAGACAATATTGTAATTTGCTGTCAAAACTTTCACAAAATGCAACAATTAATTGTTATTAATTTATTTTTCTTCTTTTAACCGTGCTTACATCTTCTGCTAGCTGTCAGCTGTTACTTCCACTCCTGTGACGAATGGACTAAAGATCCCTACGGTGGGCTGACTAGCAACTGTTTAACTTCCTTCCATAAAAAGAGTTTTTTTTTTTAATTTGTGCCTTACTACCCATCTGAGCTATCTGTATATTCACTCTATTAGGGAAAGGATGGGGGTAATTATAATGCTTCTAGGAAATGTATTCGCATTTGTGTGGAGAACACCTGAGAAACAGTTTGTAAAAATCCTCCCTCGGTACGCTTGGGCAGGATTCAAATCCCGACCTCAGTACCAGCTATCCGGTATATTTCAAAAGGGACACCTTAAACCATGTGACCACCAGTGTGGGGATGAATCAAGAGTCGACACGGGTCCATATTTCTGCCATTGAAGTCTTGTGTATTCGTACACGAGATCGTGTTCTTAGCGTTTGACAGTTCTGATTTACTGAGGTTACATATATTTGCCTTCTCCTCACACGCAGCGGTGCTCATACAGCCCAAGTTGTTAGACACACTGTACTTGGTCGCCGTTGATGGTAAGGTTGGTGTTCGAAATTCATTTGGGTGCATTGAGGGTGGATTTTTCTTACTTGTGAATTAACATTGTGGTTTTTAACACTACTGTACTCATCCTTATACCTTAGACTAAGAAGTTAGTAAAATGTATTTTAAATAGTGATAGTAATACTAAACAGTATTTCCCCTCTCCTCTCCTTTACTGAATAATTTCAGTCGCTGATTGAACTCAAAGATAGTTTGAACGTAGAAAGAAGGGGGGTTTCTTACATTTCAAATACTCACACGTTAAATCAAATGTTCTGCATCTGCTGCCTTTAATAGATAGTAGCAGTGCTGATACAGTAATAATATAGTCACATTTTTTAAATGTTGGCTGCAAAAAAAATGTATATATACATTACATATACATATATGTATTTTATAAACACACCTTGCAACTGCGATAAGCCCATATGGATATGTAAACTATCGATCCATTACATAAACATTGTGATGTTATATTGTATACAAACACAACATGGTCTTACCGGCATCATACTTGGGTCCCGGTCCCTCACCAACTGATACCCCCTCCTCAACCATTCCCCTCCCACACACCCAGTACTCAACTGATGTCAAGGCTTGTCTAGAGTTTGTGAGACTCCCCTACTTATACACCCAGGTACTCAACTGATGTCAAGGATTGTCTAGAGTTTGTGAGACTCCCCTACTGATACACCCAGTACTCAACTGATGTCAAGGCTTGTCTAGAGTTTGTGAGACTCCCCTACTGATACACCCAGGTACTTAACTGATGTCAAGGATTGTCTAGAGTTTGTAAAACTCCCCTACTGATATACCCAATACTCAACTTATGTCAAGGCCTGTCTATAGTTTGTAAGACTCCCCCTATGATACACCCAGCATTCAACTGATGTCAAGGCCTGTCTATAGTTTGTAGGACTCCCCCTATGATACACCCAGCATTCAACTGATGTCAAGGCCTGTCTATAGTTTGTAAGACTCCCCCTATGATACACCCAGCATTCAACTGATGTCAAGGCCTGTCAATAGTTTGTAAGACTCCCCCTATGATACACCCAGCATTCAACTGATGTCAAGGCCTGTCTATAGTTTGTAAGACTCCCCCTATGATACACCCAGCATTCAACTGATGTCAAGGCCTGTCAATAGTTTGTAAGACTCCCCCTATGATACACCCAGCATTCAACTGATGTCAAGGCCTGTCTATAGTTTGTAGGACTCCCCCTATGATACACCCAGCATTCAACTGATGTCAAGGCCTGTCTATAGTTTGTAAGACTCCCCCTATGATACACCCAGCATTCAACTGATGTCAAGGCCTGTCAATAGTTTGTAAGACTCCCCCTATGATACACCCAGCATTCAACTGATGTCAAGGCCTGTCTATAGTTTGTAGGACTCCCCCTATGATACACCCAGCATTCAACTGATGTCAAGGCCTGTCTATAGTTTGTAAGACTCCCCCTATGATACACCCAGCATTCAACTGATGTCAAGGCCTGTCTATAGTTTGTAGGACTCCCCCTATGATACACCCAGCATTCAACTGATGTCAAGGCCTGTCAATAGTTTGTAAGACTCCCCCTATGATACACCCAGCATTCAACTGATGTCAAGGCCTGCCTAGAGTTTGTAAGACTTCCCCTATGATACACCCAGTACTCAACTGATGTCAAGGCTGGTCTAGAGTTTGTAAAACTCCCTACTGATAAACCCAATACTCAACTGATGTCAAGGCCTGTCTATAGTTTGTAAGACTCCCCCTATGATACACCCAGCATTCAACTGATGTCAAGGCCTGTCTATAGCCAGTGGAATGTTTGGTTAAGCGATCCAGTGTTGTTCCTTGAACATGTTTAACGACAGACCAAGGCCAGCAGGTGTTCTGATCCGGGCAGTGTGTGGTAAATATATAACTTGATGGAACTAGTGCACTTTACGTACACTGTTTGTCATATTAACGTAATATAGGCTGAGCATAGTAACATACTTTGTTTCACATAGATTATGGAAACTGGAACACAGAAATAGCACGCTGCGTTTAATGGTGTTCGAGCAAGTTTTGATTTATTTCCCCCCTTTTTCTTTTGTAGTTAGAAAATCAAATATAATTTATTTACTAACAAACTTTTATTCTAGAATAAAGACTGTTGGGGACATTTTATAATATTTTAATGGCTGTATAAAATAGTTTTACCATATGAATTTGATTTATAATTATTTATTATTAAAGCCTTAATCTATCGCAATGAATATTTCAAAGTTTATCGTAAAATGATGAAAATGTTAAGGAAGATCAGCAATATTGTTTATTCAAGAACAAAAGCTTGTTAATCAGGAGAGCACAAAAGTTTCTCCCCTCCACTAAAAAAAAAGAAGTTAAAAGGTAAAACAATACCCAGCTCACTTGAACACACTTAAGGGGCGTTACATTGTTGACGTGACTCATTTTAAATGTAGAAGTAAAATAAATATTTACAGCTATTTTTGTAATATGCATTTAATCGAAATAAGTAGTCATGTCGTACAGTACAATGTCCTGAAACTGATTCATAAAACAATACAATATAACTATTACAATTTTAGGATTCAATAAAGTTAGAAATATTTCTAAACGATACTTATTCCTAAAATAAATATATTTAAACAAAACAACCACATGATTTCATATAAACCAATTTGTAGTATATAAGTTACAATAATTACAATAAATATATTTGTAAAGGTTAATCATAAATTTCCCGACATAAATGGAATGGTGTTGAGTAAATAAATATTCTTATGAATTATATTTTATGTAAACATGAGATCATTTATAACATTAGCTGTTTCAAATATAGTACTCCACGGGTAAGATATGAAAATAACGTTGAATCAATAAACACTTATTAAATAATGAATGTGTGGTAAGATTTTTAAATATAATATTATGAAGTGTGCAAACGATACCATTAAATTTCCAACACGAGCAAAAATCGACATTTGGGTATTTTTGTTCAAGCGCCCCTTTTTATGAATAGCAACAAGTGGGCTCTCAACTAATAAGTTTCTTGAACCAATATTTTATGCATTTTTTTTAAATCAGGGTTATTGGACTTTCGGACAATTTTTAAACGTTATCATATAGAGAGGTTTTGTGATCGTAAGCATTTTGATCTCAAATACCATGAAGTTCTATATGCCCTCGAACATACACATAAACACAAGCTTTTTACAAGTCTATCTATCTATCTGGAGCTAGCTGAAACGGTTTGATGGACAGCTTTGAAACTTAATATTTAGGTGGTTAAATACTTATTTTAATTTTAGCTTTAAATTAAAGTAGTTTATTGATAGCTGGAGTTATGAACGTCTTGTTTTAACTTATGAGAAATTATGTTCGATTTTGTTGAACCATTTATTAATTTTAAATGTAGATATTGACTGAAGCTTAAAATGAATAACATTATATTCTTGTAACGTTTTATCCCTAAGCTAATTACCACGTATCTTTTGAATATATATTTTTATATTTTAACATTTGATCTGTCTAAATTTAATTACATTATTGAGTGAGGAGTTATCAAGATAAGTTTGAAAGGAAATGTACTTGAATTTTCATTTAAACAGAGTGAGAAATAGTTAAGAAAAAAAAGTCTACCTGCACCTGGCTAGGATTTGAACCCCAACCTCCCCGTCATCACACAGCAAACCAGACTAGATGAAATGGACGTTAAGTCCCCGTTACCCTAATTGCATGTTGGGTGAAACCTTAATATTATAATAATTTGTGTGCCAAAGTATATCAAAACTTTCGGGGTACTTTGGCCCATAAGCTCAAAATAGTTCAAAATTAAAATGACTTTGAAAAAATTAAATTATTTTTTAAATATGTGCAAAATGTTTTAAATAATTAAAACCATATAAAATAGCTTAACAAATCTATTTTCGAGGGCTGTTTTAAATTTTACATAGATCTAAGAAAAATAATTATAAACATGATTGACTTAGTTCATTCTTAGATTATTTATCTTTGAGTTAAAAATCACATAAACTCTTAAACAAAGGCAAATTGGTATTGAATTAAAAAGAGATCCGAAACAAGGAAAAATCTTAACGTCAACGTACTCTGTTTTATCCTGTGTTCCCAAATTACACGTAAAACAAAATTATTAGCTAAAACTATTAAATTTAAAAATGAGAAAATCATAAAAAAAAATTTTAAAAAGTCACCTATAGTAATATTGTGCCAACATTTAAAACAAACTTTCAATTTTTATACAATTTCACCAATCAAGAGTATTGTTGTTCTTGTAAATATTTTTGAATAAAAATAAACTTGAACATAAAATGTATCAAGCATTCACAAAATAAAAATAATCTCATAAAAGTTGAGCAGGATATTTTTAGTTTCCGTTCAACAATCAGAAGCCAAAACGTCACGTTCACAAAAATATCGGGTGATCGAATGCCACATATTTCTTTAAATCGAGGCAAAGTTCCCCTTAACTTACGAGGACATTATTTCACTCGTGTATCTTTTAAAATAAACGTAATTGTGTATTTGGGAGGTAATTAATAACGATAACAATCAATTCAAATAATAGTAGTTTCCAGAATATTTGAAGACAACAGAATATGTTGAAACCCTAAAAGTTATCTAGTTGAATTGAAGTTTTGTAGTGAATCGGACAAAGAGTTAGAAAACAATTTATCGAACACTTAGAAGGAGCGCGAATACAACACAGTGTGTTCAGGAACGCATTACTCCATCTGAGACTTGAACCGGAGTCGGTCTGGCACAGCCTGAAGCTAAACGTCTTGACACCACACTCAAGAATGGCTAGGTCTCATGATCCTTCTTCCCCGGTAGCAGAACATAAATAAACGATAATACACTGAATAATACTGCGTGCAAGTGTAACGTGGTCCTAGTAGCGCTCTATCAGCCTGGTCGGGGGTACGCAGTTCTCCACGTTGTGGCACTCTAAGGACTCGGTGTCGCAACCGGTGCAGTAGTTACACTTGCAGTGCAAGTCATCGGAACATCTTCCCCAGATGGTAGAGGGACCACCACACAACTCTCCTGGTCCCTGCGACATACACACCTAGCTATATAGGCTTATGTACTAAGCACGCTAATAGTTTAGAGATGAGGAAGGTTTAATTTAGAGGACGTATACCATAATTTGCGCAGCAAGAAAGTGGAAAACCATTTAAGAAAAATGATCTTCAGTAAACCAAACGGGAATCGAACCACGATCGTCAACTCCTCACCAGACTAGTCTACTGCTAAAGTAATGCCTTAGACCATGCAGTCACCTGCTATATATCTGGATACACACCCTACTACACACTTTGATACACACTTGCTTATATATCTGACTACACAATTGGTTATATATCTAGCTAAATGACTGTTTACACACCAAGGAAGTCGAGGAGTGTCCAAGGAAGTCAAGGAGAGTTTAGTAGAGAGGAATGTCCAGGAAGTCAAGGAGAGTATATAGTTGGAGTCCAGAGGTATATAAGAGAAATGTCTAGAACAAGGGATGACCAGAAGTAATAAAAATGTCCAAGAAGTCAGAGATATATAGTTGGAGTCTCCAGGAGAGTAAATAAGAGAAATGTCCAGTGAAGTCAAGGAGAGTATATAGTTGGAGTCTCCAGGAGAGTATATAAGAGAAATGTCTCAAGGAAGTCAAGGAGAGTATATAAGAGAAATGTCCAGAGAAGTCAAGGAGAGTATATAGTTGGAGTCTCCAGGAGAGTATATAAGAGAAATGTCCAGTGAAGTCAAGGAGAGTATATAGTTGGAGTCTCCAGGAGAGTATATAAGAGAAATGTCCAGAGAAGTCAAGGAGAGTATATAGTTGGAGTCTCCAGGAGAGTTATAGAGAATGTCAGAAGTCAAGGAGAGTATATAGTTGATTCCAGAGAGTATATAGAAATGTCTAAGGAAGTCAAGGAGAGTATATAGTTGAGTGTCCGAAGTATATAAGAGAATGTCCAGAAAGTCAAGGAGAGTATATAGTTGAGTGTCCAGGAGAGTATATAAGAGAAATGTCTAAGGAAGTCAAGGAGAGTATATAAGGGAAATGTCAGGGAAGTCAGGGAGTATATGGCAGAGTATGGACCTTACCTTTGCGCACACCTTCCGGTTGCAATTGTTTCTGACGACGCCATAACGGCATCCCTTGGGTTCGATTTCACACTCCTCCTCATCGCAGGGGATACAGTAGTGACTACGACTCTCCGTTCTGCAATCAGAATAACAAAATGATTGCTTCTTATACCAACTTTCATTATGGCACAAAAAATTAAATTGTCTTTCATTTATTGTTTTATTACTCAGGTATTTAACATGATTTTGGAAATTATTACTTAAGCTATAAGTTATTTATTGTATTCTTACTAATATTATAAATGCGAAAGTTTGTGTGTTTGGATGTTTGTTGCTCAATCACGCCAAAACTGCCGAACGGATTCGAATGAAACTTTGTACGTTGGTAGAATATGTCCTGGAATAACATATAGGACTATTCTAAACCTTTGATTTCAAATAATAATAAATATATGATTATAATGTGATTGAAATGATGTTATTTAAGAATTTGTGATTTAATATTTTGTAATTAAAGTAAATAGTAATTAGTGTGACTTAGTTTCATACTAATAAATAATAAATGTGATTTTTTTAGCTATATATTTCGAAACAAAATATTATTTCATTTATATATTTATATTCTCAATTATGAAGGTAAAAATAAAAATAAAAATTTTATAATTAATAACTTAAATAATATATATTTATTTTATTAAGAATTATTTAAAAGTGAAAATTAAAATACGGCAAAATTATTTACAGCTAGAACTGAGAAAAACGCATAGATATTTGGAAAAAATAAAGTTTGATTTATGACCAAAATAGTTTAGTTAAAAATTAAAAGATTTTATCAATTATTGCGGGCAAAGCCGCGACGGGTAAAAGCTAGTAGTTAGACTAAGTTTATTAATTAAAAATACATTCCTGTTACACGGATCTGGGCAACTGAGCGCCTCCAACCGAGTGCGGCCAACTGGGCCCCGCCAAAACTGGGTGCGGCCTTAAAAATGTGTGTTTTAATCGTAAAAAATCAAAAAACGAAAAATGTTTGTTTTAATTGAAAAAACAACAAGAATTAGGTTAGGTATTTTTCAAGTTTTTTTATGTGCTTAATTTTTTTATTTTAAATATCAGGTAGTCTAATTTTGTAAATACAAACAAATTAAGGTTCCTCTGTTATGATTTTTGTTTAAACAACTCCAAAAATGAATATTTACGTGAAAACTATTTCTTTCTTACACTGGCGCTCAGTTGTCTTGGCGCCCAGTCTTGCCAGCGCCCAGTTGGCCGCACCCGGTTGGCGGCACCTAGATGGCGACACCCAGTTGTCCTAGACCGCCTTTAATACATTTATGATGCATACTTATATACACTTAAAAAATGACTAAATTTAGAGCCATCTGAGGTCTGAACTAGAGTGTCTCAAAGCTCGCTAGTCATAATCGGAAGAACATCGCTCCAATAACCTTGGCAAGGATACGAGACTTATAGGGTCTAGCTAAGCCCTCAATTTTATCAAACTACTGACGCCGTGAGATACATCTAATACTGCACGTCGTACAGGTTTGTGATGCGTGTTGTGTTATTATCAAATAAGTTACAGGGAACATCATTAAAATACATTTAAACTAATGACGCCAGGAACTAAATCTAATAATGCCCTCCATACAGTTTTGTGATGAGGGGTGTACTATCATCATATTATATTATAAGGTAAATTTGAACCTTTATACTAATTAAGGATTGACATTAAATTATTCTGACATTTTCTTCAAGAATAGGAAAAAGAGATGAGATTGCCCGTGATAGTCCATCATTTATCTATTGCACTATTATTCATAAGAACATGTTCATAGTTGCATGGGCGTAGGGAAGATTAAATTTGGGGGTGGAGGGTAGTTAAATCGTAAGTTTATGCCATGATGTTAAGCCTTAATATTAAACCCTAAGAAAAAGAACAATGTTATTTTATGTAGTGGGGCTTTATTTGTGTTAGAGGGTAGAGGGGAAGGGCAAGTAACAAAAAATCTTTTTAGGGACTTTCTACACTCCTCTTTCCCAGTCAATGTTAAAAAATCGGATTGTCCTAGAAGCTAATTTTGGTGTTCCTCGTTTGAGGATTTGTTTAAATTATGCTCTTTTAAAAGATATTTAAAAAATAGAATAGTACTCCCCCAAATTTTTTGACATTTGGATATTCCTAAAGGCTACTTGGACTACTCCCCCGCCATGAAATTTTTAAAAGTGGATATTTCTAAAAGATATTTTAAGAAGTTCTCAACAGATTTTTTTTTATAAATTATATTCTCTAGAATCTATTTGAAGTTGTCATCATCACCCAGAATTTTTCTGAAATTTGGATCCTCTTAGAAGCTTTTTATAATGTTTCTAGCCTGATTTTATCCAGAAATTAAATGTCTCTAGAAGCTATTTTATGTGGGCTTTCTTCGTGAAATTTTAAAAATTTGATGTCCTTAGAATCTATTTGGGATGGTAATCGCCTGAGTTTTTTTTAAAATTATATTCCTTTAGAAGCTATTGAAAGTGGTCTTACCTAAAAAAAATTGAAATTTGAATTATTTTAGACGCTAATTGGAGTGGTCATCCTTTGGATTTAAAAAAATTATATGAATATTAGAAGTTATTTGAAGTTGCCCCTACAGATTTTTTTCGGGTGCCTTTAGAAGTCATTTAGAGTGATATTCACCCGGAGATTTTTAGAAAATTTAATGCCTCTAGAATTTATTTGGAGTAGTGTTTCCCAAGTAAATTTTTTAAAGTAAATTCCTCTATAAGTTATTTAAAGTTTGATACAAGGCCATCTTTAATATTCATATTAAAATCTTTGGAAAATTTTGGTGGAAGGGCAAGTTTCAACCTCATAACCCCCTTCCTTACAATAATGCATTGTTGTATTTATTATAGTTTTAAAAGTTGATTGTTCTCAATAGTATCAAGTTAAACATAGCTACTCAGATGGCATGTATACCCGTACTATAAATATTACAAATTTATATGAAAGCTCTGATAGCTATTTGGCTGGATCTGATCTCTCATTTGAGGGAGGAGCTCTCAATTCAAGGTGAGACCCATTGGTGACTAAGGTTGTTATTATAATATGGCCAATGCAAATATATGTTTTGTATTAGGTTTTCGATTACAAGTGTTATTGTATTAAACTAATCTATCTGAAAGGTTGTAGCTTATAAGCACACATGCATACCAACATATATGTTATCTCACTAAGTTAAAAAATAAATGTTAGTACATTCCCCCGGTTTAAGAGAATAGCTATCAACCTAAAAGGTTTTCAATACATCAAATAACTTATTTCAGAGCCGATTCAGTGAACGGATGGTTTAATCCATTGCTCTCATAATATAGTGTTACGCTAATGACGAGGAGACTGGGGTTCAAATATCGATTGAGTGTTCTGAGGTTTGATTTTGATAAATGGTTTATCAATTCCAATACTCGAAAATGCGAGTACATTTCATAAAAATTATATCTTACTCATTCATGATATATTAGTGTAAATATGAAGAAATCCCAAACATATATTAAGATGTTATGCAAAATAAACCCCTTTTCTTAAGTTGACCTTTTATTTGTGCCCCGCGTCTCACCATCCATTCGGGCTATCCGCATATTTACACTAATGGTGCAGGAATAAGTAAAGTAAAATTTAGAGGAAACGTACTAGCACTTGCTTAGAGGATGACAGCCCTAGCCAGCCGGTAGCGGAAAATACATGGCTTTAATAAAAAAAAATCACCCAGACCATAGGCTAGAAACAGTAATTGAGGTAAAGTTAAAATACTTAGAGAAAGATTAGAAAATACTTTATTCAAAAGCATCCTCAGTACATTTGACCTGTATTCGAACCCCAACCTCCCCGCCATCATCAATACAGTCTATTGCGAGAGTTCCTAAGACAAATCTACCAACATTTTGGCCGATATAGTTTTATTAAACAAAAAATAAGACCAATATTGCCAATAGGTTAGTTACAATCCAAAATAAACACTATTATAATTTAATTTGATGAATAAAACCAAGAAGAGCCGTACAAAATTCGTTTGATCTTCATTTCATCCTATTATATATAAAAAAAAGTAAAATGACTTTCTTTCAGAGTCGTTTTAAAATGGATCCCATTATAATCTCGTGAAGTGTGATTATTTTTTAATTAAATTTTATTTGGAGCGAGATAATCCTGAGACCAGGTCGTCCCCAAAGCTGGCTAGAGAGATAGCTTACCTGATGACAAGCAGCGTTGCGATGGTCAAGGCTATAAACAGTACTGCAGACAGGTACATTGTTGGAGGGGAGCGGGCAGGGCCTGTGACACACAGAGACAATGCACTTAAGCTCAGACAACTACACGCTAATACAATAAAGTCTGGTTTAAGCTGGTTTATGCTTAGAATTAAATGAAGAGTTAAGACGTTGCTATGTGCGATGTTGATTTCAAACTCTCCAATTCATAACTGGAACTTAACATAAGTTTAGCCAACAATAATAATTGCAGATAGTAGACCCCTCTAGTTGAGAATACTTAAACTATAAAACTAAAGGAGTAATTTTAATGATAAGTTAATTTTTACGTTGTAATTAAAACTAAACACGCCGAAGGTTGAGATTAGATTCAAATACTCACTGGGTGACTTGTTTTTATCACTATGCGGTTTTCAATCAACTTTCCATGTAGTATTTGACATTAGAAAAACGGGTACACAATTTTAAAAAGTGTATAATTATAAGATATAAATAATGATACAATAATTTCAAATCATTGCAGTTCACGAGCTATAAGTGGTCAAATTTCCTATTTTATGATATTTGCTTACCACTGTTAAGGCAAAGTAATTATTAATATATTGGGCTGAAGTTTAGTAAAAATAGAAACTCATAATTATAAGGTGTATGCAATGAAATATTTACAGTTTAATGTTGATATTATTATTAATATTATAAATATGTCCTTGTGTATACGACATATGAATGTATAGTAGAAAATTTTAACCCCATACATTAATTACTTTATCTTAACAATGGTTATCAAATAGCATAAAATTGCAAGTTTGACCTCTTATAGCTCGTGAACTGTAATAATTTGAAATCATTGAATCATTATTTATATCTTATAATTCACTTGGTAAAATTGTGCAGAAAGATTTTTACTGTTAAATTAATTTAAGCACGCATTCATTTACACTTTACTCCGTATACTTGTTTCTCTAGCTTAACTAGTATAGGCATTTAATTGCAAACCCTTATCTTAGATAGTATAACACTATAACTATTCAGCTGTCCATACATGTAGCTTAGTGGTTAAAGTTGTTGGCAACACAAGTCTAGAGGGTGCCTGGTTTAACTCTAGTTAGTGTTGAAGAAACATTTACTATTTGTATACATGTTTGACCTTCTTACCAATTAATGTATAATATATCTAGGTCCTAGGGCTGGTTGTAGAGTATTAGGCCTACTATTATAGGCTAGGTTCGATCGAGTGCTTATATAGTCTGTGTGTTAGAAAGTGCTTAATAAATCCTTCTATAGTTATAAAACAAATGTTCGTCGCGTCTTACATCCGGGCTACTCACATTTTTTTAATGTGTAGAAATTATGGAGGTGGAATTTAGCTCTAAAAGCTACCAGAGAAATCCACGGTTTGATACTCGCACTTGGACAGGAAGGATCATTAATAATAACTTTACACAGACTATGGATATTATGTTTGTATATTTACCTGATTCTATATTGAAGAAGTTAAGCTCAAATTTTTGCAAATGAAACTGGGGTCTTCCTATGCGTTTTTAAGTGATGGTTTTGGCGTATTGGTTTGTATGCTACAGACAGGTGAAGCCGTGTGCACATTTGGTGATCACATACGTGTTAAGGCTTGTGCAGAATTGATGTTCACAGACACACACACACATTAGGGGCACAGTCAACGCACGCAAAAGTTTGAATATTATTGCACAGCCAGAGATCACAGGTACATTGAGGGCGATTTCACAGTCGACGCCAGCAGATAGGTTAGAATATTATTGCACAGCCCGAAATCGGAGGCACTATAGGAGCGAATGCACTTATTAGTGATCGCAGATGAGTTTAATAATCTCGCACAGCCAGGTATCATAAGTGCGTTAAGGTCAAATGTACAGCCAGTGCTCACAGAGGGACTAAATAACCTTGTACAGCCAGAGATCATAAGCACGTTATGGTCGAGTGTACAGTCTGTGTTCACAGATGGGCTAAATAACCTTGTACAGCCAGAGATCACAAGCACGTTATGGTCGAGTGTACAGTCTGTGTTCACAGATGGGCTAAATAACCTTGTACAGCCAGAGATCACAAGCACGTTATGGTCGAGTGCACAGTTGGTGCTTGCAGATGGGCTAAATAACCTTGCACAACCAGAGATCACAAGCACGTTATGGTCGAGTGCACAGTCGGTGCTTGTAGATGGGATAAATAATCTTGCAGAGTCAGAGATCACAAGTATGATAGGATCGAGTGCACAGTCGGTACTTGCAGATGGGCTAAATAATCTGGCACAGCCATAGAACTCAATTATGTTACAGTTGGGTGCACGCTCGGTGCTTACAGATGGGCTAAATAATCTTGCACAGCCAGATATCACAAGTATATTAGGGTCGATTGCACAGCCGGTGCTTGTAGATGGACTAAATAATCTTGCACAGCCAGAGATCACAAGCACGTTAAGGCAAGTGCATAATTATTGGTGGTCGCAGTGAGGTTATGGCTCTCGCACGATGGCTCGTGCCAGCCCCGCTGCGGCCGCCTCAGAAGAACAGATAAATAACACTGACACATGGCCAGCAAGATAAGGCCTCACCCGGCAACACACTAGACCAGAGGAGACGAAGCGTGCACCCCGATGTCTTGACCCTGCTAGCACCAAGGACGGCTGATAGCAACTTCCCACACCGAAGGGTTAATCTTGTTTACACCAACAGTCTGGCTATAAATATCTACATTCCTCACTCGGCCATACTGGAGGAACCAAAGTCCTCTCACAGTACATTTTACTAAACATTTAGTTATTCTGATAGGCATCCCACAGTGATGTGTTTAGTAGGGGTGTGTAAGGCTTCAAATATTCGAAGTTCAATCAATATACCTTTGCTTCCATGTCGATAGCCACTATTTTCTTCAATTTTTTTAAAACATCCTGAAGCAATCTAAAATTTTCGAAAAATGTCAAAATTAGGTACAAAGAAATAAATGTGGAATGATAAATAGAAGATATTTTAAAATATAGCCCTGAATTGTTTTAAAACATTTTTTTGCGCTATGGTTGGTTCACCGTGTTCTATACTCCATTCACGGAAGGAATTACTCTCTGAAAGGTCTTTTTTCCTACCAATATCCTACTATATAATAGATTTATGGTAGGGAAAAAGGCCTTTCAGAAGTCAATTCCTACCGTGAACAGACATTACATGCGATGCTTTGTATTACCATTTGTATCAACCGACTGTCAACTGTCTGCCATTTTGTACAGAATGTAGTGTTCCATTTTATCCTTTGTATCTAACGATTGTCAACTGTCTGCCATGTTGTCCAGATATTAGTGTCCCATATTACCCTTTTATCAACTGACTGTCAACTGTCTGCCATTTTGTCCAGAGTGTAGTGTCCCATATTAACATTTGTACTAAAACCAGGGCCCTATAGATCTGCAACTACTCCCCCTGACCTCTAAGATACTGTGATGGTTTAACCAGGGCCCCATATATCTGCAGTCACTCCCCCTTACCACTCAGTTACTCTGATGGAACACAATGTTCCTTTCTTGCCTACGTGTTGATCCTCTAAATACGCAGATGAATAAATCCTCACGTGCTCATTTCAACGAACCCCCACCATTCCCTCCTCCTTTTCTTAGCCAACAGGAAGACATAAAGCAAGCGACCGCATCGTAAAACCACCGCCCCCACCTACAGGACTCGCATTGCCCCGTTCATAAGGGGGGAAGTGTGGACATATTTGCTGAGTTGGCACGGTGGCTGTCTGCCAAGGGGTCCTCCTATTGACGTCACTACCGGTGTTGGTCAGGGAGGGGGACAGGAATCACCGGGAGCACAGTCCTCCTGAAGCCAGATGGACCACCTGACGCCCGTCCCCCTACCGACACTGTGTTGACTGGCGTCGTAGGACAACTGCCAACATCGTCGTATTTCCGACGGAGAGGAAATCAAATGCAACCCAGACTCGGGATAGGACGCAAGCCATCTTCCTCTGTGCAGTATTTAAATAAAAAAGTGAATTTGGTTTTGTAGCTAATATTTATTGAATTTTAATTATTGTGTTTTAGTAATTGACTTAATTGTGGTCGGTCAATGAAATGTGAGTAATGGCCTATTTTATTTGTGTTACAAGGTTTTAGTTACGTAATCGGTCTTGTTTACAATCTAGCTACAAACTTTGTCCGAGTGTTGCAGTTAGTCATGTACTTCACTGCAGGGGATGCTTTTCAGAACGTTATAATTTCGTCTTTAAAACGCTTGATAGTCTACAGTAGGATTTTGGCAGAAATAACCTTTTATAAATTACACATTTTTTAAAAAACAATTTTTTAATTTTACTACATTATGATTATTATTTTATATGTATCGATATTATCTATCAAAATGACAGCTGCAGTTCGCATAACTTGACGAATAAATACTTTAAGTAGATATACTAACGTTTATAGCTCTCAGATAAGGTTCTTCCTATGAAAATTGGTCTGTTGATAAGTTGATTTTGTAGCCCTAAGATATTTTAAACTATAACTGGGCTTACTTGCTATTCTATTTATTTTTTATAAGTATAAACTGAGTAACTATAGTTTTTCAAGACCTACAAATTGTCTATTTCTGTCCCTTTGTATTTTCGTAAAGTCAATGACTGCCTAGAGCATCATCGAATGTTTTGGTAGCCAAAACAAACCCATCCTAGCTCATATCCAACGTGGCATAAATATACATTTAAATTAAGTTTAACAGATGGGAAACTGTTCACTGGAATATCATTAAATTAACAAACACATTCGTTGAAGAACACAAGAACCAGCCATGTCCATTTAGAACAAAGTTCAATGCGCACGTAAAACCTAGGTGTTCAAACTTTTCATAACTGTGCAAAGTTATTTTATCTATTCTTGGCTAACGTACCAACATCATAACATCCTTTCTACTAATTTTTCATTCTTGAAATACAACCAATGAACACGGTCATCAGAGAAATTCAATTTTTGTCAATCTTAAATATACTTCTTTTACAAGTCAAATTTCAATAAAATGGTCAAGTTTATCTTTTTCTATTGTTATAACTTAATCTAAGTTCCACAACAATATTTTTTTCTAATCAAAAGTAAAAAAAAATCGTTTTGTAATTAATTTAATAAGAGATGAAAGACGTTCAATATATTAAACCTGACCATGAAAAATTCCCGTCGACGATTTAATAAATTGATTTATTGAGACGTTCATACAGCAAGCTATGATTTTAAAAACGGACAGTTTTTATTTCATCATCTCTTACCTTCCAGCCCGCAGTGGTGTGCACACGAACTAAACGTCATGTTCGTCTATTCTGGTTTGTCAGTGATAGGAAGGTTGGGGTTCAAATCCCAGTTAGGTGTTCTGAGGTTTTTTTTTCACGCTATCTCCAAGCAAGTGCAAACGTTATGGATATTTTTTTTATCGTTTTCTCTGTAAATATCTAGGAATATTGTTCGTTCATAGAGAAATTATAGTTCAGAAGTCATGAGAGATAATATTAAGATGACGTTACTATTTTCTAATAAATTCTTGCAACTCGTCTTGGCTTGCAGCTGCACTTGCTGACTTCTGGCGCATATAACAAGGGAATGGTTGAAAATTAGCCGGAACGCTTAGGATCCAAAGTCAAGATTCTTCCGTTGCCATGCGTGCCTAATAAACAAACGGTGATAACAAAGTATTTTTTATTTTATCATGTGGGATTCTATCCTGATCTTCCTGTCATCATCAATCTAGTCTAACACGAGCGTGATGCCTTAGACCATTTGGCCATTGAAGCTGGTCCAAATCTAACTACCGCGGGTAATTTAGCTGTTGCGATCTGACGTTACTGCGTCAGTGTCACTTAACAACTTAAGTTTAAACAGTCTAAAATAAGGTAGTTAAACTGGGGTGATCTGCTCCGACACACAAACATTTCCCTCCTTCATCTTTCTAACAGCGATAAAACAATTTGACGAGTCTTTCACAATAAGATAATACACGAGTCGTATCCAGGTGAAAGATGGCACAAATCCAATTCCTTGCTGATCCCACCCAGTCACAGGGTCTTTGGTAAAACACAAAGTAATTTCAGACATTTTGGGATGTTTGTGCAACTATAAAGTTCAATATTTTATTTTCAATTGCTAAACGGCTAGCCCTACCCTAATAACGTCCATACATTCACCAACTAAAGTAAATTATATATATAATTTACTTATATATAATAGGATTATTGTAGGAAAAACTTTATTAAGAGTTACAAAAGTTACTAAAAGCTGTTTAATACATTCATTGGTCAATTCATGAATATGTAACTTTAACGTTTGAGATATATATCAAACATATATATATATATATATATATATGTGTGTGTGTGTGTGTGTGTGTGTGTGTGTGTGTGTGTTTATGCGACATCACTCATAGCCTAGTCTGGGGAAAGATCAGCCAGTACTAATGAACCTTTGCCCTGGGGACGCCCGAATGTACGAATCGTATATCCTTTCCTGGAGGCTCATTCCATGTCTCGATGAAATGAGATGATAGAGATAGTGTGTATGAGGGTATGGAACCAGTTGAAACTCTTAAACCTAACTTAAGCCTGACTAAACAAACTCTGGAAACCGTTGGGATAATTCTCCTTTCGGGAAAATTGCCCATTATACTAGCCGGGATTCGAACCAGGAACCTCCAGGTTCATAGCCAAGTGCAATGACTATTCTATACCATGGGGGTGGTTATTTGATAGCTATGATCAATACTTTTAAAATCATATTTATAATATAGTAAAATCATGTTATCAATGCTAACAGCCAAAATAATGTTTGTATTTTGTAAACTGTTCTCCCTATGCAAATTGGACTATATATTTCGTCGTTGTTATTGAAAATTTGTAAACAATGCTAGCAATGATAGAGTAGAATCATCAATCTCTTGACCAACATGTGTACTAAATGTCAAACTAAAACTGGTTTGCAGGTAGCGTGAAGGCTGGGCTTGGAATCCCAGCCAGGTGTACTCAGGGTGTTTTCCTCTAAATTGTTTTCCACTATCCCTTCACACAAATGCAGGTTCATTCACTCTAAATTTTACCTTCTCCATCCCTAGCGTAATTAAAATGCATAGAGTCCGGACGAAAATTAAGGCGGTGAGGGAGAAAATAGCTTTTGTACATTTTATCTTAGCTTGATTAAGACGAAACATCAATATTTATCTCTTCACAGCTGGCAACAGTGGTTGTTTACTTGTTTCGCAGAATAGGAATCACATATCGAGTTGTATTTGTTGATAGCACTTAAATTATGTGCTCTTGTAGGAAATGTCCTGACCCGTCTGGGAGTATTAGAGGTGTCCCGACATATCTAGGAGTGTTAGAAATGTCCCGACCTACTATGACTGTTAGAGGTGTCCCGACATATCTAGGAGTGTTAGAAATGTCCCGACCTACCTATGACTGTTAGAAATGTCCCGACCTACCTACGACTGTTAGAGTTGTCCCGACATATATAAGAGTGTCGGAAATTTTTCAACTCTTCTACGGGTATCAGAAATGGCCATACCTATCTAGGGGCTTTGAAAATGTTCTGATCTATATAGATGTGTCGGTAATGTTAAGAAGTATCAAGGAATATCGGGAACTAAAAAGGATCTGTGTACAAACATTGTACGCCCAATTTAGCTCACTCACATTGGCCGGTTGAGGTGAGGATGCTCCCAGTAAATAATTGTATCACATGTTGTTTGTTTGTTTCTAAAGAGGGGGAATCTTGGCTCGTGTTTGGCTAGATGGACCGCAGATAATCTAGGTTACCGCTGTAGGTTGGGGGAAACAACGGGCTATGTTCATAAAAACAACTGAACACAGATGTTTGAATGAACGGTCGAGCGTCGAGCGATTTGTTTGGGTAACTCCTTAAAATCTGTTTGGTTCTCTTTATGAACTAAAGGGCTTGCTCAGTAATTCCAAATGTGTCTTGTGATGTAGCAGAATAGTAGAGAATTTCCAACAATATGAATTGAATGCTTTCCCCTAAAATAGTTATTTTGATATGAGTAATTGAAAGTGTGATGAATGTGCTCTTTTAGTAATGTTTAGAGCGGTTTCCATGGTCCTAAGAGGTAATGGAGGAATAGAGGGGTGATTCTTTGTGCATGGATAATAGCCTGGGTAGTTCAGTGGTTCAAAAGTCAATGTCCATGCTCACGATACCTTTAAATATAGTAGATGGGTTTTTTCTGAGCCTATAATGAGTCACATATATACTTGTTATTCACTAATCATAAACATTTATTATTAAGAAACATTTACCTAAATATCATCAGGAAATTATTTATTGTTTTTAGAAAGAAACTTGATAAGCTCTATGTTCCACTTTGTATACCATTCCTACTCCCAATCCACAATCCCCTGACCGTCCTGAATGTGATATTCATCTTATCAGAATTTTCACATATAGAGACAATGCTCTGCACTGAAAACACAGAAGCTTCTCAAGATATGCATCTTATTGGATTATAATATTAAAATTGGAATGAAGGATAAAATTACCGACCGATATGATTCACAACCAATTATTTAGTTTAATATGTCGACGTCAAGGTCAGCAATCATAGAATACAAATACATTGTCATAATAGTCAATAAATAGTTCCCCTTTAAATGTCCACTATCATGGCCATAGAGGTTAACGATCATAGAGGCGGTGAGTATAAACATATTATCCCGATTTTCTTGGCATAATACTGCTTCAAATATGATAGATCATTTACCTTTAAATTTTCACTATCATGGCAATAGAGGTTAGCGATCATAGAGGCGGTGAAGAGAAACACAGTGTCACGATTTACTTGAAATAATATTGCTTCAAATATGGTAGCGCAGTACCCACTCAATTCTCACTATCGTAATTGTAGACGTTATTGATCATAGAGGCTGTGAAGGGAAACACAGTGTTACGACTTACTTGGCATAAATTTGATTCAAATATGACCACTCAATGTCTACTAAATCCTCGCAACATCTCGTTGATTTCAGAGTTCTGGTCAGGATGGGAATGATCAGCAGAGTCCGTGCGAGACTACAGAGTCTGCATACCCTCACCAAACTTGACCCTAGGGATCAGGACGAGAAAACCGCCAAGACAGGTTAGTCAACCTCTACTTAATTTTACTTCCTTATTTCTTGTACCAAACTTTATTGTCTAATGTATTCGTCGTGTTACTTGTCAGGTAGTGCTACAATTATTACATCTAAAGGAAATATAGTAATGTGTGCGGAAAAACGTAAAATGACGTCTTAGTGTGGAACACTTAATAAATATACAAAAAATTATGTTTTCACAATTGAGGGGTTAAATGAGTCTTTTTATTCAAACTTTGCCCTTTTTACGCCTACGTGACAAAGCTCATCCGGTATTTGAATCAGGGGTTTTCAGAGTTGAATAGGACAACGCTCCAAGAAGTGACGTGGGAATGGTTGGATGATGCCTCAGAGAGGAAGGTGGTGGCTGACTACGTGGTCCTACCTGACGGTCACGTGAGTGGCGTCACGTCACAACACACTATTAATACGCCCCACTATGACCCCGGTCCACCCCGCTTCAACCATGAACATGCCAAGCAGCGGACGCTATCCAGATCACTAGAATAAACACATCCGTTCCGTAAAAACATCGACTATGGCCCTCCAGGGGATTGTTGGCTAACCGAGGGTCTCCATAGTATTACTGTTGTATTAATTGACTGACAGAGAACTTACAGGGGAGTACTGTTTGAACACTTACTGAGTGCATACAGGGGATTACTGTTTGAATACCGACTGATTCAGGACCTACAGGGGATTACTGTTTGGATATTGATTGAATGAGGACTTACAGGGGATTACTGTTTGGATATTGATTGAATGAGGACTTACAGGGGATTACTGTTTGGATACCGACTGACTGATGACCTACAGGGGATTACTGTTGGACTGAGGACTTACAGGGGACTACTGTTTGAATACTGACTGACTGAGGACTTACAGGGGATTACTGTTTGAATACTGATTGATTGAGGACCTACAGGGGATTACTGTTTGAATACTGATTGACTGAGGACCTACAGGGGATTACTGTTGGACTGAGGACTTACAGGGGACTACGGTTTGAATACTGACTGACTGAGGACTTACACGGGATTACTGTTTGAATACTGATTGACTGAGGACCTACAGGGGATTACTGTTTGAATACTGATTGACTGAGGACCTACAGGGGATTACTGTTTGAATACTGATTGACTGAGGACCTACAGGGGATTACTGTTTGAATACTGATTGACTGAGGACCTACAGGGGATCACTGTTTGAATACTGGTTGACTGAGGACCTACAAGGGACTACTGTTGGAATACTGACTGACTGAGGGTCTTTGGGAGGCTACTGTTGGAATACTGGTTGACTGAGGACCTACAGGGGACTACTGTTGGAATACTGGTTGACTGAGGACCTACAGGGGACTACTTTTGGAATACTGACTGACTGAGGGTCCTTGGGAGGCTACTGTTTGAATACTGGTTGACTGAAATCTTTAAGGGGGCTGATAATACTATAGTGCTAGTTTGGATCTCTGGCCACCACAGAAAGCTAAGTGGTGTGAGAATAAGTTTTCCAGCTTGTTTATTTATTGTTCATATGCTCTTACAATTTCCAAGGAATGCGCACAGAGGACTACAAAGCAAGCCCTTTGCTCTCTGGGAGAAAATTATATTGGTAAACAAAATCACGTGACATCTCCGTGCTAGCTACCGAGAATAAATAGAGCCAGTCCAAAGGGTCAAGGAAACTAGGATTATTAACTCAATAATAATATAATAATAGTTCTGACAAACTCCCACTGCTCATTAGGAATATCTTCAAACTTTTACTTGGCTCTTAAAGTATAGTTCAAATGTTATAGAAAGGACAGCAAAAACAGTTACTAGATTTACTTACACGTATTCATACGTCAAGTCATGTGATATGTAGATGTCACTTTTGATACCCATGAAATAACAACATTAAAATAATAAAATTTTGTCCGCAAAATTGTTTGTTTTTCCTAAATGACCTTACCTATGAAAATTGGACTGTACCTTCACTTGATAAACTATGTTAATGGTAATAATATTCATATCTTAAGACTGCGTGGACAAGGAGGTGGAAGATACGTCTAGAGGATCTTAGTTCCACCCCAGGGGTAGGTGCCGGAACTAGGGAGGCTTGGGTTCACTTCCCCCCTGGTTGATTGCTGGGGGAGGGAAGTGCAGGAGAAAAAGAGTTTTAGGAAAATGTGTGCAACGATTAAATCATAATTTTCACGATTAGTAATATTGGAAAAGTTTGAATAGTCTCATCCTTTATTTGTATGTCTTAATATTTTGTATTAGGTCCATTAAAATAAGGGTAATCTGTTTACAAGAAAACTTTTAATTCAAACAAGTTCCGATATTTTGATCAATCAAATTATAACTCTACATTATTGAAACAATCAATTAAAATAGTAATAAAGATATATCTGAAGTAGTTATGAATATACAATTTTTTTAATGAAATTTGAATCTTATTGGTTAGTAAATATCAATTTTCTAAGGCTGGGACCGAGGGATATTTTTGCTCTGTTTTTACTTTTCTTCAACCTTTTTTAAACTTTCTTATATACAGAGATGAATACATGATCTTATATACACACATACACCACATAATATACACACAGAGCCTAACAAATAGTGGCTCAGTGGTAGGGGTTCTAAGTTATATCCACGTACATTTTTTACGCAACTTACCTTAAAATGGAAATAATGTCAATTTGCTCCCCACCCCGGACAAAACATTCTGGCACCCCTGATTTCGGGACAAATCTAGAGGATCTTAGTTTCATCCCGGGGCAAGTCACCTTGTTTCTAACCAGTAACCAGTGGATTAGAATTTATTTGTCCAAAGGGGGGAGAGTAAATTAACAAAAAAGGGTTTGTTGAGTGACTTAGACCCTCAAATTAAAGGGGTGTTCAGAAACATTCCCTCGGTAAATGTTTTAAAATTGGAAGCTCCTAGAAGACACAGTATTAAAATTACTCTTAAAATTAGACTACTCTAAAAGCTATTAAGAGAGGTCCTCCCCTAAAACATTTTGAAATTTGGATGCCCATAGAAGATATTTAGAGTGGTTTCCCCCCTAAGCCTTTTTTAAAAACTATATGACTCTAGAAGCTAATTGGAGTAATCCTCCTCCAGCAATTTTGATAATTAGATGTCTTTTGAAGCTATTTTAAATGGTCATCATCTGGAATATTTTATAAAATTAGATGTCTATAAAAACAATTTGAAGTGCTCTTCTCTCACACATTTTTTGAAATTTGGATGCCTCTAGAAGCTATTTAAAGTAGTCGTAGCCTGGGCATTTTTCGAAAACTAGATGCCTACAATAAAATATTTAAATTGGTCCTTCCCTGTCAAATTTTTGAAAATTGGATGCCTCTAAAAGCTATTTGGAGCTTGATACAAGGTATTTTACAGTTTAATAGTTGAGACTATCATTTATATATTTGATTTATATATTTGATTAAATTTGGACAACAATGTCTTGGCAAAATTTACATCTTTTGGGATATAACATTTCTGGCACGTATAATATATTGAACCTTAGTCTATTATAATTTCCTTATTTCATATTGAAAGAAGGTGTGCACCCCAGATAAAAATTATACATATTAATTATAAATCATGAATATTGGCTTTTACACACAAAGTTAGTTGAGTTTTATTCATAAATTTCTATTTAAGAAATAAATTTTAATTAAATTGATTGTATGTTAAATGAGATGACAAAACTTCAACAAGGCAATGACAATACTCAACATAGTAGTAACCACAACGATGAAAAATTATTTACTAGGATTAGGATTAAAATGCTTAAAAAATACTTAAAAAGTCTCACCTTAATTAAAGATCAACGAAGACAAATTTTATATGTATATATTATCATGCTTTCAAGCATGTTTTTTTTTAAATATGGTTGTTGTTATGTTTGATAATGTTTGCAATATTATCAAAGATGTTTATGGTCTAATTCTAAAAGTCTTTTACCCTTAAAATTTAGAAAATCTGAATACCTCATTAGTACTGATATATTTTAATAGATGTGTAAGACAAGACCTAAATGGGTTTGGTCCAAACCATCAAATTTCATACTATTTTGACATAGATAATTTTCTTTTCATTAGCTGTGTACTATGAGATATAATTAATACCATACACAAAGAAATCGACAAAAATTCCATTTATATATCCAAAGATTTTCTGATTGGCTTGAATAATAATCGGAGAAAACCATTAATTGTTCAACAAGTGCCTTTTCAAAGGAGATAAGCAATTCTCACCTAAAAACGACTTATGGTATGCCAGAACTTTCGGGACACTACACTGAGCAATTAAAGATTAACTACTCCCAGATTACACTGAAATATAGCAGAGTACCTTAACCAACTATGTGATGGTTCTATCAAATAAGATTAACCAAGGGATGTAGGCTTAATATATTTCAAGGTAAACAGAGAATACACATTCTGCCTGTCAACATTCAGACAGACGCTCTAAAATATATGTTTGGACGTTAAAGTTGTCAATTAGGTGGTTACTCAAATTTGATAAAAATCTACGAATATAATACTTCATAAAATTAGAGTTCGTTTTATTAAATATAATAGTATTCATGTGGATTCATTAGAAAATGACAATCTAGAATAATTTGAACTGACAGAAAATGTGAACCTAAGGGGGTTGTATATTAATGTCAAAGATACTTCATATGAATGTCTAGTTGTACTAAATGTCAGTCCTATACATTAAATACCCTGTCGCGAGTAAGCTCGGGGACTGCGCCAAGACTGACCCCAGGAAATGACATGATAGGCAACACGCATTTTAATAATGAAAGTAGTCTAATAAAAAGGGGCTATAAAACACAGCATTAGGTAATATATTCAGTGTCTTATCAACTATCACAATTAGTACACGATTATTAACAGTTTAATTGGATGAACAATTAAATCACCATTATTATTTTTATTTATCAAGATTCACCCTACCTACCCACTGTGTTTAATATATCTAGAACAGGGATTCCCAAACCTTTTCACTTCAGGGCAGACTTAGTTGACAACATTTTCACTGCACACTTGTATAAAGGCTGTAATATAATAAATGTTGTTATTAAATTTAAATAAAATTATAAATTATTAGTATAACGATACAGTTTATATTAAGTGTATCTTCATCTATGTTCTCATCTACTTGCAGAGCAAATTGCCAGTTTACTTAAATTCTTTCAACAACATTTTCACTGATGTCTTCTGACATTTCAGCAATACTTTGGACTATCATAATATTTGACAAAGGCACTTTTGAAATCTTCTCTTTAGACAAGCTGATCCAATCACACTTTTGCCAATAACATGTGGTTTCGTGCTTTTGCGTTCAATTCAGCAACTTTAAACTTAAACTTTTTTTTTCAATCTTATGTTCTGCATTATGTTGGGAGTTTAAAATACGTTAGAAATAATATAATTATGTTTTTTTTTAGATTCACCTGGATGTTTGGTGGTTAGAGGCCACTTAATTTTGCTAGGAACTATTGTTTCATTGCCCAAAGTTCTCCATACAAAAAATACAGATAGAAACTGGTCGGTCCTAATCATCCCTCCAAGCGAAACTGAAAGCTAAATAGCTATCGTTATACCGGGATAACGCTTTAGGAGGCGTAGTCGATTTATCACGATATGAACTTCACGATAAACTAAAGTGCCGCAGCACACCGGTTGGGAACTACTGATCTAGAAGCTAATAGCTAGAGCCAGCACTATAATATTATCATAATATTGATCTCACAGGATTCAGTGGAATATATCAGAAGAGCTGGAAGCTGTTCGAACATTAAGAAATAATCAAAAACTTCATTTTACATTCAGAAATAAATAGTATGACAAAATCGTATATAATTTCCCATGTATGAATTTTACAGGGTGTCAAGTGACCTGAAAACAGGGAAAAGTCTGGGAATTTGCTTGGCCAAGGAAAAGTCATAAAAAATTTGATCAAATTTCCGGAATTTTCACATATTCACTAAATAAAAAGCAAATTTTTTATTTACAATAATTTTAATGACATATTTCTTCCAGCTAAAACACACCTCGTATCTATCTTAACACATCTGCCCCAGTTGAGCATATTAATCTCAATTCTCAAAGTCAACATGTGATTTTCAAGTTGTCTTTTTACCTCTCTAGCTCATGTCTTTAGCCAAAGTTGAGTCATGGCTATGCGCATGCGAGAGAATTAATTACATTAGACTATTGGAAGAAGAAACTAAAAAAAGAATGTGTCTCATAACAGTTAACAAGATGTACTGGTGTAAGGTGATCTTTTAATGCCTCAATATTATCTCACTGAAATCTAACTTAAGTCGCACTATCCAGCAGGCCATCGATTTAGCCTGATATATTTTAACACCTCATAACATGACATAATTTCAGAATGGGTATAGGCCAATATATATATTTTATATATATTGATTGATTGTTAAGAGTTGGAAATGGGCTCTAGAAATCTTGGAAAGGTCAGGGAATATTAACAAATATTTTAAAACTTTGTTTGATTTTTTTAACAGCTATTAGTAAACTATATTTCACGAACATTTTTTAGAAATACAAATACATCATTATTTAATACGTAAAACACTCTTCATATAGGTATACATTTTGAACAAATTTGTTGAAGTTATTTTCAAAATGTTTCACTTTTTTCAAAAATCCCTGATCAGTAAACTATCTTTATAATTTAAAATACTTCTAGATATATGAACCAAATTTTAAGGAATTTAAAAAAAAAATTAGAATTATATAAGATAAGTTATCATGAAACTACCCTTCACTTAGCACTAGAATCCAAATCCCGATTTATCCTTGAGGTGTGACCATTATAATATAATATACGAGTACATAACAAGTTTGAATAGAATACATCAAACCGTTTCAACTGTAGCCCCAAGTACAGACAGACAAAATGTTAAACCAACTTTTTTTTAGTTTGGAGTCAAGTAAAGTTTCAAAATCCACCATAATTTGAAGATAGAAAATGTTCACAACTACAATTTACTTTATTACATGATGAAATAAAAATTATCCATAAAGAATCATAAAACTTAAAACTATGTTCATAAAATATGTAATATTAGATTTCAATTATCTGGAACTTGTGCTATGAGCTTATTATATTTCCGTTTCTCCAAATAACGAGCTATAGCTGATACTTAGTCCTACTATTTTGTTATTAAATTTGTAATTAACTCGTGTATTTGTATGGTTGGTTACTCCTCCACAGTGTGCCTATTGTCGGTGGTGCTATTGCTGCCATACTTCGCCCGGGGACACGCCCCTCTACTCGTGGGCAGCATGGGGCTCACCTACTCTTGTTTGGTGCTACCAATGATCATATCCGCCAACTACAAGTACCCCCTTAGTGGAGTCAGACCCTTCTTAATCCACGCCACAAGTAAGTAACTATTTATATTCTAGTCTCCTAATATTGGATTGTAATTTAATCCCAGATATAAGTGGTTCTTCATAATTCACACTACAAAGGAAAACATCCTCATCTACTGGTCTCTTATTAATATTACTGGAACTGTACCACCATTTCCTACAAATACAAGCTTCCCTCAGTGGCACTTCATACCCTACTCTTCAAGTGAGAACCTTCTCATATTCTGGTCTCTTAATACTGTATAACTGTACTATCATCTCTTACAGATACAAGTTCCTCCAATTACATACACTTCATTAAAAATTCTACAAGTGAGAACCTCCTTAGATTTTGCTTTCCTAATACTGTCCCCCAGATATAAACTTTACTCAGTGATTCTACATACTTCCCACTACAGTGAGAAACTCTTCATCTGCTGGTCTCCTAATACTGTATTATCATTTCCTTCAGACAAGGTGACCTCACCGGCTACTCACTACAGGTGAATGGAGAATAATAATATCTCTTGATAGTGGAAAGTAAAAAGCACCCATAGAAAATGTAACTAAAATAGCAATAGGAAAGATATCTGGACTTACCAAGAGTGGTGTCAAGTTGTGCTGTGCTCGGCGGGGATAGAACCAAATAGTATACTGGAATTGACTTTGGTAGACACGAGGTGGATTGGACTACGAGCTCCTAGGGCTTTCATCCTGCTAATATAGTTGTCCCCTACCCCCACCACCGTGGTACTCTTCGTTGAGAGGTCAAACAAGGGGAAGGGGGATTGCCAAGATAAACCCCTGACACCCATGATCCACCGTTTTACGAAAACACTACCACGATGATGTCATCTCTGTCCATTGAGGAAAAATATGTCACTCAAGAAACCAGAAGGGTGCAAAACACAACCGAAACTGACTAGTGATCATGAATAACGTCAGGAAGGAGCAGTGGGCTCTAGACGATTATCGAAATTCTTCTTATCCGTCAAACAGCGGGTTCGGAGGAGGATTATTTTAGCTTCAATTTGAGAAGGGTTGACGAGGTTAATGGGAAGAAGCCTGAGTGGCTGTTGTAACATGGGTTGACGTTGATTGATAGTGACGGTATTTATCGAGATGTCCTAGTTAATATCGCGCTGAAAGGGATTGGAGGGCGACCCTGTTGCTAACCCACGCTCTTAATGTTTTAATTAAGTGTTGAAACGATAAATTAGGTAATAGTTTTAACTTCCATGACCTTGGATACGGCATGTTTGTTTGTCGGAGCTATAGGTCTTCATTAGGTCACGACTTTTAATTTGTGTATTTAATACAAACTTTTTAAACGTAAGGGTTAGACCAGTTCATTGTACCTAGGACAGCAACGCTAAGAACAAGACATTCACCCTTGGACAAAGATGAGACCACAGATAAGAATGTTGCGAGATTCAAACGCTGAACAAACACACTCTGAGAAACTTTGGTTCAAAACCTGATTGGGGCAGATGAATGAACATATGTGAAACCCGTATTGTTCGACGCCTAAGGCATCAACCTCGTCCAATTTAATTTGCCAGTGATGAGATTTTTGGGGTTAAAGTCTCGTCCAAGTGTAATGAGAGTGGCTTTCCCTAAATGGTTTTGAGCTCTGCTTCCATGCAAATGCAGACACACTTCCTCTCAATACTACCTTTCTTTTGGCTTCCCCAGTAGTGAAAGTGGATAGTCTTATCGGGTAGTAAGACTTGTAGCACATAAAAGTACCTATGTAATTCAACTGTTCTAAAAATTTATATTAAATTTAGTGATACCTTTTTCGGTGGCCACATGGTCTAAGGTGTCAGTCTCCTGTTAAACTAGACTGCCGATGACAGGAAATTGGGGTTCAAATCCCGGTTGGGTGTTTTAAGGGTGGTTTTCCCCAATCTCTCTCCAAGCAAATGTGGATTCACTTCTTCTCAATGAAACCTTCATCTTTATAACTCTAGTGTAATTAGTATATAATGTGCATACCTGAACAGGTAGTATAACGTGGTGTTAAAAAAACCTTTTAAAACAGTTAACTAGACACTGGGAATGAAACCTGGCTCTTTGCGCTAATTCTCTACCACAAAGACAGCTTATTTCCTTTGAATTTTATTTTAACATAAGAACTGTAATACTGTACTTAGCAATCACGAGGGTCCGGTAACTCCCTCCAAGAACCATTGTTCCAACTAATCTCTGAATGTCAACTAGTGTGAACCAGGCCTCCAAGGGCACAGACAATCAAGCACAGACAAGGAAATAACAGAAACACAGCCTTACGAGAGATTTGCTACGCCCCTCGAGTCAGGTAGAACTTAAAATATCCTGTGATAATAGCGCTTCCAAGTGAGAATTCTTTAAAACAACTCACTTGCAAAATGTTCCTCATGAGAAAGACAAACTGAGAGAGTGAAAGCTAAAAGTTGCTGTCTGTCTCTCCGAGTACAATAGTTCAGTTCATGTAGCGGTAATTCCTTTCCCTGCCTTCCCCCTTTTCATTGAACAAATTATTATTATTATTATTATTATTATTATTATTATTATTATTATTATTATTATTATTACCATCGCGTCTTACTACACGTTCGGGTTATACGAACTTACGCTAATGTGAAATGGTAGGGTGATTGTGAGATGAAATGGAGGACCTACAGTTTAACGTGGGATCCAAACCATGGTGGAGGCCTAGCATTCCACATATTCACAAGTTACATTGAACAAAACTTATAAAACAATAGAGAGTGGTGGACCCAAATATACAATGCCAGTGCTTCTACAGTTTAAAAGTAATCGACACGCAATCTTAAAATGCACTTGTAAATGAATTATTAAATATTTTGTGACCAGCTTCTGCGGTCACAATTCTTTAGGATTCGCGTTTTCGTTAGACTGGACTGCAAATAGCTGGGATATCAGCGTTCGAATCCCGATCGGGTGTAATGAGTGATTTTCCTAAAATGCTTATAATTCTACTTCAACGCAAATACGGGCACATTTCCCAAAAATGCTACCTTCCTCATTCCTAATTCATTGGATACGTGGATAGCCGTAATGGGAAGTAAGACACGGTGCACAAAATATATCAGTAATTAAAATTAAATACTTATGTTGTAAAGGTTGCATTTATTTTTCTACATTTTGTTGTCAAATTAATACAAACAAAATATGCAAGTGATATGCTACTTTGTTAACTATAAAAAAGAGAGTTAAATGCATGGAAAATACAATGAAGAGATTCCTAAGTATATATTATTTGGTATCGGTAATACCTTCTTATTTTAAACATTGGAATGATTGTATTCAATATTATTTTATACTAATGTGCAATGAGAGTTAACAAATCGGTCTTAAATCAGTTTATAGTAAAATCAAGTCTGAAAATGAAGCTTATTTCCCTAAACGCGATTTTAGGATTACACAACAAAAATACCATAAAGTTTTGTCCAATTTCACTCTACCAACACCTTCTCGTGTCTGTATGGAAAATTAAATATCTCTTAGTTTTAGTAATGGTGAATATAAATACATATTAATTTCAAGTCTCTATGACCACTAGTTCAAAAGATGCACGGCCAGTGAATTTTGAACACTTTCCACTTTCAATCCCCCTTTTTCATCGTCTACGGGGTGAATTTCACAAAAGTTGGTCCTATCTCTGGTCTCGGGCCAAAAAGGAACCTTTACTCATAATTTCAAGTTTCCATGTTTGAAACCATTAAGCTCTTCTAACAAAACCACAAACTACCCCACTTCATTTACTGGCTCAACAGGCAAAATTGGCCTTGTAGTTTGGAATTTTAAGCAATAATGTCTCATCCCTGTGTATCACACTCGTGTTAATATTACTAAACAAATATGTAGTTTAATATAAAGAGAAAACATAATAAATTCTCAAATTTGTGCTTTATACTTCTAATATTTAGATATATTATTTTTAAATAGCAGTTTAAATGGACTATCTGGCCAAAATTAATTTTAGATAAATGTTTTCAATAGATAATGCTTCTATTATATCAGTGTTGGTATCCACTAAGTGAGAAATAATGATGTAATAAAGAAGAAATTACATACTTGTATAATATCTGTATAATAATAACTGGAGACCTGGCGGTCTAGGGTAAGGTGTCAGACTTCTATGCTGGCGGCTGGGGTTCAATCCTCGGTCCCGGCACAGATTTATCTGATTACCAAACCCTTCCTTCACCTCTGACAAGACATCTTGTAAATGTGGGGAATGCCAGGCCTCCACCGTGGTTCGGATTCCACGTTGAACTGTAGGCCCTTCATTTCATCTCACAATCACCTACCATTACACATTAGCGTAAGTAGCGTATAACCCGAATGGGTAGTAAGACGCGTGCTAATATAATAATAATAATAATAATAATAATAATAATAATAATAATAATATAATAATAATAATAACTAGTTTCCACTATATTAAGGCTAATAACTAGGCCTACCTCAATAAATAAATGGTATGGTGCAACCAGAGACTTTCTCTATCCTTTGTCTAAAAATGGAAATATTTACTTAAAACTCGTAAGATTTGTGAAACCAGATAATATACATTTTTGCAGAAACATGATGGATAAAAAAGAGCATCACATTCTATCAAGAGGCATAAATGAAAGAAACTATTTCCATTTTTAAGACTTATTTGGTTATTTGTATCTGTCACACATAAATGGTTTTTATTTTGTTTACATCTCCTTTCCTATTTCTCAGGGTCCCACTTATTAAATAAATATTCATAATTTACAGAAACATATTGTTCATCAAAAAGCATAATAATTAACTCCCAATTTCAGAGACCTCAATTAAAAAATATATATTTGACAATAGTTCGGAAGCTAGGGACCATACCTAAATTACGTAAGTATTTTATGAAGTGGGGGTGATCAGTATTTTGCTTCGTTTTCGTGGAGGTGGGCCTAATCCATCTTAACTAAGGATTCTATTAATGTTTATAGTGACACAAAATCTAAAAAAAACTTTCTACAGACGCACAGTCAAAAAGGTTGCACCTAGCGATGACAGATGGCGCTGAAGTGTAGCCTATAGATGTACAGAGCTATACATAACTATAAAATGTCATTTATTTATGATGGGTTACACATAATTTTACAGCGATAAGTATTCTATAATTTCACATCACCAATTCTTATGTCAAAAATAATATAATTTACCAAATCGTAAAAAAAAAAAACTTAAGATCGGTAAGAGGAGAGGGGGGAACGAAAAATCTTACGATCACTTACGTAGGGGGATTTTGGGGAGAATGGGATTCGAAATAATGAAAAAAAAAGCCATACATAGTTTATGGTTTTATAAAAATAAATTACAAGCAAGGTTTGTTTTTTAAAATTGAATTTTACTATAACCTTACAATAATGAGTTATTTTGTGTCTCAAATACTTGCGAAGATATGATTGAAATTGGCAACATCTGCTTATGTAAAGTTCCCTTAAAATTATGTTCATGGGATGATTAAAACGGCCATTTAGTTCATAATGATAAACAATACCCAGATACAAAATTTAATAAAAATCGTTACAGCTGACTTTGAGATAACATGTATTCTCTCTTTTTTTACCTCTACTACCCTGAATTTTAGGGTAAGATATCTAATTCCAAAAACTCCTTGGGAGAACCTTATAAAAACCAAATATACTAAGTTTTAGCCAGATCAATAAAATAGTTTTGGCTCTAGGCCTAGATATAGACACACAGGCAGATGCCATCGCAAAAAACACTTTTTTGGTTTCGGGGCTTGACAGTAATCAAAATTTGTACTTGTATTTTTTTTACGATCACAGTACTTTTCTGTTCAAGGTGTCGAGAGAAAGTAAAAATTGTCTATTTACGTAAAAGTGAGAACAAATCATAGTCTTATACGTTCCAGTGGTGCAAGCACATTTCTAGACATTCTTAAAACTACTTTTAACTAAAGGCTCAATGGCACTATGGACTAAAATAATCACAACTTATAAAGCAAAACGTAGTAAATATTACATTGGTCACCTATGTAAGTTTTTGTGTTTATACAGTCATAATGTCCCATTATTTAAATATTGTATTTATTTTTAACTTATCAATTATAATTATATAGTCATATGAAGAGAGTTTATTTAGGTAGAGTTACATATATGAGCTTTTACATACTATAACAACTAAAGTGTTTTATTGAAACATACCTCCTATTCGAGCATACTATTTAAAAGTCAAAGTTGTTAACCTAAAGTTCAAGCCAAACAGCTGGTTTTGTACCTGAAGCTTGCTCGGTGACAGCCAGCTGATTGGTTAACTCGAGGAGCTCATATTTTGTATATGTCGTCTAGTAAATTTAAGTTTAAAGTGAGTCGTTTAGAAAATGCTCACTTGATTGCACTGCAATCACTGGGGACCACAACTAGCGATCCCAACGTTGAAGGAGTAAAGCCTCTAAAAGGAGCGCAACGCGTTTAACCTGGTGGTTGTGGTTATGTTCTTTCCTTGTTTGCGCCCATGGATTATAATTGTACAGATAGATAATGACAGCGTTTGATATAATATCATCATTAACATGGATCACATTTCTTCAAACATTGTACTGGAGAGTAAACAGATTGCAAGGAAGTGACAACTACAAGACCAAGGCAAACACAGCGACGATTTTAACGTGATGTTTATTCAGATAATTAATTATCACTAGCAATGTAATGTGTTTTATGTTCTCGACAACCACGCTACGGCGCCGTGAGATAGATTACTCTTACTACCTTTCGTACGTATATGTGCCATGTGTTGCATATGTTTGTGGGGTAACAAGACTCAGAAGAATAGCATAACACAAAGTATAACATTACCTTTAGAATAACACCGATAATACAGTAAAATACTTCCAATGTTGACCCCGAAAATATATTTGCATTTGAAGGGTACAGAGTAGAAAAGAGGGAAAGTCACATTACACACATTTCCTAGGACAACTTTTACATCTCAAAAGCCATAAGGAGCCCAGCAAATACTGTAGATTTTTATTAATTTAAATATGACAGAGACTTCTTTTAACCACAATTTAAAGCTCATTAGAGAGGTGTCATGACTGTCTAACAGATGGAAACATTTAGTAAGAATTGAGGTTAAACTCTAACCCCTAGTCTCCTGTACCCTTCGTTTTCTAAAAGGTGCTTTAAATGTCCATTCTTAAGAAAATCAAGGTTATAGATTAGGTAGGGTTCTATAAATACACAGTCCGATATCTTAGCTTGGTTGGCAGCGTGTCTGTATAGTGATATAAGGGTCCTGGGTTCAATTCCCAGAATAACAGAAAAATTTATCATTGACAAAATGTGAGCTTAACCTTTCACAGTGATAAGTTATCGGCCGAGGGCTCGATGTTGTGTCTGTTATAGATGTAAGTTAGTTTATATTACATGTGCTGATATAATCAGTGGGTTCAGAAAGTGTCCGTTAACCACCTCAATTAAATTAGAAGTATATATAATATTACATATTTAATATTCATTAAATTGAAAAATTACATCTGGACACGGGAATTGAACCCGGGAACTTTGGATTAGTACACCAATCTCTAACCACTGAGCCATCTGGGAACTATCCCCTTCTCCAAGCCATTCTTCACTCATACTTTAAGGCAGAGTCTTTGATGGACGTACGGAAATCGTTAGCTACAAATGTGGGATTAATTAAGATCACGCGCTCTCAGATAACGCAGCCACCTTTGACTCGGTAGTTGGCTTTTTGCTGCCAATTGTATAATTATAACTGTCCGAATGAGCATTTCATGATGGATTAAACAGCTAAGCTATTATATTTATTGATCACGATTATAGCCGCATATAAATATCATATTATTTTAATTTAAAAATAATACCTCCACACGGGAACGAACCCGGGAACTTTGAATAGTACACAAATCCTCTAACACTGAGCTATCCAGGAATAGCTCCGTATAGCCGACGATTTCCGCACGTCCATCATAGAGTCTGCCTTAAAATATGAGTGAAGAATGTCCCTGGGCACGGGACGATTCCTGGATATTTCAGTGGTTAGAGCATTAGCCTACTAATCCAAAAGTCTCAGGTTTGATTCCCGTGTTCGTGTTATTTTTATATTTAAATAATATTATATTTAGATGAGGCTGCAACCGTAATTAGCAAATATAATAGCCTAACTACTTAATCAACCTTACAAATTTAAATTGAATAGTTCATGTAAAACGAAACGATCTATATCTGGATAGATATTAAATTTTGAGTTATAAATACAAAGTGTTGCTGTTGTTTGTTACAGCAACCTGTAAACTGTTCCTTGGACCCGTATTGAGGTTTCTGAAGCGAGTGTACGCACCTCTAGATAGGACCGAGGACGTGTTCCTCAAGATGACTAACATCTCCACTATGGCCAATCAGGTGAGATTTTCTATCCGCAACCTTCCGGACCTTTCAAAACAAGTTTTAAGGGTGGTACTTGCTAGGTGCTAACGAATATTATAAAACAAAATAATTTGACTGCATCTGTAAACATTGACACAGGTCTTGCTGTGTAAACATTGATACAACTCCTGCTGTATAAACATTTACACCAATACTGCTGCATAAACATTAACACAAGTCCTGCTGTGTAAATATTGATACAACTCCTGCTGTATAAACATTTACACCAATACTGCTGTATAAAAATTAACACAAGTCCTGCTGTGTAAACATTGATACAACTCCTGCTGTATAAACATTGACCCCAGTCCTGCTGTATAAACATTAACACAAGTCCTGCTGTGTAAACATTGATACAACTCATGCTGTATAAACATTGACACAGGTCTTGCTGTATGAACATTGACACCAGTCCTGCTGTATAAACATTGATACAACTCCTGCTGTATAAACATTGACACAGGTCTTGCTGTATGAACATTGACACCAGTCTTATCTCAGTCTGTAGCGTATCTCTCTACTGAACTTAAAGTCCCGGGCTCAATTTATGCCATGGCAGGGATATCTATCATTGGTGAAATGTGGGTTTACCTTGCCAAAGTGATCAGTCGTGTGCTGATATAACCAGTTGGATCATAAAATGCACGTCAAATACCTCAGATAAGTTAAATTAAATATTATGCCATTAATATTATTTTATAGATATTTAAAGGCCAACTATCTGTTTAAAGTGATAATTCAAAATTACATGACTTGTTGTTTAATATAATATGAAAGTGGTTTTATTTACTCTTTTAATTGTCACTATAAGACCCTTCCTACCAGAATCGTACTATAGAAACTGTATGCATTGACAATACGAATGTGACTCTCTCATTAGAGGAAAGTCTCAAATTTGAACACTACACGCACTTACACGTGAGTGCTCACTGTACACGTGATTTGTGTTCGCTTGCATATATACGTTGTTCAAACACTGTACTAATATGGATACTGATAAATAACTTTTCATAAGTGACAAATCAAAAATAATATATTCTTTATGCTTCAAGTTAAAAAGAGAACTCAGATCAAATAAAGAGCCAATCTTTCAATACTTATAAATTTATCCACCATTATCTTGGGTATCAGCGCCTTACTAATAAAATAGATTAACAAACCTAATAAACAAATTCGTCCCACATCGCTTGAACAAACTTGAGATTGTCAATGAACTGACGTACGTACACATGTTTCAGATACTGTTATTCACGTTGAGGTGTGTTCCAAAAACTCTTCTACACGTTGTGATGTGTTCCAGAAATTCTTCTACGCGTTGTGCTGTGTTCCAGATACTGTTCATGTTGTTCTATGTTCCAGAAACTCTTCTTCACGTTGTTCTCTGTTCCAGATCTTGTTTTTCATGCTGTGTGATAAAGTACTGGTACCTGATCAGAGAGTAACCTGTCTCTACTCACTCATGTTTTACAACGTGATCGCCTACTGCGTGTCATATATCAAGGTAACTCACTTAGTGGGGCACCTCCTTACAAATGATAGTGATAGTCAGTACTGGATCTACAGGACTCAGATCTCTGCTAAACTTTAAATTCAGAGCCTGAATTCAAACACCTTGGTTTCTATTTATTGATTTTCGTTGATCCACAGTGTTATTCAACTCCAGTTGCAGCGTGACTTTGATTCCGAATTTTACGAAACTTTTAGCTGACATACGCTTTTTGTGTGTGATCTAAGTTTTTTTTCTAACTATCTAGTCTACCCGTATAAGTATAATTTTGAGAAAACTACCTGCATTTAAATGACGATAGAGAGGGGAACCATTTAGGGGAACAGCAAATAAATATGGTCAGTTAAGATTAGAGCCATGATCTCACAGTAAGAGGTAAGCTAGGATAAACGAGATTGGTGGGTACGTGGACAAGGGTGTCAAAGTGGGTACCAGAGAGTTCAGGCCTCAAACCTGTTCATGATTATTGAAGCACCAAGTTTTGTTTGGAGTGGAATCACAGGCACTAATAGCCCTCCTTTTGTTCCACCGGTAGGAGCTGATAGAGAAAGAAAACTGGTCGCCCTACGTGCCCATGACGGAGCACTCGAACATGAAGCACCTCGCCATGTCAGCGACGAAGATAGTCCTCGAGTGGACCAAGGCAGTGACCTTCATCATGACCGTGGTGTTCATGCTGCTGGTGTTTGGCCTAGAGCAGGGACTGCAACATTATAGCCCCACGGCGGCCTACACCGTCCTCACCTGGCTCTACTACATGGCAACAGAGAAAGTGTTCGTGGACTGCTTCCCCGACCTACTCTCAGTGCTACAACTCGACGCCCTGGAGTCCTTGGAGACATTGTGGGCTCCTGTCATATTGAGGGTATTCACCCTGGCGATGTCCGCATTGTTTGTGGCCCCATTAGCCGCAATGGGACAGTGTTACCGTCTGGTAGGAGTGGCGACCTATGTCAACCTGCACCTCGGATTCAAAGAGCTGAGGTTGAACGCGTTGAGGGTTTTGAACGCGGAGAGAGCAGTGGTGGGGAAGTACCGGTACGCCACGATGGAGGAGCTGGGAGAGTTCGACGACGTGTGCGCAGTGTGTCTCAGCCCCATGAGGCTGGCCCGCATCACGCCCTGTCACCATTTATTCCATGGGATTGTCTCCGGCAATGTCTCAAGACGTCGGACAACTGCCCCATGTGCAAGAGAGAGCTCAAGTTCGATTGAACTGCCCTGTACTCGTGGACTCTAGGGGGACCCATCTAGTTCTGCATTCAGTGGTGGAACAATATATGTTGCCAGGAGGGACATAACCTTATTCAACACTCAGTGGTGAAACAAGATATGTTGTCAGGAGGAAAATAGCCTAGTTTTACATTCAGTAGCGGCGCAAGGGATGTTTCCCGGAGGTATATAACCATATTCAGTGGTGAAGCAAGACGTTTTGCCAGGAGGCACATAGCCTAGTTATTCATCCAATTGTGGAGCTAGATATATGATTAGGAGGAACCTAGTCTAGTTCTGCATTCAGTGGTGGAACAATATATGTTTCCAGGAGGGACATAACCTTATTCAACATTCAGTGGTGAAACAAGATATGTTGTCAGGAGGAAAATAGCCTAGTTTTACATTCAGTAGCGGAGCAAGGGATGTTTCCCGGAGGTATATAACCATATTCAGTGGTGAAGCAAGATGTTTTGCCAGGAGGCACATAGCCTAGTTATTCATCCAATTGTGGAGCTAGATATATGATTAGGAGGAACCTAGTCTAGGTCTGCATTCAGTGGTAGAACAAGAGATGTTGCCAGGAGAGATCTAGACTAGTTATACATTCATATGTGGAGCAAGGGATGTTGTTTGGAGGGACCTAACCTTGTTCTTCATTCAGTTGTGGAGCAAGGTATGTTTCCAAGGGATACATATATTATTTTTACATTCATGTTGGAGCAAGTAATGTTGATAATTCGGAAATTACTTGGTTCTACATTCAGTGGGAGAGCAAGGGTGTTGATAATGAGGACATAGTTCAGGCCCTATCTCTTAGTGTATTTTAAAGGTATAATCTAAACACGTTGTTAGAACTCTGCCAATACTCTTGACTTCACCATTTTGTATAGTGTGTGTAGTACATCTGCATAGATTAGTAATATGCTGTCCAGATAATAGCAAGAAAATGTTGATTTGCTTCACATTACATAAGCAATATTTTATCGCAGTTCCATGGAAACATATCACTTATAACATATATCCTCACTTATTAGAAAAAACTAAAATTTAACTTTAAAAAATTGTTAATTTTCCTTAACATTTAACATTTAGTTAATCACAAGAAAAAAACACTCTTGAATTAAATTTTGAATGCCTCTCCTCAATGACTCATCTCATCTTGGAGTTGTAAATGTACCCCTTTCAGATATACTATACACAGTGTACAAACAAGCTCATTGACTTTAGAAAAATCCATCTAATTTTGTATATTAAGAATTGAAACATAAGTGTATGTCCAAAGAGAGAAGTGATTTTAATTTCTCAACTATTGTTTCTTTATTTCAGTAAAGCAGTGCTATGCCAAACCAAAAAACAGAGTGTTTAAATTCCTGGCACTAATAAATTTTAAGAGTGTGAAGGTAAAATTAATTATAAAATATACAGATCTTATTTTTTAAATAATAAAGCTTGTATTTCAAATGTGTCAGAAACTTAAGGAAAATTAAGCCAAACTGAGAATAATTCAGAGATCAAATTGAAAACTTATTCACAGCTTCATAATTTAAACAATCACATACATCTTTCAAATATAATATAAGGCATATAATTTATAATAATTATTTATCTTTGACATATAAGAGAAGATAAACAAATTCTTAGTGCACCTCCTTAAACCCAAAACTCTTCATTCAGTTTACGAGATACATCTGGCTGGTCTATGCAATCTAACTTGTTCCTTTTTTTTATTTGTATTTTAGAATAGTTTTAAGTTCTATGAAGTGTTGACCTGACAGTTCCACAGGAAAAGTATGTGTGCCCTTTTGTTACCCTTGTTTTTATTGTTATTGGATTTCTGATATTTGTATATTATATTCTAAATAAATGTTTTAGTTCAATGTCCTTTTGCTACTAATTAATTATTGTTTAGCTAAAAATAAAATTATTATTATAATTGATTGTGATATTTAATTTTCAACCCAAATAATTTCATCCCATTAAATTTTGACACTAATTACGACATATTACATATACTAAAAAGAAAAGAATACAGTCAGGGAATGGATGCCGTTACTAGGTCAGTAAGTTGTTAACCTCTCTATTTCACCTGCTGTCAAATAATGTAAAATTAAAAATATAATAATAATAATATTTAGCACCGCGTCTTACTACCCGTTCGGGTTATACGCTTTAAGTACTAATTACGCTAATGGATTAGGAATTGGGAAGGTATAATTAGAGGAAGTGAACCCGCATTTGCGTGGAGGTAGAGTGGAAAACCATTTAGGAAAAGCCACCCCCAGTTCACCCGACCGAGATTCGAACCTCGATCTCCCCATCCTCAGCAGTCGAGCTAAACACGACAAGCGCGTTGGCCAACTACGCCACTGAGGCGGGTATTAAGAATATACAAAACCATAGATTTACCTTATATGACAAGAAGAAAGTGGTGGTGCCTTTACATGTTTAAATGCAATGGCTTAGGTTGGGTCACATCAGGTCAGTAAGTGGGTTAAGTAAATGTAAAAAAAAAATGTTTCTTGAGAATTGGTTTTGGGAATATAAAAGAGAAAAGTGTTCCCACCTTCAATATATCAAGGCTCTGCCGGGATACTACATCAAATAGAGGTGAGATTTCCTGTTGAACTGTGATTTTGACATCATCAGTTAGATACCTTGTCTGTCTATTGAGTCAAGGGTCCCGGACTTGATTCCTGGTATAACTGAAAAATGTATCATTGGTGAAATGTGGGTTTTCTCTTTTACAGTGATGAATTAACAGCAGGGGGCTGGTTGTTGTGTTTGTTCTAGATTTAAGTTAGTTTATAAGTAGTATGCTGAAATAATCAGTCGTTTCAGAAAGTGCACGTTAAATACCTCAAATAAATTAAAATGTTAAAAAAATAAAGTTTACATAAACAAATTTTCCAGTTACTTTTACATGTTTATAATAAATCCTGGTTAGTCCTGGTTGGAGACTAGTATTGTTCTTGAGCTTTCCCTTGATCGTCAATAGGGGGACAAGGTCGTCTACGATCCCTTTCGTACCTGAAATATTTTCCTAAGAGGGATTAAATTAGGAACAAACCATGTTTGTTCATAAACCCTGAAAGTTAGAGAACTGGCCTTGCATAGTTACATTTTGATGAAGTACTAAACAAATAACATGAAATAAAAAAAATGAGAAAAAGAGGTTTATAGCTAGCAGTCTTCTCCAATGCAGTCACTAAGAAATACAAGTATTCATTCTATTCCTCTAAAAGCTTGTCCCATGTTTTAGTTAAAAGTTGGAAAACAGACTCTCAGCAATCAAAAGGCTGTTTATTTTAAAACCGTTCCTATACCAGTGTGTAAGTATTTATATCAGTAAAAATATTGAAATAAAAGTATTGAGTAAAAAACTACTAATATTGAAAGCCAGATTTAAATATTTTAGTATCGATACTTTTGTCACATACCGAGACACTGGTCCTCCTGCAAGAACTTGTACAGTCGTTAAAGAAGGTGGCTTTTAACTTCGAAAGTTTGCAGGTAGCCACACAACTATTCTAGAAGGGTTATTCCCACAAGACCTCCAAATATCTCCAATTTCTTCCTCTTTTTATACAGATTATATTGTCAAGTTTCTTGGTCTGAAATGGAACCCTAGTTCAGAGACCTTTCCATTAAAGGTATACAATTTGTCTCGAAATCACTCTCCAGGCTATCAATTCTCTCATATATTGGAAGAATATTTGACTCATTAAGTTTGCTTTCTCCTATTATTTTGTCTGCTAGAAATCTTTTCTAACTCTGATGGATTAAGGGTGTTGATTAGGACTCTCTCCTACTTCATGAAATAGTAGAAAAATATTAGTTAATCATTTCAGAACTGGCTAAGCATCCATTTGTTTCCAACAATCGGCAGATATTTTGTCTTTGTAATTACAGATTGTAGCCTTGAGCTTCATGGCTTATCATTTAGCTATGAAACTGGCTATTCAGCTGTTGTCTATCTGCGTGTTATTACAAGTTCTGGTACAGTAAAAGTTCTTATAAGCTACATAAAAGATAGCTTCATTATAGATTCTCTAGAAAGGGAATAGAAATTTTATTTAATTTGTTTGGCTTAAATTCTGGAAATTTTCCTTGGTACTGTGATTATCTGTCCCACACTATATATGTCTCATGTTCAAATTACCTTTTATAAATAACACGTGGAAAATGTGGTGTAAACTTTAAATCCAGGTTTTGAAGTCATGTAATTTTTAAGCAAGTTTTTGTTAACCACTTCTTACTCCTTTTTAAGATACCTATACATTACACTCATAAGGCAAGGAGAAATAAGGTAGCATTTAGAAGAAGTGTATCCCCATCCGTGTGGTGGAAGGGTAAAAACTATTTGGTAAAAATAAGCTCATTACACCTGGTCCAGATTCAAACCACGATCTTCTCACCAGAAAACCTGAAAAATGAGACTTACATTTCCCCACTAGCTTTCCCTTATTGAAAATGAAAGTACATTTATTCTCATTCTATCTTGGTCAATCATACCCAGTTATAATTTCATTTCTCCATTTCTCGGGCAGAGCTAAAAGACCCAGAACCAAAATAATTGATTTGTGATCTTATAATAAGATAAAGTCTTGAGAAAATAATGTTCAGCTAATCAGTTAACCTTGACCTACCAGGGTATCTTGAGAGAGAGAGAGAGGGCATTAGACAAACAATGATCCCCCTACTCCCCTCTTTGTTCAACAACAAACACATGAGGTTGCCCCCAGAGGGGTGACCTCTTGGCTATCCATAGCAGTATTCGAAATCACAGGAAAATACCCTTTTAAATATGTATGTAATACTCAGAATACAAATCCGAAATCTTTTTCAACTTGCAGTGCTGTTTTTTCTATGGATTGTTGAGCACCGCTACAACTTATCTTAGTTGAACTGAAATATAAAAGTAAACAGCTCTAGCATGGTAATTAGAGTCTGAGCGAAGATTTTCCAACTGTTGCTCATGGGATGCAAGAAGTATTTAGTGCAGGTCACCAGTCAATACTATAGCTTGTAAAAGTGTCAATATCAGAGATACTAATACTTCTTTTTTAAATTTGAATCTTCATTTTGCCTAGAAGTTGTCAATCAGATTTTTTTTTAAATAAATCATAAGCTTAAGAGTACATTCTCAAATTGGCATGATTTGTATCACGAAAATTTGATTTTGTTCACATTAATTCCTTAGTTGCTATTGAAGTTAGAAATAGTAGTTACAGTCCAATTTTCATCGGAATCACCTGATCTGACAACTAGAAAAGTTAATAGAACTATTTTTCCATAATCGTACATAAAATAAATGTGATCTGAAGCTGTCACGTTTGATAGATATTATCACTACTTATAAATAATATTGGCTTTTTATTAACATGTTAAGGGGTGACCTGGCGGTCTAGGAGTAAGGTGTCGGACTTCTGTGCTGGGGTCCGGGGTTCAATCCTCGGTCCCGGCACAGATTTATCTGATTACCAAACCCTTCCTTCACCTCTGACAAGACATCTTGTGAATGTGGGAATGCCAGCCCTCCACCGTGGTTCAGATTCCACGTTAAACTGTAGGTCCTCCATTTCATTTCACAATCATCCTACCATTACACATTAGCGTAAGTGCGTACAACCCGAACGGGTAGTAAGATGCGGTGCTAATAATAATAATAATAATAATGTTTTCAATTTTGGCCATAAAAAAGTTTTGAATTTTTATAAAGTTCTCTTCCTTTAAAAATTATAATGCGATTTTAAAATATTTTTGTTGAAAAATTAATTATATCATTCATATATTTCATTATTGTATTTAATTAAAGATCAAGAGTCTGGTAAAATTTTATCCCATGATTATGTCAGGATAAACCAACACTAATAATCATAATAAGTCTAAGATTTATTCCAAAATTTTAAATAAGTATTTTTTTCAAATCTTGAATCTGACATGGTTTTGGATCTTCAAATAATCTTCAGAATTTGTAGGATCATTCGTTTATTAGTAGGCCTACATTTTAGTGCCAGTAGCAAATCAAATAATAAACATTAACATGATGAAAGACATTAACTTTAAGGAGTGGAGGTCATTTGGTTGAAAAATGGGGCATCACATTGATAAGAAAAACCATTCAGTAAACACAGACAACGATCAAATCTTAGAAGTACTGGACCAATGGTGTGGCTGGCTAGCACTAATGTGCGCGCAAACAAAGGTGACAAAGGTATCGATCTGTTTTTGTCTTGTGTGCCAATGACAAGGAGGATGGGGTTCAAAAAGCAAGCTAGGAGTATTGAGAGTGTATTTTCCTAAATGTTTCCCCCTCTCCTTACATACAAACACAAGTACATTGTCTCTAAATTATATCTTCCTCACTCCCTACCCTATTAGTGTAAACATGGGGATAGCTCAGACGAAGGGGGAATGCTACTAAGGACTTGCTTCTTAGCACTCTTCGCCTTGGTCAACGCTGAAGACTCGTGACACCTTTGAGACTAGAGTTATGTTCGTGGTGGGATTTACATAATGTGCAAAGTGAATTATTCAGAGTTCAAGAGTGAGTTCAGGTAGCCTTAAAGTTGTGTTAAGACTAAAGAGCCTTAAAAAAAAAAGTTTGAAGATATTTTTCCTGCACTATTTTGTAACAGCTTGTTTACTTGTACATTTAGGGAGATCGAAATGTAGCAAGTTGCTTTCTCTCTGAACCCTTGTGATAAGCAACTCTACCTACATGAATGCAAAGCAGATTGCATAGCTCCAAACAAAGCCAAAGTTAGAGAATACCCAACTTAAATCCATAAATAATTTCTTGACTATGAAACTGATAACATATTTCGTCTGTGGTTTATTTTTAGCGAGGCATAGGAGGGCAGAAGGGCAAGGGGTGTGGGAGATTGCTTGTCTCCAAACGGGTTTTGGTTAGCAATATTTATTTTACATTTTCATTGTTATTTGATAACATGAATTTACAGTTGAATATCTTCACCCTGGCAGATTAAGGGTTGGGGGGAATAATGTGTTGCCTAATTGTATCAGGCATTGATATATCTGTGACAGGGCAAAGGTGGGTAAAAGGGCAGGGATGGTAGATGCAATTTGATAACTGGTTTGGTTTAAGATGCTTTTTTACATTGTCTCTCTTTTATTTGATAAAATTAATTAAGACAATTTCAGCCAGATGCTATTTTACTCCAAATATTCGTTGATTCATTAAAGTATTTCTATTTACCGTTTCCTTTTACTCAATCTCTCATCTATTTTTCACTATCCTAGCAATATTCCTAGTTATAAATTGTATCACCTCTTTGGTGTGTATTTGGAAAGTTCCTTTTGTTTTGTTTTTTTGTTTTTAAGAATTGAAGGGGACGATTAGTTTTTGTTTTATTATGGGCGTCGCTTTTAAAAAATTGTATTAATGTCGGGATGTTAAACGTTCACAATCATGAGGATAAAAAAAGGACTTGTTCTACAAATTATTACCAGTTTGAACTATAAAAGATGTACACAAGGGTCTTGATTGTAGCTTGAAGAGATTGCGAGAACATTCATATCTTTCAATAAATATAAAGATATGTATGATTGAATTTTCAACTACAGAATGTCTTGGGTGAGAAGTTCCAATTTTTTTTATACTACAACAAATCTGGGATAGCTTAAAAAAATAAATAAATAGGTAACTATGAGCAGCGTGGCTATTTTGTTTTAGACTCAAAGAAATCTAATTTGGTTAATGGTAAATATTAAACTTTCAGTGCCATAATTTTAGACATGGTTGAACTTAAATATATATTATATATATATATAAAAACAAATATATACATATATTTGTTTTTTTCTTGAAATGTTTCAAAAGTTTTTTTTATCTAATGATTTAAATTTAATCAAGATTGTGAGATAATAATTATTACTTTGATAATAAAACAAATTATATATATATAATGTGTGTGTGTGTATATATATATATATATATATAGAGAGAGAGTGTGTGTTTATGAACAAAAAAATTTCACTTTGTTTCAAGTTTTTAAGTAAATTTTGTTAACCTAGATATGTAAATTAATGGAGCTCCACAGGTAGGTTAAAATTCAGATTACATAAATAACCAAAAGCATAACATAAAATTTAGGTATAAGTGCATTTCTTATGTGTTTTTTTTTACCGCAAGCCTTATCAACCAGCTTCTTGTTGTATCATGTAAAATTGCTACAGCAACCAGACAGGCAAGGAGAAGGGGTTTCATAATAATGTGTTTAAACCCAGTAGTCTTGAGATAAGGTTTCTCGTGCAGCTGAGTTGATTTTTTTAAACTTTTTTTTTTACAATCAAACGAGATATTCATGTATCCACCTGTCCAAATATAAGACAATTATATTATATACTACTATAAAGCCACATGGCCGACTCACTCACTGACATTAATGTTTACCCACTTCCAAATGAGCTAGAAACTTGAAATTTGGCAAACTTATATCTTCTAGCCTGTAAGCGACGGGAAAATTCTAAAAAGTTGCATTACCTTATAAAGCCAAAAGAGATTTTCCTTAAAATAAGTTATTATGAGACAAAACCAGTTCTTGAATAAAAACAGGATTCAAATATCAAAATGTTAAAAATATTAATTTATTGCATTTATTTATTTATAAAATTAGTAAGTTTATTAGTATCAAATATTTTAATTGGGACCCATAGAATAAATCTTTGGTAGTTTGATAAAAAAAAAATTTCAATTCCGTTACCCATGAATACATTTTCACCTACTATAGTTTAGGTTTTATTGGGGTTAGATGCATGTAGTATAATAATTAAAGTTTGGTTGAATCCACTATTATTTGTAACTGAATCTCCAATTTGCCTTTGAATCCCAAATCTTGAATCCAAATCCAATCTTGTAAAAAATTATGAACATAAGAGGAAATATAATTATAAAAGAATAATAGAAAAGACAAATAGTAATCTAAATGTTAACCAAACATTATAACATTCATACATTCAGTTAAGTGTTAAATTATTGGTCTGGGGCCTGCTTGTCAAGTTCACCCTATTATTATATTTGGTTCTGAATCACCAATAAGAAGTATCAAAGCTCTAAAACTAATTTCACTTGAAAAATTGAATTACTTAGTAAAGCCAGGCCTTGTGAGTCACATTATCACAAATAGTCTGTGATTTGAAGAAATATAGAATTGCCGAGATATCGGCAGCACCTACATAGTGAGCGGAAACACAATTGATTGCTGTAGGTAAGTAAAGATCACATTTTCTCATAAATTAGAACTAAAATGTAAACTAACCATATTAAACTAAACGTGTTTGGCAAAACTAAATTTGCCTCTCCCTCTTACCCAAAACTGCCCCACCAAAGTTAAAAATTGGTGATTCATTTTATCAAATAAAATAAAGAAAATGTAAAATAAGTATAGTAAGCCAAACATGTTTGTCAGATAGATCTACCCACGTTCCCACACACCCTCAGGCCCTCTATTACCACAAGAAAATTTTAATAACTGTTAATATCTGGTTTTCAGATTTTAGAACAAAATTATAAATAAAAAGAGTAAACCAAACATGTTTGGCTAGACACAATTACCCCTCCCACATGCATGCTAACCCTCCTCTGCCCAGCCAAAAATACCCGCTGGAAATACATGCTAATAAATAAGAACGAAAATGTAAAATAAAGCTAACCAAAGCCTGTTTTGTAACAAGAAATTCCCCCCTCCCCCCTCACTCATCCCTGCTCTTAACAAAGATAAGCCACAGGTGAAATATTCTATAATTCCCAGTCAAGAAATTATTTATGGAATTAAAGGTTCTTCAAACTTTGGCCTTGCAATCATGTATGTAATGTTGCTTAATCACAAGGGTTCATAAAGCCAGCAGCTTGCTACCTTTCAACCTTGATTAAGTGTACATTTATATATTGAGAGCATTTTAACTTTTCTTTTTACACATAGGTTTATTGGTTCTTTTAACTTTGATAAACAATAATGAACACACAGCATTAATTGCAATTATGAATTATGCCATCTAGTTTTACATTTTTATAATAATTTTAATTGTGACTAGGTATCTTAGTGACTTTCTCTCTGCTTTTTTATGTAAAGAAAATATCATAACTGTGAAAATTTTTGAGCTCAAGTATAAATGGATGATTTTTATTCTAGCACTAGAATTATTAAATTACTAAAATTATTGAATTACCAATCAACTGATTATTAAAATTCAAAAATTTTAAATTAAAAATATGCTAATTTATTTTTTAAGAATGTTTTAAATGATTACTAAAACAACTTTTCTTTTCAGTGACAAAATTATTCAAAAACAGTTAACTGATAGCTAATCAAAAAAATTCATACTTACAATACAATGTATGACTCGATTTAATAATTGCAATAGGCAATTACAATTTCATACAATCTGAACAGGTAGTAAGATGGAGAGATAAAAAAATATTAAGTTTTATGAGAAAATATGTACAAATGTTTCATAATATTTAATATTTCTACACTGGTCAAGTATATGTTTTAGCAGTGTCAGATTTCCCATTACTCTAAATAAGCTTAGGCTGGCCCTATTTAGGGGACAAAATAGAATAAAGGCAAACTTTTTTTTTCAATTGTGTTTCATATTTTAATATTTCATTTACCAGACGGAAGTGTATTGTCCTCTGCTCATTCCCCACAACACGATACCCATCAGGTCTTGCTCCCTTGCTTCCTCCTACCTAGTACCTAACAAGTGCTAGTACCAGCTTACAAACTTTGTGTTTATGTTCACAACACTGTGACACGTAACACGCTCTGAGTGACTCACTCCGAGATGAGTCTGCCACTTGCCAGCTAATTTATGATGAGCAGAATCAAACTCACCTCAATTGTTTTCTCTTTATTGTTTGTCTTGCTGGCAAATGCTTTTAATTTATGTTGTGTTAATGATCGCACATAGGATACAGATTCATTGGTGTGTCAGTGGCCAGTTCTGAATACAGTAGACCTATTTATTTTTGACTCGCATGTACACAGTACACTTGGATTATTTATATTTGTGTGAAATTGTTAATGTGTCCATGCGTGTCATAGCGCTATTAACTATAATTATGTGCGAGTCTGCGTCCCACGTGTGTTAGTCAACGTGTTGATTGTTGTCGGTGCTGTTGCTCAAGTATTTACATAAGAAATGAGTAATCAAAGGGCAAGACTTAGTAGTGCTACCGACAGTAGCAATGCTAATGTGCATCATTCTTCATCTTCCTCTGGTAGTACTGACTTAGTTGTTCCTTCATTCACAGAAACAATGCTTTTAAAGCAACCTCAACTGGTGTTATTTTATGTAACTGTGACAATAGCATTCCTCTAGCTCTATATCCTAATAATGATTGTAAAATGTACAATTGCAATAGGAGTGGGGCCTGAAAGTGGAGTTGCCAATCACCAGATGCGTATTTTCACACCTTCTAAGGTCCCAGGCTTGTGGCGGGAATAATTACAAATTACGAGATTATGTGGCAGTTCACGGTGTTAAACAAAACTTGGACGCAGACTTCGGTGATTCTAAGCGCAAGTATCTTGCTAAAGAAAGGAACATTACGAGGCATATCTTTTCCTCGAAAACTTAACAATGGGGAGACACAAGTAAGACATTGGTTGGTGTACTCGCCATCAAAGGGTTGTGTTTTCCGTGTATCTTTCCTGCTATTTGGTAAAGAAAAAAGTATGCTTACTTCAGGGTTCAATGTCTGGAAAAATGCCTGTAAAAGAGTACAAGATCACAAGAGTATATAAATGTATAATTTAAAAGTTCAATTTAAAACCAAAATTATAATGAAAAACTTCTTTATCAAAGGCGGAAGGGTGTGTCGGGGAGAGGCTGTAATTCGTCAAGGGCCTACAGGTGGTAAGGTAGTAAATCCGGCCCTGTGTTTTAGTAATCACCTTATATTAAACTTCTGAATAATTAACTATTAAATGTATCTCTAAGCTGAACCGATAACTGAGCAATTAATTATAAATTAAAACTACCCATCTCTGATGTGCGCTATTGTTTTCCAGGCTGTAAAGTTACAAAATGGGTCACCTGGTAAGCAAGTAGATATAAATGCCACAAATAAGTTATAAATGAAAAATTATAGCTGGTTTTTGTCATATATACATATATTTCATTTTATGTTTCAATAAACTAAGTTTTTACACTTAATTAAAACAAAGAACCTGTTTTTTTAAATATATTATAATGTGCAAGGTAATGTGGCTTTATGTGCACACGGTTTAAAAGATTGTTAGTGTGTATCCACATGTAAAAATATTTTTATTGTAATCCCAATAAAACATGATAAATAATTTACAAAACCCAACTTTTGTTTGGCAATGTACAATTTTTCATTCACTCTAAAACTACCCTCAACATTTGGTTTGATTTAATTTAATCTAATACATCTTGTTTGGTTCTTGAATAAAGCAAGCAACATCATTCTGCAACACTGGGTAACATCAAGATGCAGCTATTTATTAGGACCATTTCTTCGACACATCAATATATTCCCCATCAGGACTTTCATAGTCTTTGATGGGAGGCGTTCGGACAGGGCCGCAGGCTTTGAAAGGGATAAGTTTGGGATCAATCTGGAATCAAGAACAACACTTAGACATGTTCTTAGAGTAAAGAAAAAATAAACATAACTATAAAGCTGAAGAAAGAAAATTTCCATAAAGATAGAAAATATATAAATTATAGGATAACTGAAAAACTAGATTAAAATGTTCTGCAAGAACAGACAACTCGGTACTTAAAATTAATAAACTTAAAATTATACAGCCTAAAATACCAAGATGAAGAGTAGAAATAGCATTTATACTGGTTGTCAATTACCAGAAACAAAGAAACAAGATGAAACATTCACAGAAATGCATCAACATTTTACAGGAGAATGTGAAACAATAATGCATAAACATCTCACAAATTTCAAACAATAGGGAAAAGAACTTCAACAAACTGGGTTGATCCATATAGCCAGACATGACCAACAATTCTGGATTGGTACAGACAACTATTGATCTACACAAATTTAATTTATGTGTTTTTGAAATAACTGCTCTAGCAGGCAAGGAGTATTACTTCCATTTTCAAATTTACACTATCATTTGTTGAGAACCATAAATTTAAAATTACACGTAGATGATTTTGTGTAGAAATGCTGCCATAGAGCAGCCACAAATTGTCACTTTCAGATCAAATATTGATCTAAAGGGTTCATCCATAAGCCATGTAACTGTTGATGGGGGTAGATGTAAGCTCTAATGTCTATAATGGTGTTATATGGGAGGGGGAAGTGTTACATCATAGTGTTATGTAACACAGATCTTAAATTTACATTTCAGTGACCAAATGGTCAAAGGTGTCACCCTCGTGTTAGACTCGCCTGCTGAAGACGGGGAGATCAGTGTTCAAATCTCAATCAGGTCTAATGTGGGTGGTTTTTCCTAAATGGTCTCCCCCTTTTCTTCCACACAAATGGAAGTATAGTACATTCACCACAGTTTTTTTATCTGAATGACAGTTGATACCCTCGATTCTTACTGGTATTGAAAGAATTGAGAATTCATGACTACCGCATACATATTGCTATCGAGAGGTTAAAGTTAGCTACCAGATAAAGGTTATCATTAATATTGTACGCGTATTATGAACTGAATTTATCTTCCAGATAGCTATCTGTAGGATAAATATATTTTTATGCAGAAAATGCAAGGTTGATACTGTTTTTACGGGTGTGTGCATGCGTAGAAGCCTGATGCTACCGCTACAACCTGGCGAGTGGCGAGAACACTCAATATTTGTTAAATAATGGCAGCTTAACGAGTGTGAGTAAACAGTTGGAGTGACGTGGGTGCAGAAGCTAAGTTGTCTTGCAAGAACTAATTTCGATGTCTGCCCAAAATGTGGTAAATAGTTGGTACAACGTTTACAAACTTTCATTTAATGTACTCACATTTTGATAATTTGTTCTTATCTAAATATAACTCTACAAATAGCTTGTCAGTTTATATAAAAGTGTGAATTAAATGTTCTAACTTTATAAACTTGTAACTCGAACAGATAGGAAGACGCGGTGGTATGATTATTCTATATGTATAGTTTATATGTATAGTTAGACCCTGGGCCTGTACTTACTAAATAAGTGAACAAGATTTTAACCTAAAAAGTGATACTGATAGGCAAAACCACATGAAAAACAATGTGTCACCATGGCAACAACCATTTTAACTTTCAGATAAAAAAATATAAATGTGATGGATACATACATTTTATCTGACAGATAAATGCTATCTGGCAGTCATAAGACGCACTTTTAACCTAACTACCAGATTGAAATATTTATCTGCCAGATTAAAATTTATCCAGGAGTCATGAAACAGGCCCTCAATAAAACTGGTAAGTAAATAAAATGGCAACATTCAAAATGGGTAATAATCAATTATCTCTCATATTAGTTTAGTTGTTGTTTTACTTAAATGCTGGCAAATTGTAAATATACCATAAAGACCCGAATAAAGTACGACCCCGAATTTAATATGACACTAACATTTTGAGGTGTTCTACATGAAAAATAAATTGTCTCGAATATAATACGACCTGAAATGACAGTAGCAAGAAAACTCAAAAATTTTGACATACTTTTTTTTAAAGCAAAAGTTAGTGAGATTGTCAGAATATTTGATTCTAAACAAACAATCGATATATAATATGTCCGTTGATTAGGGTTGGTAATTTTCCGTAATATATCGATATATCTATCATTATCAAATTAAAATGGCCTCTCTCATGTAATTATATTATTTGTTCCTCTTAAATTTTTAATATTTTATTTAGCCCTTTGAATAAGAGAAGTTCAATCAAATTAGACAAAAATCAATGTAGTTAATAAAAATAGAGCAAAGAAAGTTATATTTATTTAATTCAATAGATTATCAATATATCATTGCCAAAGCTTCATCACTAAATTCTGGCAAGCTAACGCCCATACAATCAGTTATGGCAGACGAACGACTTACATCTTTTGAAACGTGTGTTATTTTTTCCATTATAAAATCCATAATTTATTGTATTACTTCTGAGTTTATTTGAATTTTTTATTTTGATTTTTAGTTTTGAGGACTCTTAGTGTGTTTAATAAATAATAATAAATACCTATATAATTGTGAGATTAAAGTTTAAAGTGGCCATGTGTAATGGTTGAGTCAAAGTTTCGCATTGAGGGGTGGAGTAGGGTATAACGCATGTTAGATTTTCTATACAATAATGCTTGGAAAAATAATGAAAAAGGAAATGTTCAAAAATCAAAATCGAGAATAAAAAACCGAGGTAGAACTTAAGAATCGAAATTAAGTAAAACAGCTATTGTGACATCTCTAATTTTAAACATAATAAAAATACTTATTCTTATTGTGGAATGTTATTTTTAATGTGTAATATAGTGCATACATCAATAGCATTTTATACAGGCATCATATTTACTTGGAAAGGAGAAAATATTAATTTTTTTATACAATAAATTATGTTATTATTATTTTATTGTAATTCAGAATATTTAACTGAATAAAATATTTCTATCCACTGTGTGAGTGCATCAGTGTATAGAAATTGTTTGCACCATGATCAATCACATGGTTTAAATTTGTCGGTTGCCATCTTGAACCTGTTGTTGTTAGACTTTTTGTGAAAGTGCTCTGAATAATAATTTCTATAAATGGAATAAAAACGATAAATAAGCTTTGTGCCCAACCTCAAATAAATATAAATAATATTGTCCTAAATTACTGTAGTTAACCAGCACATTCATAAATTACCATCCGTTTTCATTAGTAATCCAAAGTGACATATGTCAACTGTTGGCATAGGGCTACATAAGGGACTATTTCAAGTAACTTTTTGAGCTGTCATCCAAGTAAACTATAGCCGTAAATGTACTTCAGATTAAGTTTAAAATGGATCCTTCCTTGACCCTACCACATTAAAGTAATTATCATATTATAAGTGTATACCGTTTATAAACAGACCATTAGTCAAATGTCCAATTCTGAGTAAAATTAAGTGTGATTCTCTTTTTTAATCCCACAAAAGCTTCCATAAAAAATGGATAATTCACTCTTGATGTGAACATTTATGTAACACAGGTTGGAGGTGGAAGGGTCAGACTAAATGTCAACCCAGTGTTACATACGGTGGAGGGTAAAAATGTAAGAAAAAACCAATATGTGGTTTATGAATGACACCAAAGTTATCTTCCTATAATCTTGCCAACCATTTTGATAGTAGAAGCGATAGTTGTGTCTTTTCTCATTTTATTTTTATTGTGTTTACTGTCAATAAAAAATTAAGTTTAAAATAAAATACAGTGAAGTAAAGAATAATGATTAAATTATTATTTGTAGCATGTATGAAACAACTTGTGTATTAAGCCTGTTATAATATGATTTCCCCTAGCTGTGGTAATTCATTTTCTTTATTATGAGAAAAATATCTGTCTTATACAGCCATTTTTCCATTTCCTAATAGACTGATATCTGGATGCAGCGGCTTTCCTAACCCCTCGGCTCCACATTCCCCAGAGTTGTCACCTGTATGGCAGCCTGGTAGAGGTCCTCTGACTCCTCCCTCAGCTCATCTAGTGCCCTCTGCTGTGAGAACAGGATTCTGTCTATTAGCTGTAGGTCCTGGAGGTGCATTCTGTACCTATAGCGACACCACTCCTTCTCTGTCAGGACTCTTGACTCCTGCTCCTTCAGGGACAGGGCCGGCAACACACGCGTGCGGGTGCTGGAATTCAAACATGCAGCAGTTCAGAAGACTAATATATGACATTTCATCAATTCATATTACCAACTGAGAGTCTCAGATTTTATAAGAAACCTTATTGGACTATCATGGGATGCACGTGCCCCATGGTGGGTTCCCATTATTATAGTACATGCGTCACGATGAGCTACAATTATCATGTCCTTTCCCAGTGGCCGCTCATGACCAAGAAAAAGAGGTGGTGCACAATTCAAAGATTCTAAAATACGGTATATATAATGTTCATATAATTATAGTAACTATCTATATTTACATATCGTTTTAATTAGGCTAATATTTTACAACTGTGGTGTGTGTGTGTATGTGTGTGTGTGAAGCTTCAAATCAAATATAGGATTCAACTTTTGAAAGAAAAATCCATACTATACAAATACAGAATTTTGACAGTAAAAATATTGACAGCTAGAAATATACCAAATTTGTAGTCAATTACTGACATTCTAATCTGTTATGTACATTACAAATCAACATTAATTTGGAAAAAATAATTGAACATACCTACATTATTACAATCTTTTACTTTGCTGGTGCAATAATAATACCTAATTAAACACCTTAGAAAAAAAAAGTACATCATTAATGAAAACATTATTTACAAAACACCCAACAATTTAATCTTAAAAGCCTCAAGCTAATTTAAATAAACTCCATTCTTCTTTCTTTAGACCTTGGGAATTTCTCAATGACTCTTAGAGTTAAGTCTGAAATGTTCATAATAAAGTTTCTCTCGACATACAGCATGGCAAACGCTGAAAACCTTTCCTGGTAAATACTTTTTCTTAAAAATGTTTTGACATGTTTTAGTGTAGAAAAACATCTTTCTGATTCTGCCGTTGTCATAGGGATTGTTATAATAATATTTAAAAGATTTAAGCATTCTTCAAAAAATGCACTTAAATCGTTTCCATTTATATATGAGAACAGATTTAAAGTGCCAGTCATATTTTGAAATTCATTTGTGAAATAATAATACTTAGCTATGTGCGTAGTTTTTATGTATTTAAAATTGGGTATGAATTTCTTGTGAGTTCTAAATAAATATCAGGAGACAACTTACAATAATCAGAAAACATTTCTGGCAAAAAATTGTGGCAGTAAAGCTAAATCTGTCTTTTGCTTTACAGTACAATGTATTCACATGAGGCACTATTTTATGAAAAAAATGTTAGTCAAAATATAATTCTTTAATGTTCTCTTCAGACCAGATGCTTGTTCAATTGTAGCTATATGTTTAATGTGATCTCTCGTTTCTATTGTATCCATGCACTCGAAAGTTCTCCTCTGTATTCGCAAACTTGTTTACTGTTCGAGAATGAAAGTTCCATCTTGTAGATGCTGACCGTTGTAATGAATTCCTCTCCATTGCAAGTATTGTTCTTAAATTTTATGATGATAAAAAAACTATAAAGGAATTCAATAACAATTTATTGCCCCTAGTGGACATGTTTGCATTTTGTCCACCCCTAACCAAACTTCCCTTTTCACAGAAAAACTACATATTTAGACAAACCATAGTGGGAAACTTCACCTGGACTGAAAGATAGCGCATAAACAAAATACTTAATCACAAAAAATAAAAATTGGAGGCTCGCACCAAATACGTGGTTTCCCAAAGGGATCTTTTAAATCATAACCAGGTTACAAAAAAAAAAAAGATTTAGAATTTATTAGTTACAAAAAAATAATTTTACTATCAATTTAAGAAAAAGAAGAAAAGGTTTACATTCATCATAACTTTACCGTTTTGTGTATAAAAATTACATTAGTAAAAAAAAATATTTCTTTAGTAAAAGACAAGAGAAAAATGAGTTAATAATGAAAAAAATAGCATCCATCCATAATTATAATTTAAACACGCGATATACAGGATCACGACAGTTACATAATAGAACACGAAAACCAGGTCCCATTTAAGACGATGGTAGCATTACATAAAGATACAAAAAATATACAAAATAAATAAACCAAAAAGGCAAAATTAGAGAAACAAAACTACACGGACCTTTAACCCATATATCAAAAATAGAAAAGAAAGCGACTACGTGCTAAATTTAAAATCAAACCCCACAAAGATTAAAAGAGAAAAAATGTTAGTGTTTCATGTCAATCAGGTCCAGAAAGAAATAATGGCATCACCTTTACTGACAGGAAGTCGTGTCTCAGGAGAGGCCAATCAGAGACAAGAACGCAAGACAAATATAGTTATTACCGCTAACCTTTACAAAATACATTGAAACCAAGTATAAACAAAAGGAACCAAAAATAACAACACCCCTCCCTCCATTAGTTAAAATAATTGCATTAAGAAAATAGGTACATAGAGATTCAATTATTAAGAAACGATTATTAAAATTTTAGTTCCATTAATTTCCGTCGAGATTGCCACGTACTGAGAAAGTAATACAGAAACCATTTTTAGTTCAATCTTTGCCTGTTATTCTTCGCTACTCGCCACTACTAGAATATTCAAGGTCGATTGAACACAGATCAGTCTACACCAATGACAATTAGTACACCGTGGTAAACGTTTACTCACAACTTTATCTAAAATCGCTGTTCTCTGCAGGGGAATTAGAAAAAATGTACAAAATCCTCTTAAACTGGCAAAAAATATACATACATTACGATTAATTTAAGCTGCATTTGATATATTAAATTTAGTTGATATGCATGACAGTGAACATAAGCAGCGTTAGGATAGCTCTGCTTTATTTTAGCCTGAACACTCATAACTGAAGCATCATCATATGCTTGTGATATTAACTTACCAGGCTCTTTCTCTACATGTTGATGATCTATTTCCTCTTTGAGACAATTTTACAAAGATACAGTGTCATGAAATGGGGGTTTACATAGTTCCAAAATCTTTCCACTAGTTTTCTGTTTACTATATACTAGTAAATTATTACCATTTGAAAAGTAGCTGAGACATAAGTTGTTTCATCAGCTATAGCACCCAAAAAACTGGCATTATTAATTTATTTTTAAATTTCTTCATGGCAAATATCCAGCATAGTTCGAAAGCGCCACAGAATCAAATACAGTTTAGGATATTTAAAACATACCTGTTAGTCACTTTTTTTATTGTGAAGCTTGATAGCTCTTCTGTAGCCAGAATATAACTGTGATTGTATGTTGGTCTGGTCAAGTGCAGCCAAATCTAAAGAATTGTCCTTGTGTAACAATGATATGAAAGTAGTCTTTTCCTTTACATTTTTGAAAACTAAATGCCTCTAAAAGCTTTTTGGAGTGGTCCTTCCTTGCCAAGTAATGAAAAGTGAGGCATCTATAATTTATTTGAAATGTAATACAAGGCCATCTTTAAGCTTAAAGTTAAAAACTTAGGAAAATTTCATGCAGGGGGTTAAAACACCCCTCCCTTCACCCTTAAACATACCTTAACAAATTAATAGGTTTACAACCTAAACGGGTAGTAAGATTCAGTGCTAAAAATAATCTAGCAAATCAATAGATCTATACCTGAACGAAAAAAAAAATTAAGTGGCTATTTTGACAAAATAAAAAAATGCATAACTGATCAGCCATGTTGCTTATAAAAGTGCCAATATGAATTATAGATCAAATGGTATACCTAAAACTGTATCTCAAAGAATTATCATTTCTACAAACATGCAATAATTATCGAGGACATTTATATTTTTTGTAGAAAACCAAACTCTTGCAAACGAGACACAATTATCTAGTTTGAAGAAATCTGGAATATCTATAAATGAAACTACACAATGTAATCTCATGCAAGAATCCATTTTAATTAAACCAAATAAAACTGCCACACCTGTTAGATGATGTCACAAATATAAAAGCCCAAATTAAAACAACTGTTATTGTTATTGGTGTTGTTGTTGATGATTATGAGTATGAGTATGATGATTATATGATGATGATTATTATGATTATGATTGAACCTTTAAGATTTATTATATTTTTTAAGGATAAGGATTCAAGAAAAGGAGGTTTAATATATGAATAACAATTATAGAAGATTTTACTAAAACAATGTTTTATGACTGGTAGGATTGTCGTATTTACACTTTACTCACACTTTCTCGTCAATGAGTTTAATAGGCACCTCCAGTTCGTCGATGGGTTTGAGCTGGCGAACATTTTCTCCATCCGACGGATCTGTTTCTCGATCTTCTTGCGTTTGCGGTCCTCGCGCTGCTTCAAGATAGCTGGGTCAAGCTTCTTCTTCTTTTTCAAAGGTTCGGCACTGGAGGTAAAACAGTCAAGATCTTATTCTTTCAAATACAAGTTTATATAGGTATCAAATAAACCAACTAGTCCTATAGAGTATAAACCAGTTACCAAAATGTGTCATTTTCAAAAGAATCGAACTAAAATCATCTAATACTCATTGATACAAATGTTGAGCTTTCCTAGCCCCTCTGATAGTAGAGCAAACAAGTGGTTCAGAGCCCACTATAATCCGGAGGTTTTAGCTTCTAGCAGTCCAGCTACAATCACAGGTTGCCAAGTCTTAAAAAAAAATACTTTAAAATGTGTCAAAGTATCCTACCTTAAAAGGATATTATAAAAATACAAATATTTTATAAGAGAAAAATTACTTAAAGTGGCTAATGTTTGGTAAACTTTCTTATCTTCCTGGACTAAGGTAGGTAACCTAAACCATCCATTTATAATATGGTAGCGGTAAAGCACTTACTAGAGACATCCTGTTGCTCGGAAAAGCAAAGGACCAGCACTAGTCATCAAGTTTCTCTGGCTGCAAGACATGGGAGATAATGGCAACCTATAAATGCATGTATTGAATAAGTTATAATTTTATTTCACAACAAACATGTCAACTGGTACCGGTACCCTTAAGTTTAAAAGGTGTAAGGGTCCTAGTGATTTTTGGAGACTTGCTAGTTTAGTGCAGTCATACTATGGTTGGTAGAAAGGACATTCTAGAGAATACAATATTTTTGCATCCATAATGATAACATTTCACTAGGAGCTGTCTTGCTAGTCTGAACCAGCATTGGTCCAGAAGATGTAGTGTGATCCAAACCTCCCTTAGTTTTATTCTGACACCACTCATGGTCACATTGGTGTTTTCTCTTCATCTTACAGTGAAAACCTGCTGTTGACATTATGTCTTGCTAGTGTAATAGTGTTTTCTCGCGAATTTATTGCACAATATTGTCAAGCAAATGAAAACATAAATTTAAGAAAGGTGACACATTAATAAAATTATTCTATGGACAGGCCTATCATAGTTTATATTTTAAAAATTCCACAGATACAAGAATGTGTTTCAAAGCCAATTTAATAAAATGTATAGGCCTAAGAATCAATTTCAAATAATAATGGATTAATGTATAGGCCTAAAGTTGTAGTTCCTTGGTTATTTTTATCACCCTTTGATAATCTTAATGTCCTTGACAGTTTCAGGTTTGGATTAGCAAGACCATGCTGTATTTTATTGTTTTGCTACAAACTATTAAAAGTGACAACTACAGAGCTCATGAATTGACTAAATTATTTGTGATAGGATACACACTATTGCTAATACAAAAGGCATTTTCTTTATATTATCACTATACATTTCATTGTTATAATTACCCGTCAAGAACATGACAAATTGAATAACATGTATACAGAGATTTATTAAGTTTGATAATTTTGAACAGTTAGACCTATACAATTAAAATAAAAGTTACTAAAGTTACAAGTTAACTATAGAAACATAAATGTTGACTACAGTGCAGTCGGTATCTTTTATGTTTACTTAGGGTGCCAGTATGTTATTTGCATTATGTTTTTTTAACGCATATGAATATGTAATAATTACTCTAATGTGTGAATAAGATTGTTGAATTTAGAGATAGTGTAGCCGCACATATGTGGAGGGATAGTGTGAATTGGGAAATCATCTAGGAAAGGCCAACCTCGGTGAACCTGACCGGTATCAAACCCTAGTGCTCATTGTCCGAAATAATTGTGATACTATCAAATTGTAATCCTAGCAGAAAAATAATCAATCATGGATAAATTTTAAAGAAAAAATCGATTATCACATCACCTTGAAATATATTGAAATAAGTGTGAACATAACATTTTTTAAATTTATATTTTAAACTAGACAGCTTATTAGGTTAGTATAAATATTACACAGATCAAATTAACACAAATGTTTCAAAAATGTGGTCTATGTTTTAATATGGTTCAAAGTTATTTTCCGCTAGATGCTGCTCTCTTTACATCTTTGCCAGCACTTTTATTGTTTAAATTCACGGTCTCAGTGGCTTAGTAAGCATTTATTTGAGTGAAATTTTCAAATAATAGAAAGACTTGTTTATTTAAAGTCACTGTTAGTACAAGACCAACTTTCTTATTCTCATTAGGCTAAAAATGAGTTTTATAAAATCAGTTTCAAAAGATGGAGGTTTGTGAAACTAATATTTTTCTTTTATATATCTTTAAACTCTAAAATTAACCACCAAAATTAAGTTGATATTTTAAAGAAATATAAATAAAATATAAGTAAGTTTAGAATAATCTTTATTTTGATTATGAAATTAACATTTTCCACCAAGTACACAATGATATTATGTAAATACAAACAAATTTAAACTTAATAGGGAGTACCTACAATAATAATCTAATATTTATCACATTCTAATTTGGCATGGACAGAACACTAATATTCTGAAAAAGCTTTATATTCAGTTTATCAAGTAATAAAAGAACTGTGAGTACCGAATTTGTTTGTTAGAGAATAGTAGAGTTGTTTTGACCTAAGGGTCACGATGTGTTTTTTTATGGCTGGTTTGAGAGGGGAAGGGGTTGGTTTCCAATGTTTGTTGAGGTAAATGCGTTGTTTTTACTATTTTAAGGAATTATAATGGTGTTAGGGAGGGTGAAAATTTTAAATATAAATGTATAAAATAATAATTACTAGTTAATGCTTAGGCTCCTTTTGATTATCCATATTTGATATTGCGTTCAGCATACATAATTTACCATTAATTTTGGGGTGGGGCACGCTAGCAAAGATTCCAAAACAGCAATATTTTTGCAACAACTTATATGAATTCATAAACCCAACTAATTTTTCTTAAACCATTTTCCTCTCTTCCACCAAGCTAATATTTGTTTATTTCCACTAAGTTATACCTACTCCACCAATGTAGGCTAACTAAATGAGGATAGCATGGACGGATAGAATACAAGTTTAAAAAATATAAAATGGATTTGAACTTTGGTAGGTGATCAAGAGGCCACAATGGTCTGAAACCCTGCTAAATATTGGAAACCATTAAAATAGTACCAACACTTTAATCTCCAAGCACAAATAAGATGAATGCCAGTTTTAAGGACCTTTCTTTTTGCTTATTATGCTTGCGGAATGAACTAATTTGATTTCAAACCTCGGTCAAATCAGTTTAATGACCAACTTTGAATCAACCTAATTCCTTTAATGTAAATGTTTCTTCACACCCAAGATATGATATAATAGGTACTTAATTAGTTTCAAACAATAACAGTTTTAGGCACTAGAGACATATTTACGCACACACAAAATACTAATGTTATATTCGTTGTTCCCTCAAAACTATTGCCTAACAAACTTCTCACACTTTGATTTTTGTATGTTGTTTTATCACTGGTATATTTTTATAGAGATTAGGCCTATTGCGATTTTATTATTTGAAAGGGGTGTGCTCATCTCCATTCATTATTGCAGATACTACTGGTTTATATCAATACTAGCGCATGCGTATTGGATACCATTCCTTATTGCCGCTATTCCCATTCTAATTTTGTAATAATTCCACTCATTGTTTTATTTCCATGGTAATGGAACACGGTGACTAACAATGTTTTCAGACTATCAGATATTGCTTCTTGGTAGAATACAAAAATTATAATTGCTTTTTATAAAATAATTATAAAACCTAAAATTGATTTTGTTGTCGTTGTTATTCAACAATAGGTACTATAGGTGAATTGTATAATGCATGTTTTTCAAGTTAAAAGTCAATAATACATTTTTTTATTCTCTTAGTATATTTAAATACCATGGAATAATAAATTTACCAAATTTGTGGTGTTTGATTTCATTAAATACTGTGGTAATATTAATTATGTATAAATAAATAGTCCATTTAAAAACTATCCTGTTCAAGGTATAACAAATACCTACTGTTAATAATACAATCCTTCCTTATGAGCTGAGCCTTTTAGTTTAGTGGCTATTGGCCAACTGCTCCACCTCTCTACTCCCCTTACCTTCATTATTTAAACATTTACTGTATTATTTTTAATCTAAATCATAAAAAAAAATTTTCTAAAATGTAATTCTCGAGAGTTTATCTTTGTGTTAGTTAACTGTCCCTGTAGCTTGAAACTGGTGTGTCAAATTGAAATATGGTGAAGAAGGGCAAGGGCAAGAAAGGGGGGAAGAAGGCAGAAGCCGTTGAAAAGGAAGAGTTGACGGAAGTGGACAAGGAACTCTTCCAGATACAGATCACAGACTTGCAGAGGAAGGTTGAGAGGTACTACCATTACTCATCTACCAACACTGGTAATTATTTATCTGGAGATAGGATGGGAAACAAGGTGATAAAAACAAACATTGATTCAAGTGTTACGGGTAACCAACTTAAAGCAAAAGGAAATATGTCAAATTTGTAACAAAGTTAAAAATATTAATTTGAAGCAAATAAATTTACTAATTTTTGTTAATATTAAAATGGAATATCTCCATACCAGTTTGTTTTTAACTGGCCTAATATTTATAATAATTTAAACACCACTATATCCGCAAATGTTGGTAATATTTTGTTAACATTTGGCGGCCACTCGGTTGATATAGCTTGCTTGCGGGCTAGCACCATGGAGTTTGTATACTATCAATAACTGTCTGGAAATCAATAGTATACAATTCTTGATTACATGAAAGACATTACAGGCTACAGTTGTTGATTGTTTAAGTCACCACTCTAAAGTTAATTGTTTGAGAGTCAACATTATTCCAGAACCTGATATGTCCCCAGGCTGAAGGCCCGCTGTCTGGAGCTAGAACTCAGCAATGAGGAATACCAGAAAAAATATGAGCAGTTGGACGAAGATCGGGCAGACATCATTGCGTACCTCAACAGGGTGATCCAACAGAAAGCAGATGAAATCACGGAATTGCAGGAGAGACTGATTGGCCTGCAGAAGGTTAGCACAAAAAATTCAGAGAAGGTTTTTATTAGTGCACTTAAGTGCCAGTGTATTGAGAGTATCTTGAGGGAACACAATATGGATGATGAATTTAACTAAATGCATAGTTTGTCTGAAAAGGGTATGGGAAACTTTACTGTAAAAAATAAAATACCGAGTGAAGCCGGCCAAAGATCATACTGTGCCTTCTGAGGTCTAGTTCAGGTATACTTTATTTGCAGACATCCCTGCCAATTACGTCAGCTTAAAACTTGAGTGAATGAATTTAGCTCAAGATTCAAAATAAACTTACAACCAACATAGCAAATTGACAATGTGTCCAACTCTGACTGGGCGTAGTGAGGATTTTTTTTATACTTCTCAGACAAATGCCTAAGTGTAATTCCGCTTGTATAGGCTTTCCCTTCTTATTCTTCCTCCTAAGTATAAAATGAATATCCTTGTGTAATCTGGTACATGGTCAACCCAGAACAGGAGTGTCTTGGAGTTCACTAATTGACAAGATACTAATTTGTTGATGTGATGTTGACAGTGGAAGGCGTCAACTAATGAACCAGACACTAATCTTGTTGCTGTGATGTTGACAGTTGATCTACTAATGGACCAGACACTTTCTTGTTGTGATATTGGCGGTTGATCTACTAATGGACTAGACACTAATCTTGTTGACAGTTGAAGGAGCCCACTAACTTGTTGCTGTGATGTACAATCAAAGGAACCACTAATCTTGTTTCTGTAATGTTGACAGTCGAAGGAGTTTACTAATAGACCAGACACTAATCTGGTTACTGTGATGTTAACAGTCGAAGGAGGCCACCACAGACATGTACAGAGAGCAGATTGCTGGGCTGGAACATGAGTACAAGATCATGCACGAGCAACTCACCTCAGAGATAAAATTGCTCAGTAAGTAACACCAAGGTAGTAAAGCCCATCACGGTTCAAACATTTTGTGATTTTTATGGAAATCTACAGTTCAATTTTAAAGGATCGGAGGGTCTAATCTCTAAAACAAGTTGTTTCACCAATGCTGCTACATTCCCAAATTGAACCAAAATAGCTTCTCCAATGCTACACAGCTTACTACACATTCAAACTACTCAAAACTTACACTCACTAGTATCAGGTTAGGGTGGAACATACCTGCATTCATTTGGGGAAATACCTCATACTGCAGAGCCGTAGTGAGGGAGGGAAGGTAGCAGGGGCGGCCGCCCCAGGCGCTGAGCCGGAAGGGGAGGTGAGGGTGGGGGGAGGGGGACAGAGGACCGTCAAAACATAAAAGATGTATAAAATTTAAACTTAATACTTCAAAGATAAAATGTTGACCAGATGAAAACCCAAGTAATGGAGAACTACACTCACCTGAACGCCAAATATTTGGATAGATTTGACTTGGATGACAGTACATTTTACTATGATTACAAAAAACTTGAGAGGCGTGGCACAGCTAGTGAGGATGCTGACCTTCACAGCCTCCATCACTAAGAGCAAATTAATCATATATAAAAAGTAATCTTCATTCAAACTATTTTCATTTTTTCTTTCTTATACACCCCCTATTGAAGCTCATAAATCACCACAGGCTATAGAAAAGCACTACCTATAATAATATTATAGTTATAAATTAATAATATTATATTATAGGTTATTTTATAGTAAAAAATATTAAATTATAAATAATATTTTATATATAGTTTTCAACGTTTTGTTACTATTTAATACAATTATCAAATCATATATGGGACAATACAAGTAACAATAATACAGTAATAGCATTATGTTTATTATACAGGTATTGTTTTATACTTGCAATAGTTATATAATAAAATCTGACGCTCTGACCTGCACTGGCGGGACTGGAGAAGGGGGGTGCCAATTTTACTATTTGCCCTGAACGCCAATACCATTAGCTATGGCCCTGTTTACTGTATGCACCCTTTTTGAATTTTCAAGACACTGAGCTAAAACTCTGGTCTACCTGGTCAGGAATGCACACAGTGACATCTAGATCTTTCAACAACAAAGAAATTGCTACCCAATTTTGTTTTTTGTTTTTTCCTTAAAGATGGGTTGAATCTAGTTTTTCTCAAATCTGAATATTCATTTTACCTCACGTATCTCAGAATGTTATCCCAAAACGCAGAAAACATTATAAACATAAGAGATCAACTTTCCCACATTGGTAGGATTTTGTAGGTGACCTGGTGGTCTAGGGGTAAGGTGTCGGGCTTTTGTGCCGAGTGTCCGGAGCTCAATCCTCGGTCCCGGCACAAATTTATCTGATTATCAAACCCTCCCTTCACCTCTAACAAGATGTGTATTGATCACAACTTGTGAATGTGAGGAATGCCAGGCCTCCACCGTGGTTCGGATCCCACGATAAACTGTAGATCCTCCATTTCATCTCACAATTACCCTACCATTACACATTAGCGTCAGTGCATATAACCCGAACGGGTAGTAAGAAGCGGTGCTGCTGCTAATAATGATGATGATGATGATATAATAATAATAATAATAATAATAATAATATAATTTTGTATTCAATTCTAATTTTGTTAGAATAAAGTTGTAAATTACCAGTCTGGTTTCTGTCTGCTACGTTTGTCCTAATGTTTATTACTAATAAGCATAGTGTTAGTTTTAAATATTGGCTATAATAATTCACATTTAAAATTCGTAAACAGATGCATAGGCCTTTTTTCCCTTAAATCTTGACTGTTATTTTTTCAAATCCTCATATTTCATCAGTATATATTATATACTTAAGCATTCTAGTAAATGAAGGATTTTAAGATTAAAGGGGCCAATCCCTAGTCTTTCTTCAACACTGCCCATAAATGAGAGCAATTTGATTCATAGCAATTCTGTAAAATAAGTACTTATTTGTGTGTGTTTGTGCAGGCGGCAAACTGAACTCTCTAGAAGAGTTTCGCATCCAGCGAGATGACCTTATGAGCAAGTATAAGTTACAGGAGCAGCATCTAGAGGAACAGGAACAGAGACACCGCAGGACAATCTATGAGACTGAGCGCAAATTCATCATAGGCAAGGACAAGTAGGAGCACTCCTTGATAATTCTGGAATTCTAATTGTAGTAGCGGCTCACCCTGACACACTTAAACAGTTCTGCTGTTCAAGTGTGTAGGAACACACTTTAACCAATATACTGTTCCAGGCTAAAAGGAACACACCTCAACAGTTATACTGTTCGAGACTAGTAAGAACACACCTTGACAGTCATACTGTTCAAAACTAGTAGGAACACACAGTAATACTGTTCAAGACTAGTAGGAACACACCTTAACAGTTATACTGTTCGAGACTAGCAGGAACACACCTTAACAGTTATACTGTTCAAGACTAGTAGGAACACACCTTGACAGTTATACTGTTCAAGACTAGTAGGAACACACCTTAAACAGTTATACTGTTCAAGACTAGTAGAACACACCTTGACAGTTATACTGTTCAAGACTAGTAGGAACACACCTTAACAGTTATACTGTTCAAGACTATAGGAACACACCTTGACAGTTATACTGTTCAAGACTAGTAGGAACACACCTTAACAGTTATACTGTTCAAGACTAGTAGGAACACACCTTGACAGTTATACTGTTCCAGATTATTAGGAACACACTATCTCCTAACAACATTTGATATAAGTGGGATAAAAAATGAAACAGGATTTTTATTGTTATTGCAGGATTTTATGTACCAAGCACACTTGGACTATTGGTGGCTGGTTACTCACGGTAATTGTGGTCGTAGCACAAACTTATAAGAAGCCAGAGGTGGTAGGACTGGACTAACATCTTATCCTCCATATTTAAAGTGTAAACAAAGACTAGTGCCATAATTGAGACCTCCCCATGTGATGGCTGCACCTTTATACAATGACTGTGCAGGTTGAAGAAAGAAATGGAAGACAAACTCCTGCAACTATCAACAGACTTCCAGGCCGCAACACAAGTCCGCATTGCTGCGACTACGCACCGCGCCATTCGTGAGAATATTGCCATCAACAATGAGGTAATATGTTCAGTTTATATGTGGCTCGCCGGCATCTTTGGCCTTATAGTTTGTGTGCTAACTCTCTGAACCAAGAGCTAGGTTGGAGCTATATCCCAACATCTACCAACAATTGTGTACACTCGCCCTTCAAGAAAGTGCCAGAGCAATTCATTATTACACTAAAAGTTCATAAAAAAAGTTTTTAATCTTTGAATCTTGAATAGCATCAAGTATTTAAAGGATTAAAGGAACCATCCCTAATAGTTTTTATTAACATTGAATTTGAATTACCATTGGTTCTCATATTCCCTTCATCATTCCAGAAAATTTAGAGTTTGCATTATTTTGCACAACGTTCATACTTAATATCATTCTTGGTTTCCCCCTTCATAATACACTTCATCTTGAATTGTAGCAATAGTTTATATGGGGACATCTTGTCAACTATTGACGTTATTGGTCTTATATTCTCAGCTCACGAGGATGCTGAAGAAGTCAGAAGAGTTGAACAGTGAGAACAAAGTTCTGAGGAGTCGAGACAATGACCTGAGGCTTGAAGTCAAACTTCACCAGGAAGAAAAAGAAATAACTCTTTCCAAGAATCTGGTACAGCTAAAGGTAAGTGTTTTCCAAATTATAAAGCTATCTCTTAATACAAGATTATCCTAGTATCACAAGACTAACTATCCTATATTACAAGAATATTCTATATTACAAGACTATCCTTATTATTAGACAGTTCCTTCTTTCTACAATAATATTCTTTATTATAGGACTATCCCTTACAATATTATAATACTATTCCATTTATAATCTTATATCACAATACAATTCTGTATTACAAGATTATCCTATTTTGCATATTTTGTTTTATAAGAATATTCTATATTCCAAGACCTTATTACAATACAATCCTGTATATCCCCTGTGTACTATTTCAAATGTATTAAAATCAGACAGAAACTCAAAACTCAATAACACTTTACTTTATAATCTTTTGTTAATACAATGAATGCAAAACATTATCTCTCACTTAACAATCAACCATAAAATAAACGTTACCACTAGAAGCTCAATAAAACCTCCCACAAGTATAGTTCGTATAACAATACTATCCTGTATTACAAGACAACACACACAAATACACCAAGCTGTGCATGTTAAACATAACCATTAGGAATATTATTAAATCCTATATTAGTGAATTCAAACATACCTGTATTAGAAAATATCCATTATTCCAACCATTTCTGTAGATATGTCATGATAAGCCGACTACGGGCCTAACAGGCATCTGGTTTGATACTAAACAGGATTTTAACTAGTGGGAGAAGTTATGATTTTTAAAATGTATATAGTACACTTTTGCATTAAGCTTATTTATACTCTAACAACCCTACAAATAATTTTTTTAGCACTGCATTTTACTACCCATTTTGGCTATAAACTTATGTACTAATTACCAAATAAGTTAGGAATGAGGAAAGTTGAATTTATAGGAAGTCTCCCCATCATCAACAGTCTAGTTCAGGCATGGCCAACATGTCGAGCGTGGCATCATTTTTGTTCAATCGCTAAATGTTTCGTGAGTGATAAATGCTCAAATGTTCGATAATTTTTTTTATATCCCGATGAGCTTTTGCTGTTCACATTGATATTCAACTGAGTTGCATCACACGACTGACAGAGGGCAGAGCAACACAGGCACGGCAAAAACCAATGTATTTCAGGTTTGTGTATTCTCGCTTGAGACCAGAGAGTTGGCAACTTTGGTGAGACATGGACTGTATCAGATCATTATCTTGAAGGTGTTGTTTACTAAATGCTCTGTGCGCTTAGGTTCATTCCACATTCACTTGGTTTTTTCTACATTGTTTGTTTCTCATAACATTAATAAGAGCTAGTGTCTCACACTCTCATTTTGTCTTGTAACATTAATAACAGCAAGTGTTGTATGTAGTGAAATAAGAAATGAGTGCTTCTAAAACGAGTAGGACTTATCATTTTCAAGAAGAGTTGGAGCTTGATTGCTTCTTTCTTAAGTTAAAAGACAAATGTTGTAGCTTAATTTGTAATGCTACTATGGCAATTCCTAAAAAAGTGAATTTGTAATGGCAGTTAAACACCCATCATGGCATGTACCAGTTGGACTTTCCACCTAATAGCGAGGTTAGAAAACTCAAGTTGAAAGATCTTAAATCCAGGCTATCACCACAACAAACTTTGTTTGTAAGGCCAGCTTTTCAATCAAAACCAGTAACGATTGTATCGTTTGAATTAAATCAATCATCTTCTTCTTGCAAAGAAATGTAAACCATTTAGCGATGGTGAATTTATTAAGGACATATTTTTAGAAATAGATGTACTTTTTGAAAATTTCAAAAATCAAGAATGAGATTAGAATTGCTTTTCAAGACCTATAGTTATCCTGAAATAGATGTGGCGAGTTGAAAAAAATGGGTGAAAATTTAAGTGAACAGTGGCAAGCAGATATATGTAACACCTTCTCTATTTCCAGCTTTATGAATCTACAGACGTCGGTGATACCGCTCAAGTCATTGTTTTTATATGTTTGATTTTTAGTGATTTTACCATGAAAGAAGAAATGCTTGACATGATTCACCAAAAAGAGATAACTACAGATGGGGACATTTTCAATGCCTTGAAAAATTTCATTAGTAAATTGCCTCTATTTAAGCTAGTATCAATTACAACGAATGGAGCAAAAGTAATGACAGGTAATGATATAGGTATTATTGCATTATGCCATATAGATGATGAATTCTACAATTTTTTGAGTTATTATTGTATCATTCACCAGCAGGTACTGACCATCAAGCTTTTAAACACAAAAGTGTGATGGACATAACCTTCAAAACTGTAAAGACAATCTGACTTGTAAAATTGTAAAGTCAAGATGCAACTGGGGGAAAAAATATTTAATATTACATATAAATGTAAGGTGACTCAACCAGATTAAGTTTCTCCAAAGATTCAATGATTTTTTGAGTGAGATTAATACTTTTTGGAAGAAAGAAGAGGTGACTATTGAGAGTTAGAGGATGAGGTTTGGCTGTCAGATTTGACATCTATGGCAAACTAAGTTATCTAAATCTACAATTCTAAGGAAAAGATAAGACATTTGGTGACATGATTAGCTTGATTTCTGCCTATTTAATCCAGTTCCAGCTGATGATCACTGACCTCCCACAAAACACATTTGACCACTTTACAAATATGCAACAAGCAAAACTACCCAAGTTTTGCGTTAGGAGCCGAGAAATTGGTTGTTTAAATGGTCAAGTTCCACAGGAATTTTAATAAAGATTTAGACTTCAAAAAATCAATTATACTGTTCAATATCTTTCTTTCCCATTTAGACCAGAGTTAGACACAAACAACATTGCATGGAAAATCAATATGATCTTCTCTATGGATAAATCTTTTCTTGAACATGAGATAATAACTCTACGGTGTGATTTGTTCTTAAAGACCCGGTCATCAGAAGAAGAATTTTGAAAATATGTTTCCTCGAGAAGTATACCAACATAAGAAAATGTAGTGAAATCTTCACTCCTGTTTTGGTTCAATGTACTTGTGTGAATTGGCATTTTTCTAATTGAAAGTAATGAAGACAAAACATTTATCCAAGGTAACAGAGCTGCATTTGGAAGGTTTGTTGAGACTGGCCCTGTCTTAATATACACCTGATTTTGAAAGCCTGGTGGATGACACGAAACAAAAATCTTCTCTTTAGTAAGAAAATTGTTTTTAAATGTATCCAGTGTCTTAAAATGTCTATATTTTTCTTCTTCATAGACAGTATTTCTGTATTTCATCATTATATGCAAATGATTTTTTTTTAAATATATATTTATGAAAACTACTATGGAGGGGATGTAGGCCCTAGTAGCTCGAGGTTAATCTTAACAAACAAGAGTAACACCTAGACCATGCAACCACTGAAGGGAGATACATTCGTCTTTATCTACGTTTCATACCATCCTCCATTCACCAACCAGTTAACTCAGTTGCTGATCTAGACATTACAATGACTATCTGCACAGTACCCTCTTTGTTGAGTTCTTCTCACCTTCTATATCACTCCCGCCTCCCTCTAACTGTGGCTATTTCACAAACCACATCCCAACATGTAGAGAGAAGAGTAAACAATTAGCCATTCATCACCAGATACACAATACAAGGGAAAGAAATAACATTTTTCTAGAAGTTCTACAGTGCGAGCCATAAATCTGTCAATCCCAATCTCCAGCTTCAGTAGTTATTTTAGGCTTGCCTCCAAAATTCAAATACTTGCAGATCACTAAAAATTGCTGGATATAATGATAATTCATTAGAACATGTAACTGTCAATATTTTGCTATCATTTACCCCCCAGGTGATCAACAAACTGTCACAAGAGTATGAGGAAATGGTGGGTCGAATAGGACAGTTGGAGTATGAGGCCCGCCGTTGCCTGGAGCTGGAGCAAGAGGTGTCAAATCTGAAGATCAACCTGTCCACTGGGCAGACCAAGAAGCCATCTTGCAGCAGCAGGTGCAGGCTGCCAGACACCTGCAGGTCGAGAACAGCCTCGAGATGTTGGCACTCAGAGAGTATATGGAGAGACTTCAAAACATGATTTGTGACACCATTGCAGCTATCAAGCAAGTACTGGACGTGAGTACATCCTACCATTGAGTTCTGTGGACCTACAACTAGTAGGCCTATAGTTAAATGTATTGAAAAATGTAAGAGTTGAGCCTAAAACTTAACAGACTATCTACAAACATTTGGAACAATTAGAAATAGTCTGTTTTGAAAACTACAATATTTCACAAAAGAAATATTCTTATGTGAAATTTGGTAGATTTCAATAAGAATGTAAATAGCAAAAAGTAGCAAATAAGTAACAAAATTGGTATAGAATCTCAGAAAAAATATTATTTTGCATTTATTTTACTTTTAAACAAGCCTATATAACGTTCTTAGTTGCAAACACATTAAAAAAATGAGAATAGTCAAGTTTAGGTTTTGTTATATATGCAGACGAATATTTTAAACAAACAATTACAGTTTAATCAATGTTTTATATAATGTAGTTTTTTTTTCTTGAGAATTCACAAAATAATTGCTAAAAAATAGGAAAAAATAATTGTCTTGATTTAATTATTAATTTTGATCATAATCATGTCCCTTTGCCTATTAGTTGTACAGACAAAATCAGGTTATTAACAAATCAAAAGTACTGTATTAAAGAAGGAAAAATGTTAAAATGATAAATAGTTAAAGCAAATACAAAAAATATATTGAGAAAAAAGAGAAAAGATAATTAGTAGAATTTAATATTAAATTTGATTATTAATCACCATGCTTAATATATGTTTGTAAACATCTAGTTTATTTAATAAAATCAAATACACTTTTAAAGAATCAATTAATTTGTCTAAAATGATAACAAACTGTTAAAAAATACAAGAAAATATTTATTTTGAGACAAGAAACATTCATATGAATGAATGGTTAGAGATTATGTATTATATATTAAATTATGTTGGAATAATCATAGATACGTAAATGATTGATTTGTATTAAACAATCTATTATGGAGAATTGGATCAGATCACTTTTTCTCAAGTGAATTTTTAATTTTGTAAAGCATCACATGTATACGTAAATCAAAGTCTGAAATCTTAATAAAGTTGTGATATGCATATATGAAAATTTATTTGGGTATAACAATAGATTTCAATGCAGTGAATGGTAAGTGAAATTAAGACAATTATGTATTGAAAATTACGTTGGGTAAATTCTATAAGAGATTTGATTTTGTGAAATGTAAAAAGAAATGTTGTGGATTGAATGTGAACAGTATAAGCAACTATATGTAATGTAATAAGAGAGAAAGGAAGCAGTATAAATGAATTAGATTGTTGGGTCATTGAAGATGTGAAAACAGTTTCAAGCATGAAGAAGTTGTTACTGGGACCATAAAATGAGCAAGGGAGAACAAAATAATATGCAAAATATGAGTAAAGAAGAAGCGTAAGAAGTAATAGCAACAAAATGGTTGGTAAAAAAAAAAATTATGCAAAATGTATTTAAGGAAGTAAAGCCAATGGGTAAAAGAAATAAAAAATGATTGAAGGCATAAAAAATTGTCCAGTATGGTAAGAAATTGAAACAAGTGTGCAAGGAAAAAACTATGGCATTAAATGAAGTGATGAGATGATCTAAGATGAAAACTGTATAAGAAAGCGATGGCGGAATTATTTCAAGCAACTGTATTGACAAAAATGTTTATACAGTAGCAGAAAATAAGGAATATGTTATGAGTGAAAGAATTAACGAGGCCGAGGTGTTAAAAAGCTATGAAAGTGTTAAAGAATGGCAAAGCTGCAGGAGTAGGTTGGATCATAAGTGAAATACTTAAGTGTGGGGGCATGGTATTACTTACAGATTGTGTTAGTTGTTCAATGTGTGTGCTGGGATTTTGAATGTTCCTAATGACTGGAAGAATACTGTCATTTTCCCTTTGTACAAAGACATTAGGAGTGAATGTGAGAAATTAAAGCAATTAGTTTGTTGAATATTCCAGGCAAACTTTTTGGAAGGGTTTTAATTGAAAGGGTGCATGAAAAAATTGCAGACAAGATTTGGGGTGAGTAATAAATGTAAAGTAGTAAAAAAAGTTCATTTTGCAGTCATTGTTCTGGAGAAAGCGAACAATCATGTGGGTAGGAGTAAGTTATGAAATGTTCTTAAAGAGTGTGGTGTGGATGCATGATAAGTAAATGCTATTATGGCTGTGTATGATGGAAGTAAAGCATGCGTTAGGGTGGATGAGCTTTTAGCGAATAATTTGGCAGTTAACAGGGTGATAGACAAAGTTGTGTTATGTCCCCATGGTTGTTTATGTTTTCATGAATCAGGGTATGAGGGATGCTTGCGAGGATGTGGTTGGTGTACAAATAGGCAATGTGAATGTTAAAGTGCTGTTATATGCAGATGATGCTTTATTAATGGCTGAGAGCGAAAATGAATTGCAGAATGTATTAAATCGTTTGAATGTGGTGTCAGGCAGTATGAATATTTGAATAAATGTCTCCAAAACTAAGGTGATAGTTTTTGATAAGGATGGATCAGGAAATGATTGTCAGCTTAGTATAAATGGAAAACTATTAGAACAATTTAATGATTTTGTGTATCTGTGCAGAATGTTCTATAAAATTGAAAGGATGGTTGGTGAAATTGACAGATGGGTGAATGCATCTCGAAGAATAGTTGGATGTATGTGAACTATTGTAAAAGAATGAAGTAGTATTGAACGAGTTAAAGATGGCAGTATACAAACATGTGTTGAAGCCAACATTGTTTTATGGATTTAAAGCATGATTTTGTCGGGAGAAAACACAAGAGCAAGGTGAATGAGATATCTAAGAAATGTAAGTGGAAAAACAAATATGGACAGAGTCATTAATGAATGGATGCTGAAGGAGTGGGGTTTGAAAGGGAATCCAATACCTCGATGTGAAAGAAACATCATACATGGGTTTGGGCATATTGAAAGGATGAGTGTGGATCGAGTGACAAAGCAAATATATGAAGGTTTAGAGTGGATTAAAAGGAAGGAGTAGGCCATGTAAGATGTGGCTTAATGTTGTAGACAAATACATGAAAAATAGAAACATTAAGAGTTTTAAGAATAAAATAGCATGTATGATTTGGTGTATGGATGTTGTTGAAGCGAAGGGAGTGTGCGTGGTTAGGGAAGTATGGACACAGTGAGGATGAATTAAGTAACAAGTCATTTTTTTTAGCTATATGTAGTTTCTTGCCTACCCTATAAGGGAACGGTTTGATTAGATATGTGGGTAATAACGCTAAAAAATTCAGACTGAAAATTTTATTTTTTTTATCCACTTTCAAATCTGATTTTTTTAAAATTCTCGAATATTAGATAATTTTGAGGATTCTAAGAACCTCGCCTTAATTATTTTAAACTCTTATAGAAAGTTTAATCAACTAACATTATAAAATAGACAGCTTTGGTTTGTTTTAGTATATTTAAATTCATCAACAAAGTGATTCCATTATTGGTTGTTTCAGATTCAAGCGGGGGCCCCTTCAGACGAAGCTCTCAACATAACGCGAAGAGAGACCTTGCTAAGTAACCTGCTACAGCTACTCAACACAGCAGACCTACCACTCAGACCCAGGGACAAGCCCAGTCAGTAAGTACAATATCTTGTATTCTGGTATTTTACTGCCCATGATCAAGTGGTTTGTGGATGTTAACTACAAGTATAGATGGTCTTAAGTTACCTCAAAGAGTGTCTTAAAATAATCATAGGCCTTTATTTGTGTATGGGTCTGTAATGTTATTAAAATATTATTTTATGATCAACGGTCGGTGTACAATATCCAGTGTTAATGTCCTAAGGTAAATAGTTTGCAGGTCATTTGCTGATTTAATCTTTAACAGTGTGTTTAGAAAGTTCACATTCCTGATCTGTTTAGATGTTTTAAAGAAAATCTAAAACATGAAACTTAAGATTAGTATGGAAAGCTAAACTGATAGTAATATAACAAAATAAAGCTCATAAGTAAAGATAATTTTATGTTAATGTGTCAACATTTTCCTGGAAAGAAGTAAACCATATTCTGGAGGAGCCTTTCCAGTTTACAAGATTAGGATTAAACCATGGTCTCCTGGTTAGTCATGTTAGCACAAACTCAGTAGTATTTGTTGAATGTGTGTTAGTGCAGTTGCAGCACAAACAGAACTAACATGTTTGAATTTTCCCCAGAACACATTCAGACAATGTACCTGGCAAATACAGTACTGGGGACTTGGGGCTGATACCCAGGATTGGCTCAGCTGAGCTGAAGCTTATGTATGATGACTCCTTGTATAAAGCGACTCTGCCAGAAGGGACCCCCCTTGGGTCAGTGGGGTCTAACTACAGCCTCGATTCTATACCCGCGTTGACACCCATTACATCCAGGGACATACTACAGGAAGACTCACAAAAATCGGTCAAGTTCCTCGATGAGGTAGACACCTTGTCCTCCAAATTCCAAGAGGATATGGCCAGGAGGGAAACCTTTGTTGTGGAAGGTTCAAAGGCTCAATATGAAGACTTGCTACAAGAATATGAAGTTAAAGAAGATTCCCAACAAGAATCTGAAATTAAAGGAGATTCCCAACAAGAATCTGAAGTTACAGAGGATACTCCTCGAGGGTCCGAATCTACGCAACAGGATGAAGATTGAAGAGTTAAGGAATTAAAATATAAAAATTGAAGCTAATCAACAAAAATTATGTCCATTAGGAATAACTGTCATATTGTAGTTTAGTGGTGTGTGAATGTCTACTTTGTGTTTTATTATAAGCAAATACATATAATGACATATTAAAAAAATAGAATTGTTAGGAAAAATTGTTGAAAAATACTCAAATCTATCTAGCATAGAATTGGGGAAGATAAATTTGAATAAAAAAAACCTTATTGAGGAGAGTGGATGATCAAATCCCAAAAGATTTAAAAGCCCATTCCCCCCCTTTAGATAGCACATAGTTTAAGTAGGTAATACAGCTTAATCTAAATGTCATGTTGTGTGGTTTCCTGTACTTGAGAAATTAGTGGAATTGAGAGCAGTGAAATGGTTTAATTACATTGTAAGAAAATAAAAATAAATTGAAAAAGATTTATTTTAAAATGGAAAAATATATTAATTTGATCACATCTTTGATGTTGTTACATCATGATGATACATTTGACCCAATTATTTATTTTTTCCTTTCCTCTTTGTAACCCACTTCTCAACTTAAACAAATCAATATTTGTTTGTTGGGATTAATAGGACGGTCCACAATCAGAATACAAATAACCAAAATGTTAATATTAGGTATGTGTACGATTTTTCAGATGTGGAAATTTTAGAGAAAATAATTTGTGTATGCCAACTATATGAACACTAGATAGCTGTTGCCCGCGGCTTTGCTCGCGTGGAAGTTGATTATATACAAATACGAAAATATACATATGTATTTACAGATTAATTTAAAATATTACGTTACGTTGATGACCATAACTTGACCTCAGATCAAAAATAATGCAAGTCCGATACAAACTTTCACCCCCTTTTTCATCCCTTATTAAATAAAATTTCCAAAATTCCTGAAACACGTATTAATTTGTTTTACGTCAATACCCGAAATACAAAATTTTGTTTATGTAACTTTCAAAATGACAGACTTTCATACATATTATCATCCCCTATTTTGACCCCTTTGGGGTGGAATTTTCTAAAATCCTTTCTTAGTGGGTGCCTACATAACAAAATGAATATACAGTCCGAATTTCATGCTTGTAGCCTTGATAGTTTGCGCTCGGCGATGATGAATCAGTCAGTCAGTCAGTCAGGACATGTTATTTTATAAGTATAGATAAGTTTTTAATTTTTACCTCAATCTGAATTGCAGTAGATGATAGTGAACATGCACAGATTCTCGAAGAAAAATAAACAACAATTGTCTGCCAACACAGTCTTGTGTTTGGAAAAAACTCCTTCCAACATCTACAGAAGCAATGGGATCATACTTGAAGAGTACTATATCACTGGATGTTAGTTCCTCTTCAATGTCACAAGTGATAACATCTTCACCCACCAGCACTTGAGAAATGGAGCATAAGTTTATTAGCTTGAGTTTTTGTCAGAGCACATTTCAGTTTTCCAACATCACTCTTCACCTTCTACAAAGCACCTTACGTTGTTCTTACTAAATCTATCATATTTTCGAGGGTCAAACCCTTACCCTAAGGATGTGTAATTAATAATGACAAATAGCCAAAATTTTCCATGATAAATGCCAGCCTTCTCTTCATTTTGTTTTTCTGAAAACATTTCTTGAGAAGTATGAATGGCTCTAGCTCTACTACAGACTTTACAGTTTGATAACTGTCACAATAGTATACACATGCATCAATCCAAGTGCCCCACTGCGTAATAATAGGCTGCAGTGGCAAAGAAGCATCGGTAGCTAGTAATTTAAAGGGTTTCTTTTGCATTGTAACTTTTTGCAAATATCTCCTTGATGTGTGATACCAAGGTGTCAACTTGGGGGAAGTTAGCTCTCACTCCCTTTACCACTCTATGCAAAGTGTGAGTGAGACAAGTCACATATAACATCCTTCGATTAAAATGTTGCCGCATAAGTCACAAGGAGCAGATTATCGTCATGTCATACACCATCTGACCATAACAGAACCATAGCTACATCAAATAGTTTACATATTGTTGTGTGGATGTCAAACTCTAAGACTTAAGCTGTAAACAAAAAAAACCTCTTATGCTTTGTTGATTTCCAATGTTTTCAAGATAACATTGGCACTGTAATAACCCTTTATATCACTGGTTTCAACAAAATCTTTAATCTGTTGACTAGTTCTCTTATTATATTCATTTTTTTTTTGCCACCTTACTATCTGTTCTGGTCATATGCACTCGTTACTTCATTGTAGCACTGTGGTATATATATTTTCCTTAGTGTGAACTTGTCAAATAGAATGAGCCGTATGCCATTCCAAGTAATCCCTTGGTTTAATATTGCTTTGGGTGACCTGGTGGTCTAGGGGTAAGGTGTCAGACTTCTGTGCTGGCGGCCGAGGTTCAATCCTCGGTCCCGGCACAGATTTATCTGATTTCCAAACCCTTCCTTCACCTCTGACAAGGCATCTTGTGAATGTGGGGAATGCCAGGCCTCCACCGTGGTTCGGATTCCACGTTAAACTGTGGTCCTTCATTTCATCTCACAATCACCCTACCATTACACATCAGCGTAAGTGCGTATAACCTGAACGGGTAGTAAAGACGCGGTGCTAATAATAATAATAATATTGCTTAGTTTCCACAGAGGAATGTTCACAGAAACTAGAAGTCACACAAATCTTTGCAAAATTGGAGAGGAGTTGCATTTACTAATGGATGTGGTTTGAGCAAGTAATAGTTGGCAAGTTTTCTTTTTATTAATATTCTGGATAGCACGTACATGTTTGTCATGATGGTAAACACCTTTTCTCCTGCTCCTCCAATTATATATTTGAAGTATTTTAATAATATCTGTAGAAAAAGTCTCCAAATTCAGAAACAATTTGCCTCAACTGGTCCAATTTAGATATTTTAAATGTATTCAAAATGCTTATATATGAATAAATCTAACATACAATTTATGAATGGAAACTATACAATGAGTAGTTTTGACAACTAAAATCTTACTCTCTTCTAAACAGGGACACAAATACCCCCTTCCCACCTATTACCTTTTCAGCTTTGTTGCAGTGACGCACTAGGAATGTGGAACTACCAAACACTAGGTAAAGAGGAGACAAAGTTTTATATATATATATATATATTATTATTATGATTTATGAACATAAAGGGTCTAAAGAAGCCTCGCATTCATTTGTTTCTTTAACTTTTTTTAGCACTATGTCTTACTATCCATTTGAGTTATACACCTAGGTACTAATTACGCTAATGTGTTAGGGATAAGGAAGGTTGAATTAAGAGGAATTGCACCTGTGAGAGTGGAACTATAGTTAGGAAAAACTGCCCTCGTGCACCCGACCAGGATCAAAACCCAATCTTCCTGTCATTGGCAGTCTAGTCTAATAAGAGAGTAGAGCATTAAACCGTGTGGCCACCGAAGCTCGTTTGATGAGGTTTCTGGTGTTAATGCCCTTAGGAGAAATTAATATTAATTATAAACATTGACATTTGGGCTATCTATATATTGATTACACTTAGTTCCATTTAATCAGTTGAAATTATTTTACAGAAATAATAATTAAAAATTTCCATTTTGGGAAATTTTCTGGAAAAAATATAAGGAAAAAATTTCTTCTCACATCTCTCTAATCACACCCATAAAAACCACTAGCCAAACTCACGATATAAGCAACTCACATCCTCTGTAATATCCTCCTTTAAAAACCTAACAGCCAACTAAAAATTGCTATATTAGCACTAACACTACCTATCCACCAGGGTCCTAACTTAATACACACACAAAAAACTCCATACTTAAAATAACATGAACCAAGCTAACCACACCAAAAAAAAAAAAGACTATTTTAAATACACACATACATATACATTGTTTAACAACAGATAACAGCTAATAAATAGGGATCTAAAATAGCCTAACTGTAGATATATTTGGGAGGACAGTCTCAAATAAAACAAAAAAGGAAAAAGCTCAAGGCCAAACCTCTCCACAGTACATACTCCAAATTTCCTCCACAAAGAACCATGTTGTACACAACCTCAAGAAAACTTGTGTTTTTATACATTCAAATTCATACTTTGAAATACTATTATTATTAATGTAATCACTCCTCCAACAAAATCAATTCAGAATAGGCAATTTTAAACATGTGGCATAATATGGGTTTATCTTAATAAACTTCCAGAGAGCACAATAAAAACAATCTCCCAAAAACTGGAAAGTATCCTTAAAATACGTCCGTCCATACAGTGACCAACAATCCCTTTCCTCAAACCTTCAAAACACACAAGAGGTAACCTTCTTGCTGGTCCAAACCATGATTTTTCTAATTGTCTCCTAGCTAAAGTACAAAGGACAAAGCTGTATGCCGAGCTTAATAATAGGATCACCAGTGAAAATGATGAGTCTAAAGGCCAATGATCTTAACAGTACCAATCGGCATCGGGCCAGCCATATTCTTACCTATTTATAACAATATAAATTATATATTTTTAAAGGTTCAAGATTTCAAAGAAAATATTAGATTTGCCCTGCTTGCATACCGTGTAATAAACAAGTTAAATTCTAGCAACTACTTATTCAATTTTTTTTTATTCATTCTATTTTTTTAACTAAATTATAAAATCAATATTTAATTAGAAGAAACTATATACAATTGAGTATATATGAAATAGGAAATTTGGTGGATGAATAATTATAATTACAGAGATCAGCTGAGTCATAATCGAATAAATTGAAAAATGATACCGGGTCATGGGAATCGAACCTGGAACCTTTGGTTTAGTGTGCCAATATTCTACCACTGAGCTACCCAAGGATCGTCCCATGGTCAGGGTCATTCTTCACTTATAATTTTATCTATGTGCCTGTTACAGACTGCCTTAAAATATGAATGAAGAATGACAATTCCTGGGTAGCTAAGTGGTAGAGCATTGGCGTGCTAAGTCAAATGTACTGGGTTAGATTCATGTGCCCAGGTGTCATTTTTAATTTTATTCTAACGGTATTTACTTGTTCAATATTCTTTGATGTTTTATACATAATTTCTAATAGCTTAACCTTTCTACTATCTATTTTAAGATGACAATACAAATATACTTATTTGCTATTAAAGAATGACAGTGAAACAAAAAAAAGATTGTTCAAAAAGAGATTTACTTTATTCCAAAAAGTATATAATAATTTCCCAATGTGATATTTTACAAAGCATCCATCAATATCCTTTTGGCTCCCAGCCCATCTTGTGAGTACTCTTCTCGAACTTCTTAACTTTCCCCTTCTTCTTGCTGCAAAAACACAAACAAAAGATGTCAAAAACTAACTCCAATTTGAGTGCTGCACATGGGGCATTTGTTAAAGTTTCTACATTTCTTAAAAAATTCATTTTGAAAATCCAAGGGAAATTGTAGACAGCGATTAAAAGTGAACAAGTTATTACTTTGACTTTGAAATGGTTTTAACACCCTTAATAAATTAATAAAACAATATGGTAAAAATACTTTCAGTACTATAAAACATAGGGGTAACCCATTGTTGGTATTTTAAAATAAGTATATGTTGACTAGCGATGTGTGACTATTCAAAATTACAAATAAATAATGAAATGACTGAATATTCGATTCAAAACTCTGAATAGCAAGTTTGAGTAACAAGATCGGATTGTAGGTCATAAATCTCTTTAAAGTTCCACTAGGCCAGTAGGTTTACCAGCGGCAGTTGGAATGAGCCAAGCAGGTAGTCGAATAATTTCGGTGACTCAAGAGTTAAATACCCTTACCCTTTGTATTATTAAGAGAAGGGGGAATACCATCAATACTATAATCAGTTATTAATTTAGATTGAACAAGTGAGAGCACTTGGAAGATTTAGAGAAGGATAGAGGGATATTATACTCTACCATCTTGTGGCGAGTGAAAATGGTGGGAAGGGGCGAGAAAATAGCTTGCTAAGGACAACAATTTATGAGTGAGCTATTGCAGTTTATTGTAAGTGCGCTAGATAGGGAGGGAATCAAGACAAAGAACAAATATTAAAGGGGTATTAAACCAGAGAACCTTTAAGGTGTTTCAATCTAAGACAGGTGTATTAAGGTGTTTTTATAAATAATTTCCCACTCCACTTGCAAGAAAATTTTGGTATATTTCCCCTAAATTTTACCTTATTCGTTTCTATACTATTAGTGTAAATACAGGATTCTTGGTCAAGTGTAAGGATGTGAAAAAAGTATCGATACTTTACTAATATTGATATTTTCCTTTCGATACTAGTATTTTTTTGCGCAATATTTTTTTTACTGATACTTTTACTGATATTAGTACTCACACTACAGTATCGGATTGATATCAAAATAAACAACTTTTTTGTTATCTTCCCTCATGCTGAGATTAAATGTTTACTAAGGTGTTCTGTGGAGGAAGGACAAATTACATTATTTCTCATTTATTTTCTGCGTGTCAAGCAACTCTGGCCATTCAATCTCTTTTATATCACAAACTAAACAAAATAAGCTTTTGTAGAGCTCAATGAACTCAGTCAACTTAAAGGTGCCCTAAGCAGACGAAGCAGAAAAGTTTGTGTCCGTTGTTTGAGACAAGCAGATGACACAGGGCAGGGCATCCATTCTTCTATTGTTTGTTAATAATTTATCTTGAGATAGTATATAAATGACAATGTAGTTGAAAAATGGCACTTCCCATAAGTGACTTGTGGAAGTTTTTTTTAACAAGTTGGATAGTGAAAAACATCTTGTAAAAAAAAATTGATACAGATACTGTTATCAATACTTTTCTTTCAATACTACTATGATATTGATATTTTTAATGAATAAATATCAATACTTTTCTTTTGATACCTCATCCTTAGTCAGGTGGTAGGATCCTATGCACACAAAAGAGAGAAAACTTAAGTTATAATAAACACTTGGTTAAGTGTGTGTTCAAGTCAAGTACTCACAAGTGCAGCTTGGCAGGCTCAATTACATTTCGGCTCTGCAGACTGTTGAGTCTGCTCTTGAGAAGGTTCCCTTGTGGCTTCACATTGCGGAGGTTCCCCTTCAACTCCTGTCTCAGGCTGAACTCAAGATCCAAGGGCTGGAAGCGCACCTTGCTGAGATGCTTGGGTTGAAGCAGGCGCGCCTTCTCCTTTCTCTCTCGCTTATCACGCATCACTTCCAGCTTTGACTCCTGCTTGGATAGCTGCTGGTTCAGGAACCTCAGTCTGCAGAACAGTATTCAGCACACAACTTACAAACTAAGTGTAACACAATATTACAACAGCATCTCTTTAAGAAACAAGGTCATCATACTTATATATGTCGGAGGCCTTTTTCTTTTCCACTTTGTCAACATGTTTCCTCTTCAGTTCCTCCTTCTTAGCCTCCCTTATCTTCCTTCTTTGCTTAAGGGTCTTCTTTTTGTTCTTGGCTGGAGGGTTGATGGCCCGGTACTCGTCGTCGTCCGACAACCGCTCTTCCTTCACCTCTGGCTCCAACTGCGTACGGAGGCCCTCCGACATTTCTGTCAACCATGATGACTGAAACAGTTCACTTGTTTTGAATATTTTGGTTTACCAACTAGGTTGTTTGTTAAGTATAATAGTCTCAGAGCTTTTGGTTAAAGCAAAGCCTCTCACTCATCTATGTCACAATCAAGAGTTGATTAACTGTGACTTACCTCTTTTTTATTGGGTGTGACCTTGGAAAACATGCGAGTAGTGACCCGCTCAAGATGTTTCTCCTCCTTGAGGACTTTCAGCTCGGTGTCGGCCACCTTCTGGAGCAAGTCCTGATGGGCTACAAATGATGGGTTGTATGACATCCCTAAAGCCATTGAACAGGAGTAAAAATGTTAGCTCTAAAAGAAGGCTCCCCAATTAAAATACGCATAATAACATAGAAAACATTTTGTTTTATTTTCAGCAAAATTCAAACTTTTAAATTATGTTTGTTTTTACAGGACTTATTCAGTCCAAGCGCGAAAGTTGCACGATACTTACCAAAGTAGGGCCTATTCACCTTAGCAGACTTCATTAAATTAATATTTACATCCAATTTTATTTTAATTAACTAAATAACTGGATTTGGGACTTCTACAGCTGCAATAATAAACAATTTCTTCACCACAAAATTCGGTGCCTTTTTCTTCGAGTGCGGCAATTGCATGATACTTAACAAAGTAGGATCTAGTCCCCTTAGCAAACTTCATTAAATGACTATTTGTACCCAATTTAATTTTAATTAACTAACTACCTGGATGTGGGATTTCTACAGCTGCAATAATGAACGGTTTTTTAACCACTGAATTGGGTGCCTTTTTCTTGAACCTTCCAGTGTTTTTGACAGTGTGGACAATAGTTGAAGGCAACAGCCAATCCTCAAGTTCGCCAAAATTATTACCTTCCAATTTGCCTGAAACAGTTTATAAACAAAACTTTACTAAGCAGACAGCAACAATTGATCGAAATATACAAACTGTGATTCTTACGGAGGAGTTGAAGAGGTACAACTGGCTTAATTATCACTTATTTGATGGTGTGTGGGTTTGTACCATGAACCATAAAAATTCATGGCTACAAAGATAAGGTATTATGTGTTTTTGTAGATTAAGTTACTTACACTACTACTATATAAAAGTCAAGTGCTGACATTACACCACTAATTTGATAAGTTGTAGGAGTCTCAACTTATTTCTTAAGAATAATGCTTCCAATGTATGCAATAATAATTTATCACCTTTATAATATGAAATGGGAAATTTAGAAAAATACTAGGGTGTCATTGTTAGAACATACTATAACTGACCAGCATGCTGAAAATACTCAATTCAACTGATAATTGCCAATCAAGCATCACCTCACCCCCTCTTGGGCTTAGATCTATGATTGGTTCAGGTGATTAAGTAGATCATATGAAGGGATTTGAGGCCACAATGCAGTGCAGGAGCAGAGATTAGTCCACTGGTAGCTAGCTGCTGAGTGATGTAGACAGCAAAGTGAGTGATGCAGGGAGTGAACATGCCACCCTGTAGTTTAGCCTTATAAGTGCTTGTTAAGTTGAGCAGAGAATCTGGAATGTCTCTCTGTATATTAACCCTTTCTCAAGTGTGGGTGCAGGCGTTGAACATCTTTGTTTACCCAACGTTCCCTGGTACAGGTGTGAATCGACATTTCATTGCAATATGTTATTGTAATGCTATCTATCAATGAACCACTGTACTTTTATAATAAGATGGATTAAATAGCCAAGCTATTATATTTGTTAAATACAGTTATAGACGCATCTAAATATCATCTTCACTGTACAAATACTTCATAATTAATCTGATACCAATAGATTGAGCTACCAGTTCAATGTTATACTATGACCATGAGAAAATAAACGAGTAGCAAAAATATTTGTCAGATAAGCATATACGAGTAGAAAAATGGCTGCCGAGCCCACGTTAATCATGCACCAGCGGGAATGGGTCTAGTTATTAATGAAGGTCTGGAGTTGTCCATAACATTTATAAGGAGCTCACCATCCTCTGCCTCCCACAAGTCGGACTTGAACTCTCCCCTCTTAGGTCGACTCTCCCGCCAAGTTTGCTGTGCAGTCCGGTTCCTCTGCGCAACAATATCTTTAGCCTTGACAATACCAAGAAGCTTTCTTTTCGCCTCGATCCTCTTGACTAGTGCAGACTTCCTCTCCTCTGGAGTCTTTACACGGTTCCTACCCACGCGAGCAAGAAACAATACTTTAGACATTTTCCTGGTTTTACAAGCATCTTTACTGACAAATATCCAATGTAAGAAATCCACAATTTTTTTTTTTTGCCACCTGTTTGTGGAATACTAAGCTCCCTTTAGGAAAATATAAATAGGACTACTCAAGACAAAATGACTAATTTAAAAAATTGCATCTGGATGTGTCAAGCTTATTGTTTGTTGGAAGTGAGAATGATTTGTAGGCAGGATTGTCATTGTATTTATAATATTATTATATAGGTATAATTAAAGCATGGCAGGCCCTACCTCTTTATTACTGGATCTTGAACTTTACTTTGAGGGGTCAGAATTTCAAAACACTTTAGAGGTTTCAATTGTTGCCGTCTCTGTCTCTTGGTTTGAAATTGGGCTTTAGTGGTTTTCTTCAACTCCTTGTCAATAGAGAATAACTCATTGTTATGACGTTCAGTAAATGGTGTGCTGAAATAAAATATAAATCAAAGTGAAACAAATTGCATTAGTCAAGGGGTAAGGAGGTGGCAAGCATTAGTATAGCGTGGAATACCAGTATAACAATAGTCATTTAAATCATGTTTATTTTTGTGAGGGAAAAAAATTTAGTTAATTTAGGGCCTACTGATAGCACATTTTTAAATATTTTGTATTGATGGATTAGATGAGAAAGTATGTGCAATGATGTGTTTTCTTTACCTGCATCGCTTTCAAAATTACGTTACACTACCAACTGATATTAAATTTCATCAAGTACAAAATAATAACTTTAATATGATTAATAAAGCTATTATAAATTTGACAGTGACCATAATTACACAATTAAGTCACTATAAAATCAATTACTTAAAAGCAAGAAAGGCAAAGTATAACTTAACAACATTTACATTGCCAATATCCATTAAGAACCTCGCAAAATTATTTTTTTTCTTAAATAATTGACAGATTCAATTCATTGAGTGAGTAAGATTGTTTCACTGTGTGTGTGTGTATGTATATGTATATATACATATATATAAAAAGTTATTTCTAGAAAAAAAGATGGAAGGTGTAAAATTCTGACATCATATTTAGCTGTGTGGTGGCCTCATCTTTCAATCCACACTACCTAACTGTAATGGGCAATATGCACGGATACAGCGAAGTGTTGGAAGATCTAGCAGCATAAATAGTTGTAGTGCTAGGCTATGTATTCTATGATTTAGGTGAGTTTGCCAACATTTTTTATTTTATATCAGTACTAGTACGGAAGATACCTACAATAAAATATAGAATTAATCTTAATATTGTTATTATTGATTGTATTCCTGTGTGTATGAAAATAAAAATAAACTTTTTTATGAAATATGACAGAAAAAATCCATTTTTCAAACAAATTCTATATATATTTCGGGTGTGTCGTCCGGGTGTCCCAGAAATTGGCCACACACGTCACATTGAGACCTGCTAGATGCCAGTTAGTGCTGTGATTTCATGCTGAGGTAATAATGTCAAAGAAAAATAGGCCTACTACAGTGATTGTGGTTTGGTTATTGGGGTCTAAAGCTTGGTTACAACAAAAACACAAATTTACCGACATTAATCTTTTGCATGAACTAAATTAAGTTGCAAAGACAACTATAAAAGAGTGATTTAAATCTATTAAGTCTGTCATAAATTTAACCTAGTTCAGTTTGTGAAGCTGCGCTTAGCAGATGTCATCTTCGAAGAGAGGAAATAAACAACGCCACACAACAGGAGTCAGGTTATGTTTTGACTTTCACAAGTACGATGAGATTGTGAGCGCCCATCAGTCTGGAATAGAGACGAGCCCATACATGGTGTTATGTTGTCATATTACTCTGGGAAATCCAGCCGGTTGGATAGATCAATCCTGTTAAGCGTGATGAGATATCAGATTTGGCGTGACTCACCCCACACGAGGTCAGTTTCGAAATTAACAGTTGACCTTACATCCCCGCATCATGCCATTATTGATCAGATATGGGTAACTCTAGTTGAAAAATATTTCTAAATTTAGAATTATGAATGTATTTTTCCATTGAAGACTAACTCAGAAATCTAGTTACTTTAAACTAAGGTGTCGATGGGCCGTTAAACAATAATAATAATAATTTAAACTAAGGCACAAGACCCCCACTTTCCTCCCTCTTTAACTACCTTTAACATGGCCCCAATTTGAAATCTATTTATTATATGAATACAAAACCAATGTTCTAATTCTAATCCTCTCATACCTGATCCAAAGGGTTAAAACTTTAATAATCTAAATGTATTTGTAGGTTAGGTTGAAATAACTCTTGTTTAAATGGAATTTATATTGTATTGTAATTACCCTAAGCGCTCTTCTAATCTTTTCTCATCTAAAAATTCATCCACGTCAGCAACATCGGTGTGTTTCCTCCACGCTTTCTTGTTTTTCTTAGAAACACGTCGTTTTTTAACAGAACTCACCATCGCGACGGATATCAAGAACTCGAGACGATGACTGGGTTGAACTATTCCACATCCACATAAACGTTTATTTTGGGATGTTTGGGGAAACACGCAAGCTTGTAATATACTAAATATGTTACTAGATTACAAAGATGAAAAGTTTATAGCTACATGAATTTTAACTTGGAATTTAAAGAGTACGCTAGAATAGCTAGATGAATATTACAATACAGGTGTTTTAAACAATATTAATATAACATTTTTACGTTTATTTTGCGATATTTTAAGGTAACAAGTGTTTTATACAATATTAATATAACATTTTTAAGTTTCTTAACAAGTTTATTTAAGCAATTTGACCAAAGCTTGAGGAAGTACGGGATTTTTTCAGGAAAATCCTAATTTACACGTTTTGTTTAAGGCGCATCAGCTTCTAAAAGAAATTTTTTATCAAGAGCACAGAGCGAAGCCCTGATAGGGAATTCAATTCTCTATCCAAACATATAAGTGTGCATAGGCCTAGATCCTACAGATCTGAGGAATTTGATCAAATCTTGAGGAAGTACGGGATTTTTTTCAGGAAAATGCTCGTTTACATTTTATAAAGGCGAAACAGCTTCTAAAACATAATTCGTGTCAAGAGCACAGAGCAGGGCCCTGATAGGTAATTCAATTTTCTATCTAACCATATAAGTGTGCATAGGCCTAGACCCTACAGATCTGAGTAATTTGACCAAAGCTTGAGGAAGTAAAGGATTTTCTTCAGGAAAATCCTTGTTTACACGTTTTGTTTAAGGCGATACAGCTTCTAAAACATAATTTGTGTCCAGAGCACAGAGCGGGGCCCTGATATGGTATTCAATTCTCTATCCAAACATATAGTGTGCATAGGCCTAGACCCTACGAGCAATTTGACCAAAGCTTGAGGACGTACGGGATTTTTTTCAGGAAAATCCTCGTTTACACTTTTTTTTAAGACGCACAGCTTCTAAAACAATTTGTGTCAAGAGCACAGAGAGGGGCCCTGATAGAGAATTCAATTCTCTATCCAAAGATATAAGTGTGCATAGGCCTAGACCCTACATATCTGAGCAATTTTACCAAAGCTTGAGGAGTTACGGGATTTTTTTTTTCAGGAAAATTCTCGTTTACATGTTTTGTTTAAGCGTCTACAGCTTCTAAAACATAAATTGTGTCAAGAGCACAGAGCGGGGCCCTGATAGGGAATTGAATTTTATACCCAACCATATAAGTGTGCATAGGCCTAGGCCCTACAGATCTGAGCAATTTTACCAAAGCTTGAGGAAGTACGGGCTTACCATCTGTCCCTTCTTTTGGTATCGTTATCTTATAGCATTGTATGTGGGATTATTTTGTTTAAATTTTCTAATCTTGAGCATAGGGCACTTGTATCTTATTCTTCGGACTTGGTCCAAAGAAAGGTCCATTTTCTAATTGTTACTGGTTGACATAATGTTTATTGCGTTTCACTTAAAGGCGCATGTATAATAATTTCTAATTATTAGAGCTATATATATTTGTTGAGATTTATAATAAAGTTTATTGCATTTCACACTTCATGCACGAGTTATACAAACTTTGAACCTTAGACTTCCATGCTGACGCTATATATTTATACGTTAGGATTTATAATAGTGTTCATTGCATTCCAATGTTGAACGCACTAGTTGTATTAACTTCAAGCTTAATTGCAAAATATATTTATTTTTATATGTATAATAAAGTCAATTACATCCTTTCCATTATGGAGTAATTTCAATAGCTTGGATGAAAAGCGCTTCACGCGGTTTTGTTATATTTATGTTCACATTATGAATGTATATATATATATATGTAATTCACAATAAAAAACATTGTTAATCTCAGGTAAACTTCTTGACAGATTTTCCCACCACTCTTCCTTATATATTAGATGAGATGTTTACACTTCTACCTTGGCCCTTTTGTAGACACGCCTGTGGAAAAAAAAAAGTTTTAAAATGCCATGGTAGCTATAAAAGTGCGCCTAAACTAGACAAGAAGTTTGTAGTTTGAAAAGCCACAATGACTGGAAAAAAAAATTGATTCTAAAATGTAATTGTTTAATTCCTGAACATTGACTGAATCTCTGAATTACTTATCACCCAAACACTACTCTGATTCTCATTCTAAACCAAATCATGTGTGCCATTTTTGAAAGATTGCAGTGTTATTTGTCGTTTCAAACACTCCCGATATTCTTTTTAAACACAATCGTTTGATCCCATATTTGAAATATTTCAAAAATTTTAAAATTACTCATCTGTAAACCATCCTTAATCCATAAAACCATCTCGGCTCTATCCCTTAGTGTAGATAGACAGACAGAATTGTAAAATCCACTTTTTTTTAATTTAGTATCACATAAAACATAGATTCAGCATAATCTCTAAACCGATAATGTTCATGATCATTTGATCACAATACTGTTATTATTTTTAATAAAGTCAAAAGACCCACCTCAGTGGCGTAGTTAGCTAACGCACTTGTCTTGTTGAGCTCGACTGCTGATTACGGGGAGATTGAGGTTTGAATCTCGGTCGGGTGAACTGGGGTGGTTTTTCCTAAATGGTTTTCAACTCTCCCTCCACGCAAATGTGGGTTCACCTACTATAAATTCAACCTTCCAATTCCTAATCCATTAGCGTAATTAATACTTAAGAGTATAGTGGAATGGCTAGCTAAAAAAAAAAGTCAAAAGCTACTGAGTTTTACTACAGTTCAGGATAAGGGAAGGGTAAGGTATAATTCTTCTGGCAATTTTCCCACATTTACGGGGAAGAAGAGTGGGAAGCCATTTAGGGAAAAAACACCTCCATACACTTTACTTATATTCGAACCCCAACCGCCCGAGCACCAGAAAAACAGAATAAGAGCGCTTGGCACATATCCAAAGATGCTTATTTACATGAATGGGGTCGCATCTCTCTTCAAAACAACAAATATTAAGCCAATCTAGTGCACTCAAATGGAACAATATTTTGCATGAACACTGAGGGAAAAAATCGATATCCCTATTAACGAAGTAACATAGATGAAAAAAGAACATCGTTTGAAAACCGAAGTAATCATAGATGAAAAAAGAACATCGTTTGAAAACATTGATTTTATCGAACTAAAAGAATCGGTAATATTTTTCGAACCAATTGAAACTGTAACTGAAGTGTATTTAAAATAAATGAATATGAAACTCATATATCAAATTGTATTAAAAACTAACAATTAAAAATTACTATTTTTAAAACAAACACATAAACACATTGCTGTCTCGGACATCGCTACAAAACATTGATGATTGAAAATCATCTATGAAGGAAATATCGAACATTCAACATGTTCAATGTACATCCCTGCTGGACTGAACTATAAGCATGTCCCGTTTCCAGTGTCAGGTTGATCCCACCAGTCGATCTCGCTGTAACTTAGCCAACTCTTTAGGTAAAAGGCTACACTAGTTAATGTAGTATAATACAACTATTGATCGAATTTACTATTTTTATGAGTAGTTTTTTTAGCACTGCGCCCATACGGCTATATAATAGATAAGTAAGGTTGCGCTTATTTATCAATTAACTACTTATTTTTAATAAAATAATATCTGGTTATAATTTCTTTTGCATTATTATTTTTCTGTATCGATTTCTATGATGTATTTTAGAATCTATCTGCTTTTTTCGCAGACTATGATTCTTTTTAGAACCATATTATGTTAGTTCTATTAATTTTTCTAGTGTTAGATAAATACGGTTAGTTTATTGTCGATGTGGATTATGTGGAGCTTTTCAGCCCGTTTAAAGTGCACCCATACAAAATTGTGTAGAAATATTTCGAGGATCTATATTTTATTTTAAATCAATTGTGAAAAAATTTGGAATATTTATATAAAAAGACATCCCATACCTGTATATTATCATAAATCTTTAAAACAAAGTTACTCTTTCCAACGAATATGGACACCAAGTGGTTATGTTTACATATGACAAGTTGGTTCGCCGTCGGTAGTCCAACTACTGATCTAAGGGTCCCAAGTTTAGTTAAGGCCAGTCTACAACCAACATACCCGCTTGTCGGACTCGCAACTACGCAATCGCAAATGCACTCGTAATTACGCTTTTATTAAATATAAAATAAACTGTCTACAATGAAAAGTCGTAAAACGTAATTTCAACCAATAGGAACAAACATCAATGATCACTATATAAGTCAAATTCATATTACTGTTTTCAAATAAGAAATAAATATTAAAAAAATATTTAACTTGATAAATACACATGATTTTAATTGGAAATCCTGTATTCATTACTATACATTTCCAATCGTTTTTGTTATAGACCAAATAACTTCCAATTATTTGATTTTAGTAGTACATCCATATTTGTTTTTTGATTGGCTGAACGCAAGCCAACGCAACTACATAAACGCAAGAGATGGACAATGTTCATCTCCTCCCGACAAGCTGGTCCGACAGTTCCGACATACGATTGTGTTTGCGTAAGCTATTGTAGACAGACAAAATTACGTTATTGCGTAGTTGCGAGTCCGACAAGCGGGTGCGTTTGGTTGTAGACGGGCCATTACTGACATGCCCGAAAAATGTATCATTGGTGAAATATGAGCTATCCAGTCCATATGTTTGATTCTCACATGTTTTTCCACCAAAGATTTTGACTAATTTTTTTTAACTATCCCTGACCAAAAAAAGGCCAGTTAAGACCAGGAAAATAAAAGTTGTAAGAAGATGCCGAGAAGTTGCGACACACCGACTTGATAACCTATTATTGAGCGCGGATTCTATTGCCCCATTCTTTAGACTGGTTAAATTTAGTCATGAAACACTTTTATATTTTGTACCACACAACAGAACCCCTTAAATATTTTAGTGTAGCACATAAAAATGTCTTGGTTCGAGGTCACATACCTTTAAATTGAATGTAAACATTTTTCCAAGGGAAAGCAACTTCACGTTTTGTCCTCTTTTTTTTATGTTGATAAATAAATGGGGCCGCCCTAAACATGTTATTCAGGGGAAATAAATGATAAGTTGTTACTCTTAATTAAATGATTATAGTATCACATTCTTTGTTTGTTATTATTGGTATAAAATACAAAAACGTCAACATACATTTCAATGATCAGTGTAATATTTTCACAAACTCGTCATATCTGGTTTAATTGTTGACAATCATATTCACATGTCTGGAGTCTCTTTGGATACTTAGTTTTGGTTCCAGAGTAAACAGAGAACACAGTTCCACACGATCAAGTGCTGACGAGCGTCAACAGTACTTTGGTTCCAGGGTTATTTCACATGACACAGTCAACATGGAACTGACGGCTTTACTTTCTCTCCAAAGGAAGTTGTGCTACGGATTTTTATAATAACCCTAATTATGTAGTAACATGTTATCATAGCTGACAAACAAATATTATTCTACCAAATAATCTACTCTAGTTAAATCTTCATTAGGGGTCATCCATAAACCACGCAGCATTTTATATTCAACTCTCTTGCCCCCACCTCCCCATGCAACACCATTTAGACATTAGAGCTCCCCCAAGTAACACCATGTAGACATTAGAGCTACCACAAGTAACACCATGTAGACATTAGAGCTCCCCCAAGTAACACCATGTAGACATTAGAGCTCCCCCAAGTAACACCATGTAGACATTTGAGCTACCCCAAGTAACACCATGTAGACATTAGAGCTCCCCCAAGCAACACCATGTAGGCATTAGAGCTACCACAAGTAACACCATGTAGACATTAGAGCTCCCCCAAGTAACACCATGTAGACATTAGAGCTACCCCAAGTAACACCATGTAGACATTAGAGCTCCCCCAAGTAACACCATTTAGACATTAGAGCTACCCCAAGTAACACCATGTAGACATTTGAGCTCCCCCAAGTAACACCATGTAGACATTAGAGCTACCCCAAGTAACACCATGTAGACATTAGAGGTACCTCAAGTAACACTATGTAGACATTAGAGCTACTCCAAGTAACTCCATGTAGGCATTTGAGCTACCCCAAGTAACACCATGTAGACATTAGAGGTACCTCAAGTAACACCATGTAGACATTAGAGATCCCCCAAGTAACACCATGTAGACATTAGAGCTCCCCCAAGTAACACCATGTAGACATTGGTGGGTACATACCCCAATTGCCAGAAGCTAGAAATAATTCTAATTGATAAACAGTTCTAGAAGCTATCTGAAGTGTATCATATAGCAACATTACGCCCTAATTGCTGAAGGCTAGGAAAAATTCGAAATATTAAACACCTTTAGAAGCTATCTGAAGTGGATTTTTTGGCAGAATAATACCATACGTGCTGAAGGTTAGGAAAAATTATAAATACTAAACACCTCTAGAAGCTATCTGAAGTACTTTTTTATAGTGACATAACTCTCTAACTGCCGAAGGCTTGAAAAATTCTAAATATTTAACAACTCTAGAAGCTATTTGAAGTGTTTTTTATGGCACTATAACCCCCTAACTGCCGAAGGCTGGGAAAATGTCTAGATATCAAACACCTTTAAAAGCTTACTGAAGTGTCTTTTTATGGCAACATAGCCTCCTAACTGTCGAAGGTTATAAAAAATTATAAATATTAAACATCTCGAGAAGCTCTCTGAAGTGCTTTTTATGGTAACACAACCCCCCAAGTTTGTACTTGTATCTTAACTTTGATATTGTATGAACCATAAATAGACCCATTTTGTTCATACAATTTTGGGAGTGGTTTGAGTTCCTTAAATCCTCCCATGGCGACAGCCTTATTTATTTGTACATATTGGATTTTTAAAGTTAAAAGGCTTTTTCAGTTCAACTTGAATTATTATTTATTTAAGTTTACCTACATCTGAGCTAAATATCCAATTGAGCTTAAATATATTTATTTAAATTTGCAGATATTGTTCAAATAGTGTATTTTAGATTAAAAAATTTAACCAACTTTATTACAGTGGTTTCCATCATTTTGTAGTTTATGACCAAAACTTTTCTCTCTGCAGCCGTCGCGACCCATTGATAACTTAAAAGCGTTCAAGTGTTAGTTTTTACGTTTGTTTCACTGTGTACTACTACCAGCCCGGACTATCTAAGTTAGCTACACCAGTGGGATGGGTAAAATTTAGAGGAAATATACACTTATTAGCTTGGAGGGATATTAGAATAAACTACCCCTGACCAGAATTAAAATACTTAATTCACTTTCACCAACAAACCAAAAGAGCGTGACATTAAACCCGCATGTCCACTAATGCTTTTTTTAATTATTATAAATTGCTTGTAGTAATGATTATATACGACTAATATGTAGTAAAATAGGATCAACAAGCCCGGGGTTGGGGGGTGGTTTTATATTATGCTAGCAGCATTACGAAGTTGCAACGTTAAACAAGTCAGCAAGAAGCTATCAAAATGGAATAGCCAAAAGGAACCTAAGCAGTAACTAGGTCGCTTTTAGCACTTTAACAACTTAGTTTCTATTAGAATTTTGTATCTTCTTATAATTATTATAATCCTTTAAAAAGTAAATATAAAGCTAAAAACTCTATATTGTGACCTCACCCAAAACTCGTTGTGAGCTCTGAGTTGGAAAACACTGCTTTATTATAATACATTTGGAAGCAATATTTAACTAGTAAGTTCCTGGACATGTAAAACTCGCTCGTCATTTTATCAAAAAATTAGCAATTTGGCCATGTTTATTTAAAAACATTTTCAACTGTAAAATAAAGCAATAAAAAATGGAGTTATCATATTTCTACACTATTTTGAAACCTGTCTACCAATGTCCTGCTTCATAACCTCATGGAATATGACCTAAAATGTTAATACTAGTATGTCAATAAACTATTCAAAACATATTGTAATTTAGCCCGTGAGGGTGAAGGGGCTTCCCTTGCCATTCTATTAAATAACTTATCGAAAATTCGAATTCAGCATGCTAAACAACATGGTTCTACGAAATTTCATGTAAATCAAACACTAAATTAAAAAAATTAAAAATGATCCTAAATTTGAAAATGTTAAAGGGGTGAAAAAAACTTTATTTTTTTTAATGTAGTCTACTTAATCAAATGAAAAATCATAAGAGTTGTAACTATGTAACCCAGCCCTTTTACTCCTCTTCCTTCATTGTTGCTGAGCTTATTTGAATTGATTTCATGAAAGCCTATTTTAATAAACAATGAAATAAGATATCAGTTCAATTCAAACTAGTATGGCTACTTGCTAGAAAAATAGTGTGTATTTCATAAGACAAACATTAACACTAACCTCAATGTCCTCATTTCATCATTCAGAGCCCCTGCCCTCACAATGATATTTTGGAAATAAAAACAAGCTCACAATTTATTTTGGGTACTAAACATCTTGTAAAGTACAATCATTATCTAATAGATACCTATTTTGGCAAATAATATTCTGAGAAAAACTTTAAATTCAATAATTCCTTATTCATTCCTGTGCTTCCTCTTACTTCACCCCCATACCAGCAAGTAATCCACAAACATTATGGCTTCCATTATTTCTTTACCAAGTTTTCTTGCGACTTGATTCATTACCATTTATATTATAATTACAAAATTTCACTCCATTTGAGACCAACCATCCACCTCTTCTCCATATTAACACATATCATGTTATCTTCGTAGATATTATTTACCCTCACTGTAACTACAATTTTCACTCCAGCCTCCATCGCTTTCCAGACTTTATTTTTATCTACACTATCATATCATTCCCAAATTCATATCTTTCTTTCCATCAGCTGTCGTATAGCGAGGATTGAGTCTATTGTAGACCTCTGTTCCTCAAATCCGTGCAGTTCCTCTCTCCACTTTCCTTCTGTTTTCTTTTTTTATTCTCTTTTCCATATCTTCTCGTATATTTTTGTACAGTGGTTAATCAGCATTAATACCCTATAATTCGTATACCTCTTCCTTAAAAATTTGTACCTTATTCTAGGCTTCCGGTTCCCTTTTCTCCTTTCATACCACTCTCAACATCCTGCAACATCATTGTGTTCCTTTTGCTCATGCAGCTTTGTTCATCTCCATAGTTTATTCGACTATACACCTGGTGCTTTTTCATTTCATCCTCTTTACATGTGGGATCCACTCCCTTCTTTTCCGATAATTATTCAAACCCTTTTGCTTCACCATATTCTTTTCCTGGTTGAATATCTTTTCAAATATTCCTGCCACAGTTTCCCTTTTTTTATTATTCTGTCTTCGTAGTTCTTTTTTTTAATCCATCATTCCAATTCTTGTCTTTTATATCGCCTCCTATTTCTTACATGGCTATATAACCACTCCTCACTTCCTTCCACATTCATTTCCATCATCTCTGTCCCTTTTTGCATCCAATCCTTCCTGGATTCCTGTAACACACGCTTTGCTCTTCTCTGTTTCATCTTACACTTTTCTTCTCTTTCCTCATTTCCAATATTATATCTCCATCTGATCGCTATATTCTTCTCCTCCACTGCTTCCAGCTTGGCATCTCCTTCCACTTCCTCTTATCCTCCCAAATAACTCATCTGCAGCTCCCAACAAACTTTTCCTACACCTGTGCCATTCCACATACTCACTTTGCATCTCATCTTTGCGCATTAAGCGTCTTGCTTTTTTAAAATACAGTTCTCTTTACTCTTCATTTTTAAGCCTCCACACCCTTGGCCTTATTTTTATCCCCTACTTTTCTCCCATATTCCCAACCCTCTATTTCTACCACCAGCACACTATCTAAACACACACAATATCCCCTTAACGTTTATAATCTGTCTATTCATTTTCTTATTAATAATGTGTTACACCCCCTTCTCCTCAACTGGACAAGGGCAGGTGAACACGTACAATAAGGTAAAGAGGGCATGAAAACAACAAGAAAATGAGTTAATTGCAGAAGAGCGTTAGGACCACATATTTGTTGATAGGCCTATACTTGGACCTATTCAATCATCTGCCGCCGTGAACCTTTCTCAATCACCATCCACTACTATACCTAAAGACTCAAAAGGAACGGTACGAGAGTCTTTTGTTTGATCAGCCAAAATTACTTTGAACTTGTCGATGTAAATTAAAGATTGCGAGTCTAATAAATAATTATTTATTTGAGAATAGATTAACAATAATTATATATGTATATATGTGACTATATATATATAAGTAACAACAGATAGTTACAAGAGAATTACATAAAATAAAAAAAGGTTATGCCCATAACAATACTGAGGCGCTGTATCCATAGCAACCTTGTCCTAACGGTTACTTTTACAATGTAGCCATTACATAAACAAAAAAAAGAGGTAAAGGGGTTATGCCCATAACTATACTGAGGCGCTGTAGCCATAGCAACCTTATCCTAACGATTACATTCACTACGTAGCTTACGGCCCCTTAACAGGCCTCAGCGGCAACCCGCAGTGCGCGCTTCATAGTTACAAAACATTGGCGTATTACTTAAATGCCAACCCAAAAAGAAAGTAATATACTTATATTATTCTTAGCCCAAATTAATCCAGGCATTCGCCTTGTAAAGGTAAGTTAAAAAAAAATATAAAAGGTCCCTCATAGTTTCAATCACGGGACAACAAGCCGGAAGGGAAAAACCCTGGCAATATATTTAACAAATTATATATAGCATTACGTCATATTAATCTACGTACTTAGCCATTCTTACAATATTACAGAAAATGACAGATGAAAGTCGAAAGGAAATTTAGAATGTACTGGCCAAAAAGAGAATTTAGACCTAACCTATAGTCTATTTAAAATATTCTTTAAATATTTTCCAAACAGTAAATTTTGAGTAGTACGGCCGAAATTTGAATTTATACCTTTGGGAATAATCCCATCCCGTGATGTGTGTCCAAGACACGGGCAAACCAAGAAGTGCCGCTTAAGGCAAACGACATCAGATTATAAGCAATTTTTCTCTGAGAGGAGGGGAACATAGGGGAAGCAAAAGAACATAGTAGAACATTCACATGAAACAGCGGGATTGGTGGTAAAGAACAAATAGGTCATTGGAGAGACGTCGGGAACATCACGTGATCACTGTCTGACCACTTCCCATGGGCAACGTGAGAAATGCCACGCTCACCACGCCACACCTCCACAGTCTATCAGTTACGCCTTTTCACTCGGGGCGAGAACAATGTACACAGGCCGGGATGTTTGTTGATGAGACTTCACACACGGAGATCGAGAAACGGGGCAGTTTTGGTGAGTCTTGTTATGTCCACTCTTCGTGGTTGTAGACTTGGTGTTATTTAACTCATATTTGCTTCTTGCTTGTAACGTTGATCTCAAGCAACGTTACAATAAGGAAGTAAGCTATTATAGATCTTTGCTCCCCATTCCACCTGCATCTAGTAATTTTATTGATTTCTCTTTCCTTCGTGAACCAACTGTTAGCTACTTTCATTCCATTTCGTGCACACAGTTCCAGTAAACTTTTACCTTTCTTGTTTCTCACACCCCATCCATCATGTCCTGGCACTTCTTCAAAACCTTTTATCTTTTTCACAACTTGAGCACTAAGGTATCTCATCCCCACCAAGAAGCATCCAACTTGCAGTGCAAATACCTGCAGCCATTCCAGTTGTTTACCTTTTTTTCCATAACTATAATTTTAATAATTCTATCCCCGATTCACTTCACCTCACCTTCCTACCCTATCCTTATTGCATCCCTACACAATTTCGCCTCCCTTCATTTCCCATCAAGTGTAATGTGAATCCTTTCCTCAGCACCCACACTCTATTCTCTCACTCAATCCTAGAAGCAATCCCCCCCACTCTTCCAGTGGTGTGTCAATATTCAGAGTCCCTATTTGCAGCTTACGTTTATCTTTGTTTCCAGTCTGGCATTTAACTTTATTTCCTCCAGTGTTTTTGTTTGCTTCGCCTTACTAAGCCTGTCGTGGCCTACACCAAAACAACCAGCCTACCACTTAAAGGTTCTTTTGCAAGCTTCCTTAAGGCGGTAGCCTTCCCTAATTGAGGCTACAGGTGTTGACGATGACTTGGCTCATGATCACCAATACTCATACTTCCAGCCCAATAAAGTAGGAACCAATTGGCCACGCCCTGACCATTTTGTCTCTCAACTCAACCACCACCATGATGCTCAGACCTCTGGATATATCACTTTGTGCCAAGATTAAGATTGAAAAGGAGAGGCTAAGCAGGACCCACTGGGTAGGCTGCGTGTATTGCTCTTCACTGCCTTATTTGTATCCCTGCTTACCTTCTTCCATATATAGCAAAGCAAAACTTATTTTTTTAATTTTGGAGAAGTGGGTGGTGGTGTTTGAACCCCCAAAATTCCCCCTGCTACTTCTTACCCAGGTAAAACCACTCATGAGCCAATAGAAGCACTTGTGTGCAAGTTAAAGTTAGTTAGTTAGTTTTTTTAAATGCGAATGAGGTAGAGTGCACATGCACATGAGAATAAAATGGATAGTAATATACAAAGTAAATAATTTTTGTCAAAGAAACATTGTTTAACATAATCAACAATTTAATTTATTTTTCCATATAAAAAGTACAAAATAATAAACAATCTCTTTTAAATGTAAAGAAATATATAATATGTTAATTTACTATATTAAAAATATTTTATTTACATAAAATTTATTATAGTAATTTTTTTAAAGATTTATTTATTATTGTAAGCACTATGTATTTACAGGTGTTACTCTTTAAGCTTGTAATAACAATTGTGCTGTGTTCAAATGGAACATTACCTGGAATACAAGTGATCAAGAGAACATCACAACCAGGGCTTTCAAGATACACATTTGGCAACAATGTAAAATACCAACTATAAACTGAAAATTTTCAAATCCAACTCAAATATATTTTTTATGAAAATGTATCAAATTGAATCTAAATCAAGTATGAGAATGAATTATATTTATTTTTTAATTTAGTTCTATAAAACATATAGTTTGGCAAAAATAATTTATTAATATTACAAGTTTCTATGGTCAAGTCAATCACTGTGAGTTGATCCTTTTAATATTTACTTTACTTCCATTATTGTTTCCAGTAGATGGTCCTGGACAGTTTTTTTTATTCAAACCATATATTTTCTGCTACAGGCTTGATAGGCCTGTCATACCTTCATATGCCTCACAATCTAATTTAAGACTAGGAGAGGTGTAACATCCAATCCTAGGCCGTTAATTTAGCACTATTAAAGAGGAAACCCACATTTACTAGATTACAAATTTTCGGTCATATCGGAAATCGAACCCGGGACTCTTAGATCAGTAGAAAAACATACTATCGACTGAGCTAAGCCATTTAGTATAGAATGTAAATACGGTCAGATGAATTACCTGAAATAATATGGAGAAATTGTTGTTTATATTTAGTAACAAAGCAATGTTAAGTTCTATAAAAAGTTAGCTTACAAAAAAGTTTTACTTTTATATTCAAATTTCAACTAATCCAAATCTGGGATCTATTTGCAATTTTGATTTAAATACGAATCTTAGTTGGATTTTGATTTAGGTTTAAAACTTTGAAGTTTCGTATCAATTTAGAACTCAGGAGCACCAAGAAGAATCTAGTTGACATTTGCCTCTGAACCAGAGATACATGAGCTTGTTCCTCGGAGATAAACCTTCAAGGTAAACAGTGATGTTACTGCGGTCTGGTGTCTGAAATCATCAACACTTTTTATGGATGAAACTGTTGGCGGTCAATAGTTTTCTGAGAAAGGATGGCTTATCAGGGATAAATATTATTTTGTCATTTCTTAATAATTAAGTTTTACACCCGGTTAAGGGGTACAGGAAGGTACTTAGTTTGGAAGAAATGCACCTGCAGTGGTGTGTAGAGGGGATGAAAAAGCATAGTGAAAAATCACTATGGGCATAGAATATTAGTAGGATTTATAATTAAATAATAGAATACAGTCATTTGGTACCATTTTTCCTTAAATATTTTGAAATAATTATTTAAAGTCATGTGTATTTAATTGTCAGTTTACCTCTTTGTTCACGAAATAAAAATATTCTTTGTCAAGAAATTATCACAAAAGTTCAGCTAGACAGCCACCATGTTGCTTATTTTGTGTTAGCACACTAGACTTAGTATTTTTCACCCGCCTGTTGATTTTATCATCCATCCTTTCATTTTTACAAAAGATTCTGTCCAGATACACAAAATATTCACTTGTTCTAACAGTTTTCCATTTATATTAAGCTGACAATCATTTCCTAATCCGTCCTTATCAAAAATTATTACCTTAGTTTTGGATATATTTATATGAAGATCCATCCTGCCTGTCACCACATTCAAATGATTTAATGATTCTGTAAGTTACTTTCCTTCTCAGCCATTAATAGGTATCTGCACATAAAATAACTTTCAGATTCACATTTTCCAATTGTACACCAACCACGTCCTCACAAGCATCCCTCTTATATTATTTTATCCATGACAATATTAAACAACCATGGAAACATAACACAACCTTGTCTAACACCCTGTTCAATGTCAAACCTCATCCACCCTTACCCTCAGTACACTCAGAATTCAAACCCCGACGTCTCCTACCACCGGCATACCAAACTTAATTATCTTGACCATTTGCTCGCTGATGTGAGTATAGTAATGATAATAATGAATATTATATTCGCTTGTAAATTTTAAGATAAAAATACTATTATAATTTAATTTTGTTTACAAAATACTTTATTTTTTTTTGAACATATCTATGTTTACTTTCCCCAATGCCAAGAGAAGTAAGAGTAGTGAACATCAACATAGAATGATCAAGACTACTAGCTATGGAAGGATCAAGCTAAATTCTCAGAAATAAATGAACTCTTATACAAGGTTACAAGCCAAGGACCAAGAACAGTTGTACCTAAAAATAGGAGAGAAGATATTCTGTTAGAAAATTACAATTCTTTATTCACAGGACACCCAGGACTAAGAATGACAAACATTCATGCTGCTGTGCAATAATGGTGGCCTACACATAGGTAGTATGTAGATACATACATGTTAAGATAGCTCAATAGCTGTAATCAAAGAACTATGCATGGCCTTACACAGGCTATCTTAGTAGATTTACCGGAAGTAGCTCAACCTTTAGAAAGAATAGGACCATTACCTAAGTTAATGATATCACTACCAGATTAAAAAGCTGAAACTATAGCAGAAGCATTAATTTTTTAGTGAATTCTCAAATATAAAGTAATGAACAGTATACTTGCAGACCAGGGCAATCATTTCATGTCTGAGTTAATGACTCAGTTCTGTAAACTTTTGAAAATAAAACAACTGCATACGACTCCTGGATATCCCCAAAGGAATGGAAGAACAGAACGAGTATACCAGACAATAGGACAAATGCTGGCGCATTATGCCAAATAATATTTGAAATACTTATTTCCATTATTTAGTAACTGCTTACAATACCCAATTACAATCTAGCATCAAAAGATCACCGTATGAAGTAATAGATGGAAAACAGATGGTTACACCATATGATTGACATAAATTACCAGTTGATGTCTCCAATCGACATGTTATGGATTTACCAACCAAGCTTCAAGAATTGTGGGAAAGAATTTGTCAGCCCAAACATAAAACAACATTGAAACAGGCGAGACAACACGAAAAAAAAAACATTAAATCTATTCATTTGAAAGTAGGACAGTGGGTCTATTTAACCAATATATCATTAAAAAAAATCAGGTGTTACAAAACAGTTGATGAGGATTGCCCGCCTGGACAACCTAAGAAAACAGCTTTTCCAGAGATTTTCAATCCAAACCAGCAGCGAAGTAGAAACCTCAAGCTTCTAAGCTAGTGACTACGCAAGCAGAAACTGCCAGTTCAAATAGTTAATGTGTTAGGCATTAACGAGACCCAAATTCAACGACATACGCCTATAGCTTGAGGCCAAGAAATAAATAGCCAGTGTCAAAGTGTTTTTTCTTTTATTTATTACTGCATTATTAAGAATGTTTAATTGATTGTTTACTAATTTTTTATTTTGTGTTGGGAATGAGCGTCAAACAAAATTTAAGTTAGAATATCTTTAACATAATTTTATTCAACATTTTTGCCAACCATATAAAATATGTATACCAGTAATACAACATTATAGAGAGATATATATTATTAACTATTCATTAAATTAAAAAACACAACTATATACCCATTTAAAAAAAAATATACCACCACCAAACCACCACCACACACCTAACTACTACATGAAATTGATGGGGGACTCAGTTCTTCAAATCTAGAGTCAAGTTTCAAAATTATATGGTTTAGTAGCATTGTCCTAGCTATTATAAGATTATACTAATTAATTTATGAACCAACAAGACAGCCATACTTCAGACAATTATGTTAAAAAGCTCAGATTTAAGATTAAGACACAAAATAAAGATTTGAGTTTGAGATTTATAATAGAAATAAGTATGATGTAATAAATCTAAAAGTATCTTAAGCTGCAGTGAAAATGAATCTCTCCAGGATGTTTTTATACCCTTATTACAGTTTAATACAAGTGCAGTTCTAATGTTTCCCTCTAAGGACTGAGCCAGAATTTACCGTACCATGGGGGGTGGAACAACCCTCTTGCAGTCCAGTTTGTTGACATGCTCTAAGTACGCCCTCCTAAGCTGATCTAGTGTCTCCATGGTAAGACAAGGCAGACACAGCTGACACTCGTCTGCCAGGCAGAGCTCACACCTGCGCTTAGAACATTCCTCCGGGAACACCACGAGATTCTTTTCAGCCACCTGCATCAACATGTCCTCACGGCTCCTACAAACACACACCACAAACTTTGTTACCTATAGTCAAATGTAACACATATACGCCTAAGGATGATGGAAATATACCTGGATTGGAGAGATTCTGCCAGGATTCGGCGTCCGACCCCAACCAGTGCAAATAGGTTGAACAAGGTTTGCTCATACAGCAGCCTGTTGGGTGGGAAGTGGGCTGAAGACAAGTTTGGAGACATGTTGGCCTGCAACATTAACAATGTCTTAACAAGGGGCTAGCACAAGGGATCATTAGCATCAGTTTTCCAAATGACCCATACCTAACCTTCTTTTACATCAAAAAAGGACTGCTTAGGACCGTCAAATCTAAATCAAATAGAAAGCTGAACATGAGTGTTTGTTTTTAAGCAGAAAAGATAAATCTCATATTAATTTATTTATTATAATGTGTGTGTCCTACTTTATATAGAGTCTGAATCTTGAGAGTATTTACAAATCTCAAATATTACTCTCATAGAACATGATAAGATACAACACCTTAGCCCAGTCTGTAGCATGTACCTACTGAGATAAGGGTCCCGGGCTCGATAAATCTATCAATGGTGAAATGTGGGTTTAACCTTTCACAGTAATGAATTAACGGCTGGGGACTGGATATTGTGACTGTCCTAGTCTTAAGTTAGATTGATTATAAGACAAGCCAGTAGTGGAAATATATATGGCTTGAATAAAACAATGACACTGACTGGAAACAGTAATGGATGTAAAAAAAAACATGATAAATGTAAAGATTATTTTTTCTCTTCAATTCATTTGTTCACATTAATTATGTAATGATTATAAGTAATGGAAATGGTAACTTAGAATACAACAAAAAGTTAAAATTTACTAAACTAAGTTCACAATCGGTAACATAAACTAATTTTCATGAGTCTGGTTGTAAGAATGTCCAATACTTATTTTGGGGTAAATCTCTAACAAACATTATGCATTATAATAGCTCTAGATAAAAATTGAAATTATTTTCTCAAATATGGAATATCCTTTGGGATTCAAGGATTCAGGGAATTTATTCATAATTTCCTCCCCCTTATTTTTCTTATGAATCTAAATTAATCAAGTAAATTGTAATTAATATTTGCCTACAGCCTGAATAGGTAGTATGACGCAGTACTGTAAAGTGGTCATGGTTTTAGGCCCTTAGCTCTCAACCATTTCATTTATAAAATTATATTAGTTTGCCATTGTTTACATATTAATACGCTCAAGATACTGAGGGTACAAAACTGATAAATACATTTTTAATTTCTCATTTGTCTAGGCCTAATTTAATTCTCTTTATTACTATCAAATGGTTAATTATAAGAAAGTGTGGTGTTTTATGGTAATTATAAGTTATATAAATCATAACTAAAGTTGTAAGCAATATATGTTTTAAATTTCAATTCATTAACTTCATTTTCGGGCCTTTAAACTTTTAATCTAATAATTTTTCATTATTTAAAGTATTTGTTGGAATCATAGCGTCATCCAAATTTATTACTTTTACTTTTCATTTTAAGCATCATGCAATGTATTAATAGCTGAACCCGGTAGCTGTGAGATGCACCTGTGGTCTCTCGGGGGGTGAGGGGGAGGGGAGGTTTTGGCGCGTACTCCTGGCCAATCAGCACCTTTGGTTTAGCGTCTGTGTTGGTGGCTATGGGGAAGGAAAGCGTAGGACACGAGACTGGTCAGTGAGCGCTCAGGCTGTTAAGTCACGTTATCAAGTCCCGCATAATCAACTGGGGAGAAGTATAGAGATGGGGGGTAGAAAATGTATAACAAGTGTTTAATGGACCACAATATTACCTGTATATTTATAGCTTTGTGCAATCATGAATAGATTTCTTTTTCGTTACATAACAAATGTTTTGCTATGTCTGTCAAATTCTATCTAAAATAAAACTTCTGGTTCTACTTGATAAAATAGTATCTGTATAACCCCGAGATGCTCTACTGGAACCTACTGACTGCCGTGGAAGACACCATATGAAGAGGAGCAGGCTAGGATGGGCGACTAGTTACAGTACTAAAAATAAAAAATGCCCACAGAATGTGTATTTTAATCATATAAATGGCATAGAAAGATAATGTGATTAAAGAGCTGATAAAACCTCACCTCCATGACAAAGACATTAAGGTCTTCGTCAATGACAAAATCAAAGCGCATCATCTCAAAGAAGTTATGTTTGTACTTGTAATGTGATGCTGATTCAATCAAAAATGATTCCTTCTTCAAGCATATCAGTCTTATGGCATCTTCCACTTGTTTCCAAACATTGAGAGGATCCCTACCTGGGAGAGATAGGAACATACAGAAATTTAAAAAAAAATAGTTTTCTTATTTTATCCATAAAAAAAAGATCAACATTTCAAATGTTCACGCAAAATCTGACAAAAGCCTAAATAGAACTTATGCATGATTGAAAAGTGTTGTGCTTCAGAAAACCCCAATAAAAATGCATCATATCCAAAGGAGGTCTATATTTAGTCTTCAAGAGATGCAGATGAATGATTAAATAAATGCAGTTGCCCGATGATGTTGAAATATTTATGAAAACAAGGATTATAAAATTAACAATAAAATTAAATTATTGAATTTAGTTTAAAAAAATGTGTAAGCACACAGAGCATGTCTAAGCTAAGAGTTATTCACTAAAATAAAATACATTACCTCAGCCTTTAGAATAAAAACTTTACCAAGATGAGAATTTTTTTAGAAAACTAAAATTTGGTATTTTCTTTGGACTAAAGTGTTTTGCTAATATTTTATTGCCATTTACTAGTAGACGACACTACTAAAATAATAAGTGTAGTCAATTTTAATTTTTTTTCCATTGTAAATAACCATTTATTTAAAGAAACAGTAATACCAGCAAGCCGGTGCTGAGAGAGCCCCCTATGAAGGGAGTTGCTTTTTACTATACAATACAGTGTAAATGCCCGGTGTAAATGCAGCAAATGACCCAAAATCAACACGAGGTCCCCTTCTTACATACTATTTACTGTACTTCCTGACATACATTAGCGCCTTATGCAGTTTATGTTACAACTTTTCCCCAAAATAAAGTTTGATTCAAACGTTTGCCAAAAATATAAAGCAAAATCTGTGCAGTAATTCACACACTTTAGTTGACCCATGATGCATTGCAGCGCTTTAAAACAGCCGATTATCAACATATTCTATTTTCTAGGGGATAAACATATATTTTAGATCATTCTCTCGATGGGTGTCTAGTCATGGATGAACGAAAGTATGATATGATAACTCACATATTTGACCATAAGATAAATGAAAAAAGGAAGCATTGATAGATGCATATAAATTTAGAATAAGGTAATTAAGTCAGTTTGGTTGTGTTATAGCCTTATCAATGGAACCATTGGACAGTGAACATTTTATCAAGTCTTAAATTTCCCATTAATGGATTATTGATTAAATTTTACTACAATGGATACAAATTGTACACATGGAGCATTTAAAGGGCTTGATCAACAGGGGCAACAAAAACATATGTTTCTAAGGCAATTTCTTTCTAATCGTTATTGTTGTTATTAGCACCGCGTCTTACTACCCGTTCGGGTTATACGCACTTACGCTAATGTGTAATGGTAGGGTGATTGTGAGATGAAATGAAGGACCTACAGTTTAACGTGGAATCCGAACCACGGTGGCGGCCTGGCATTCCCCACATTCATTCTTTCTAATCAACTAACAATAAAACTATTACTTATTTGAATGAAGTTTTCACATTTACCCAATAATACAAATTTAGATTAAAAAATATAATCAGTGCACAGAATAAAACAAACCTGTCATTCAAATTTGGGCAACCTTTCTTTAGTGACTAGAACTCTATGGAAAATGTATTTAAAGGGTGGTTTTAAGTTTCAAACAACTTTTTTCAACTTTGGAATCTATTTTTTACAGTTTTTTATACAGCACATTTTAACAAAAATTGTTTACTTTTTTTATTGCTAATTTCAATATATTTCACATATAATTCGCAAAATTCAACATTTCAAAGAGAAAAATAAAAAAAAAATCATTAAGTTCAAAAATATTTGCTCGTTTGTGGAGTCACTTTTCTGTTCAAAGTTCTAACTATTAATGAGAATTTAATTTTGCCAATAGAATGTTATTTTTCTCTTTCTAAGTAATAATTCTTCACAGTTAATGGTGAATATTTAAAAATATATTTTTATTGTTTTAATTCACAATTAGTGCATGCACTATAAATTATATAACACTTTTTTTTTTGTGCAGGTTAAATAATATATTAGAATACATGAAATTAAGATATCAATCAATAAGGACAAGTTAAACTGGAACATATTTTGACTGTCGGAAGCTGGTAAACATACACTGTTGCCATGCCAACTAATCATTGTCATTATTGTATAGTTTTAGTGGACTATTAAACACAAATTGTGCTTTGGTGGTTCCCACTTCAGTTTTAATTGGTTATATTATTAATTTGTGAATTTTTTAAAATGTACACGCATCATTGTATTATTCATTCCCGACCTTAGTTTACTTGGATGAAAGGCCAAAAATTTACTAAAAATAGTCCCTAATATATCCATACGCTAACAGCTGACATATATCACTTTGGATAACTGTAATGAAAACAGATGGTAAAATATGAATGTGATAGTTAACCAAAGTAACTTAGGCCAATATTATATATTATTATTATATATTTATTTGAGGTCAGACACGAAGCTTACTTTTCGGTTCATTCCACTTAAAAATGTTATTAGTCACAGCAATTTCACAAACTGTCTAACAAAATGGTGACTGACGAATTTAAACCTTTTGGTTGAACATGACGGAAAGAAGTTATTTTACAATGATGCACCCACGCAGTGGATAAAAATATTTTATTCAGTTAAATATTTGGAAATATGATTAAAAAGAAATTATTAAAAGTAATGAATAGTATAAGAAAACTTAAGTTTATTTTATTTTAAATGTAAAATATAACAGGTAATTAAAAAACTTAACATCTATAACTAAACAGTGATCTTTCACAAGTGTTGGCAACCCAAAACTTAAACATATGATTTATGACTTGTCAATTGTCATCCAGGTAAAAACCTATCATGAACAGACACTATATTATTATTGACACATGGAGTAAGTATTATTATTAAGTTGCAACACTGTATTCTTTGGTCTTTTAGTTTTTGAAGGTAAAGTAATTTATATATACTCTCCAAGGAGGAGGAAAATGTTGTAAGATCTAAACATAAAATATTTTTTATAATACTAACTACCTATATAAAAATATATCTGAACAATTTTTTTTTACCACTTTTCAACATTTATTTCCATACTTTGGCTGACTTTTATTTACCAAAAAGTTCAGGTTTCTTCTAATGACCCACCTAATTTTCTATTAATTTTGGTGTTTAATGTGAATTATATATTAAACACTTGTAGCTACACTTAGTTAAAAAGTTTATTTTATAAATCTTATGTTATGGTCTTAATTAAAAGATGATAATTTGATATGTATTAAAAAAGCAAAATCTAATAAGTATACTCAATAATATTTCTATTAATTTTTATAAACTTATAAAATAGTCTAAAAGAGGATAAAAAGTGACAACATTTTAATAGCATGAAGAACAATACCTTGCTGATATATGCTCTAACTTATCAATGAAGTGTTGGACTAGAAGAACCTTCCTATTAGTCGTGGCAATGTTGGCAAGTAACCCAAAGTGATTCATTACAAGTGAACAGTGAAAAATAGGTTTTAAGGTTTCAGTATCAGCCACATTAGAAGTTATGTGCTAAGATTATTCTAGTATTAGAAAAAAAAGACACAAATTTAGGTTATAATTAAGGCTATGCGAGTATTTGTATTTGATCTTGAGCTTGTCGTTTAAGCTCAAGATAGAGATCAAAAGTTTTGTAGTCGTCATTTCAAGATTCCATTTCATGTACTTAATAATCAATTTTTAAAACACAATAGTAATCATAGTCTATTTAATTGAGTTAGTATCAGCTATTTTCACTTATAAATCATTCAATTACTTAACAAATTGTTAAAAATTAATTTCAATTTTCACACTAATAACGATATTGAGCTTTAAAACCACTTTCGACCAGTAAATTTATTAATTATTGTCGTCCATTTTGAATTATGCTTGATTGAAGTTGTTTACTTCTATTGCCATGACAAAGCAATGAAAATAAAAATAGCTAAGATGATTACTAAATAATTGATTGATTCTTTTTACTATTTTTACCTGGTCCCTTTCTAAATAAATAATTTATGTTAAATTTAAAAATGTAATATCAAAAATACATTATGTTAAATGTTTTCGAAACTAAGATATTTAAAACTCGTATTAATTAATATGTTTAGCTACAAAACTAGCTAAGGTTTAGTTACTATTTAGTTATAAAATTATGTTGGTTAACCTGTTTAAAACCAATGTTGCTCTTATTTATTGCAATACATATTTTACCAAACCTACCACATCTATATTAAAAAAGCACTTACTATTTCATATTGTTTGCTAGAAATATTATTTTTAGCTTTAAAGTATGAGCATCAACTTTTATAAGCATTAAAAATTAAATTGAAGTAAATTTCTCAATAAAATAATGTCTAACGAGAGCCTGTACAATGCGCATAGAGGAATGGAAATGGAACAGAAGCCGTGATCAAGCACAATTACACTAAGGAATAGTAAACGAAATATGAAACACTTCAAATTTCTAATTGTGTATGATTCTTATATGGTAAATTAAGTTACTGAAGCATATTATGGGGAAATATTAGCTTATTAAAACATAAATTGTATTAACTTTTAATCAAGAGAGTGTAGAAACGCTCTACAATAATGTAAAGTTATAGTGAAGGAAGCCAACCTGAAAGGATAGTTAGGTTAGGCCTAGATATAAACAAACACACATCTCTATTACTTCTTACACTTTTACACTTCCCATTTTTTCAAACCTTCACAGTTGACATTGTTTTGGATTTTCAGAAATATTTATTTTTCATATGAAAAGACATTTATGAAAATGTAATTTTCCCAAAAATTCAAACTAATGTGCAACTGTAGAAGTTTTAAGAAGTAGAAAGTGTAAAAGTTTAAGAAGACATGAAGAGAGAAGTGTGTTTGTTCCTATCTAGGCCTAACCTAACTATCCTTTCAGGTTGGCTTCATTCACTATCACTTTACTTTACATCACTGTACAGTGTTTCTACAGTCTTGTTATACATTTCCAAGCTATCATGCAATTATTCTTTTTATTAACTTTGTTTTATAATTGTTAGTGTAACTTTAAAGTCCTTAAAGACATGAGTGTTAAAACCATTTTAATTATTTATTTTTTTATTAAATTTCTATTTGAGTGTTGTTCTTATTTTTAAATTGTGTTTTATAGGTGTTATTAACATTTTAAAACTATGAATAGGCCTATACTTAAGCTCAATTCTAACACGGTAGCTATTAGAAATACTCGACTCAAGTTTGACTCTAATAAAAAAAACCAAGCTCACGGACCCCTACTTATAATCTTTAAAACTGCTAAAAAACTTAGGTTTCAACTAAAGTAAATTTTTACAGTAGCTAAACAGTGAAGGGCATGTTGAAGAAACCACAGGCTCCTTTCCCCCTTATTCTCTAAAGTGTCGTATATGGTTTCAGTGTACTGGCAAAATGGTTAACGTTAGTGAATGTTCAATGACATAAAAGCAGCTGCCAACTTCGACTTCTTTCACATCTCTTTATCAGCACAAACTTGACAAATGTGGTAACATCGCTAACTCTAGACTTGAGCTAGCTCCACACCCAGATAACTTATATTTGAGTGCGAGATTATGAATCAGTGTTATAGGTAATACATCAGTTTTTTTGTGTGAGAGAGTAAACAGATTTTTTGGGGTGTGTTTATATCGTTTCTCATATTTTACAAGATAGTCTTGCAGATTAAGGTCATCAAATAAATATTTTAAGGGGTTCAATTTTATTAAACGTTGGTGTACACCAAGGATTGGAAACATTTTTGGGTCTTGAGTGACTTACAAACTTACCAAAGGGCCCATGATGACCCATCATTTCTCAACCCTTTTATTTTATACTGGTCAGTACATCTTATATTCGTTAATTAAAACCGATATTTTCTCAAATACTTATGTACCCAGCTTTATAGAAATAAATATTGAATGCATAAAATGTACATTTTCATATTAAAATATTTCAATTACTTATAAAATTACAGATTATGATCGATCACGGAAATTTTAGTTACACTCAAATTTTATTTGAATATTTGTGAGATTAAAAACTCAAAAATCAACTTTCAATGAGCTGTAGTTTTCTTAGACGATTGACTGAAAAGTGCCTCGAGAGCAACTGGCCGATCACAATTGATCAGTTGTTGACCCTGATGTACACCAATAAGACTTCAAAATCAAGCATATATAAGGTTTGTAATAATGCTTAAAGTCACCAAGTATGTACATGCACCTTTGCTCCTGACAAACGCATCAAAGGATTCCTTCATGGAAAATCCCAGGTCCACATAGTACTTTTGAAGTGATGGGATCTCCCATATGGGCAGGTAGTCATCACCGACCACGTACTTGTCCAACACGGCTGGGTCAAACGGGTAGTACAGTTGAGAGCAGAACCTAGTAAAACCACAAGCATGTTGATATAAAGAATATATATTGAAAATAATTTGAAAGTTTGATACATTTAATATCTAACAGAGTAGGGATGTTCCAGATTTATTAAAAATATTGAGTGATTCAATTATTGTATATAATTTTGTGAGTGAGAGGTTACTTTCACAATAGAGTGGGTTTCTGAAGACAGGGAGATTGGGGCTTAATCTCAGTTGGTTGTACTGAGGGTAGTTTTCCGAATAGTTTTTCACTCTATTGCTATATAAACGTGGCTGCACTTCTTCTAAAGTACAAACTTCCTTCTCCATAACATATTAGCGTGATTAGTACATATGTGCAAACCCAAACAGTTAGCAAGATGTAGTGTTAAAGAGAAAAAAAAATTAGAGATAAAAGGGTAAGGTCTACACAAGTGGTTCCCAAAACCCTGGGTAATGACTCAAATGAGGGTCGCAAGGATATTAATGAGGGTTGTGGGAAGGTCCCCTTTTTATTCTATTAATGATGCTAGCTTTACTTCCTTTTATTTTTGTTTCTCCTTTTACGAAGTTGAATTTCTTGTTTCACAATCACGCTTGATTAATTTAAATAGGGTTAAGTCTGGGTCAGGAGAATGAGTGGTAACAATTAATTATTTTTTCATTACATCTATGTCAAAAGTAAGCAGTTTTAAGTATAAAATGTGTTCTTTTTTATTGTAAAATCACATTGTGCTGGTTACCTACTTATATTAAGCTTATAGCTCTCTTTCTGTACCTTCTTCTATATTACATAATATTGCAATTTAATGCCAAACTTCTAACTCGAGTGTCGGGGATTATACAGTCTCTGATGAAGTACCAGACACAGCTGAACTGCTACTCAGTTTCCCCCGGAAGAACTCCGGGTCATGAACCAGCCGTTCATCCCTATCTGAAATGTGCATGCTCACAGTACAGAGACAAATGTCTCAAAATTAGGAATGTCATTGTAAGCTAGCGGCCGTCCCACGACTCCCAACAGTTCCTAGATGCAGTTAAACTTTTATGTATCTGTTAATTCTTAATTTGTAAATATCCTGTTAAATATGTTGGTCACCTTTTGGGTACCAATAAATATAGCCTTTATATATATAATATTTGGAAGGTTCTTTAGAATATCTTCAGCTGAGAGTGGTTGAGAGTGCAGCCTCTGATTTAGAGATCTACCTGAAGAGGACGTCTCCATTGTAGATATAAACTCTGAGAGGATCAATGGATGTTATGACAGTGTACACCCCTATATCAAACTTGTAGCCATCCACGAGCAGTGGCCGGTCGACATACTCTTGCACAAACGTCTCGGGCGTATCCAGATCAAGTGCAGCCACACTCACCACATGCACACCTCTGTGGCTGTTACTCTTTTGGACAAATTGAGTGTCAGGATGCATCTTGGCCTGTCAAAACATCATTAGTCGGGATGGGTCCATTGAATTCTTAAGGATATAATATGAGCGTTTAAGATTTGAAAAAAAAAAAAAAAAAAAATCATATTCAAAATTAGAGAAGATTAAATTTTTAAAGTTATTATGATGCTTACTAGTAGCTTAGACTGAAATAAGATTAGACCCTTCAACAAGATCCCAGATCATTAATTTACCACTTTTTGTGGACAGAATGAGAATTATAGAAATAAATCCTACAAATGTGGGCAAGTTAAACACTTATGCTTACCAAGTTTTGAAAGATTCAGTTTTGGGAATGAATTAAGATTCAGAACTAATCCATGTCTAGCTACACTCTTATCAGTGATATTTTGTATGACTTAGGTAAGGTGGCTTAGCTGTGGATGAGTTTTAAAACAATTTTGGGATTTGAGACATTGAATAAACACATTCTTTAAGAGTAAAGATCAAGTCATCTCACTTTTAGATGATTCTAAATTGCTCCATGATTTGTCATTCAGCCCAGATATAACTGGATACTTGAATGATTTGAATATCGAACTACAAGGCCAAAATAAGATAGTTACTGATATTATTGATAATATTAACGCATTTCAGAGAGCTTCAGCTTTGGGAAACTCAGCTCGGTGTAGGAATTCTTGCTCACTTTCCCACTTTAAAAGCTTCAACTAAAGAAAAAGAGACATCAACTTTGTTGAATTTTCTATGAAAATAGCTATGTTTGAAGAGGATTTCAACAGGTGGTTTAAATGGCATGTAAAATATTTTAAATATGTTCGAAACTCCATTTTCCTATAATGCTAACAACTCACCTGAATAACTTCAGCTTGAATTCAGGTGAGTTGTTAGCATTATAGCAAATAATATCCCACTCTATCGCAAAGCCATTGGTGTAGGTTTGTAAAGTTCATATTTATTCATAAGTAATTCATGCTGCACCCTAAGTTCCTTCAAAATTTTAAAGTGGCCCTGCCAAGGGTCTGAGTTTGAAACAGCTGCTCTAAATTGTAACTAAGTTTGCCACTTATGTGATGACTATACTTTAAAATCCAACTCCAAGAGTTTAACACATTAGTTAATAGAGCATATGAGATCTACTTTAAGTACAAAACAGGTAATCAGAATAACCTTTGGACTCCTCACATGGCCTATGCCAAATGTGCAATGTATGTGAGAGGATGGTTGAAGGGTTCTATGAAGTCTATGGCATTTGATGTTACAATGGTCTGCTTAGCCAAGATATTTGGAATTTTCTTGAAATCTTAGAATATCCATCATTGCCATCACCACCAACCTAGTCAGTCAATACCTGTCAGTGAATAATGACATTGATGACATCAATGATTACAAGAATCAGCATTTCAGACTTTAGCCTTCTACAGTGAATGAGAAGCATCTACTCTCCCAATGTGATCTCAATTGTTTACTAGACTTGAATTTATGCTTCCAGCTGAATTATTAGGGTCACAATCACAAGGATGGAACCTGCTGAAGAAGAATACAACTCTTTTGGTATCAGCAAAAAGATATTGATCAGTATTTTGATTCAGGTGGTTGTGTTTACTATACAGATATTGGTAAGGTCATGGTTTCAGTAGGTTCACAAAACTGCTGAGTATAAACATTTCATACATTTGTCAAAGCATACAGTTTTTCTTTACAATACACAAAAAGTAAACTTTTGAAAACCTGAAAACCCCACTTAAAATTAACTACAAGAAGTACTGTTGGAACATAGGCAGTATTGCCGTTTTGTAATGAGATAACCCAGTCATGAACAAGTACTATTTGGTGAAACATTAAAAAAAAAGGCAGAAACTGACCCCACATGAAAACAACTATCTCTTATTTGATGCAAAGTCTCATTTTCTATCCAGGATAAATTACCTCATTTGAATGAGGCAAAGATAAAAGGAATTTTTATTTTTTTGCTTATTTTGTAATAAATAAAATGATAGAATATTAGGAAAATGGTAGAGTACAAATAAAAGTAAAAACACCACACACACACACACACACACTTAGATATTTCGATGCTATCTTAGCATTTTCCTCAAGTAATTGTAGAACTTTGATATTAATTTTTGGTTAGGCAAAGGGCAATATTTTACTGTTCTTTTAAAAAAAAAAATATTTTTTTTTTCTGTGTCATGAAATGCTATGGTGTACAAGACAATAGTTTTGCTGTGATTTTTTGTTTCGTTAGTGACACAGTTAAGTTAAAGTAATGAATGTATAGTGCTGAAATTCAGTCTAGCTAGACATTCATATGAGACACAAGTATTTATAATTTGTGAAATTAAACAGTTTATAATTTATAGGCAGTTTAATTATGATAAGATTGAATCATTTCTAATCATATATGTGTATAAGAACTGTTATTGTAATGTTTTTCTATTTTCTGTGGCCACTTATAAATGAGATTTTAGAATTTATAGATAAAATCAAGATATATATATATATTTTTTTTAAGTGGATCTGACCCATCTCTGGTAACCTTTATGTCAAGTATAATTTGCTACCTGCCAAGCAAGATAATGTATTAGCACCTGATGTGAAGTTTGTTCACAGTATCAGTTATGATACTAGATTATTCGATTGAGTGAAAAACGACAACCTAGATTCACCCTTGAGCCATCCTGGTTTGTCTTGTTGCCAGGGTCACTTTTAACTTGTAGGTATCGAGTCAAACTGTGGAAACTACAATTACTGAAAAGTAACCCCAGTTACGAGGCCAGCCAGTATGGTTCAGTGGTAAGGCTTAGGGTATTTGTGCACAAAGCCAAAGGTCCCGAATTTAAATTCAATGTCCATGTTGACATATTTTATATGAATGAATAAATGAATGTGTTAGTATTTTTATTAAATATGGTTCACTGTTGACAAATTGTAACTGTGTTGATAGTAAGAGTGTGAATTCTTAATAAACTTGGCTCACATAGGCCATCAGTTTGTCCTTGTCGCCTGGCAGCCTGAAGGCGCGGGGAATGTAGGGAAGCTCCGTCATGGCAAGGTCTACCTTGTTAGTGATATAGCCACAGCCTGGGAAGTGGTTCACCTGTGCACAAAACATGTCCTTGTGTAACTTGTATTCAAGGCTGAATAAGAAATGATTTCAGTTAAAATGTCTTTGAAAATGTTCTGGCTAAAACTAAATAATTTTTTTTTATAAAATGTTATAGGAATATTATAGCAGGTTGTTTAATTTTATGATTTATAAAGAGAGAATTATTTTTACAAAAGAAAGCACTAGAGATAAATTCTTCTATGGCTTTAACCAGAGCACATACAAATCTTTTTTACATACATTTTCAATCAATGATATGCTACTTAGCAAAATAAAAAGAACCACTGTAGAAAAAATAGTTTAAAAAAAGTTTCTCTAACTACTGAGTCAAGTCATGTGGTCCGTAGCTGTTACTTTTGGTATATAGTATTAATATTTTTTAAATTAAATCAATATTAGAGTAATATGCTACCAATGTTGACGGAAAAAAAAAATATTTTTCCACAATTTTTACTGTTGTCGTACTGATTTGTTAAACTTGTTGTAAGCTTTGAAACTTAGTGGGAGTGAAGGGAGTGTGAGAAAAGGACAAGTGTTTTTGCAGTTTTTAACGCAAAACATTATTTTGCTCTAATAGGAACATAATGTTTAATTTCTTTTACATTGTGATGTCAAAAGTTCTTGATTATCTGTCTTGAGCATAGCAGCATTAGATAAGAAACTTTTTGAACAAAGATAAAAAGTTGTCATTTAATCCCAGGACATCCTTGAGATATATTCAACAATTGTTGATATTACCATGTAAGGAAAATTAAACTGAATGTTTTTTTAAAAATGTTTTTCTAAATTTTGACCAAAGATGTTTTGCTATAAAATCAGCAGAAACATCGACCTTTTCTCGTGTGCTCTACTCTCCCACCTTAAGTAAATATGTTGAATAATATTATTTGGAGCAGGCTATATGCACATACCTTCTGATGAGGTTTAAGATTACGGAGCAGAGGTTGCAAGGCTCTAAATGGGTAGTCGTGGGCCCAAAGAATGTCCCAGTCTGTTGACTTGTTGCTCCCATGCTTAAAGCCCAACCGTTCCATTACAGTAAATACGTGTTTTAAGTGTGAATCGTCAGTCTGAAAGTGGACAGAAGATATTACTGGTTTCTTTAAAGGGTCGCCAGATCCAAATTTACGGAAAAGAGTTAGATTCAAAAAATGGCGAATGAAGAAAAACAGGTATCAATTTTTTTAAATCTATTTTTATTTTATATATATTGTTTATAACCAGAAAAGGTAGTAAGATGCTGTAAAGTGGTTCAAGATTTTCCCCTCTTAGTTCTCAACCTTTTCTGATAAATTTATTTACCAAGGTTTATTTTGTTAATATATTCTTATTCGCTTTGGTGGTCTAAGGGATCACTTTCACAATAGACTGGGCTATTGATGACAGTAAGATCAGGGTTTGAGTTTGGTTCGGGTGTATTGAGTTTTCTTCTCCCTAAATGGTTTTCCACGCTCCCTCCACACAAATGTGTGTACACTTCCTCTAAATTCAACCTTTCTAATTACAAATATGGCAGTGTAATTAGTACAATATTATTTATAAATTTATTTGAGGTCGAACCCAAAGTTTATTTATAGTTTTATTCCCCTTAAAAAAAATATTAACACCACTTTCACAAAAACTTCTAACGAACATAGCTTCAAAATGGCGACTGACGAATCTAAACCATATGGTTGAACATGACGGTAAACAAGTTTTTTACAATGATACCGACACGCAGTTGAAAATATTTTATTCAGTTAAATATTTCAAAATACGATAAAATAATCATAAAATCATTTATTGTATTTACAAAAATGACAACAATTTTCTCTTGTCCAAGTAAATACGATGCCTGTATTAAAAGGTATTGATGTGTGCACTATATTACACAAAATCAGTAACGATCCAAAACGAAAAATAAGTACTTTTAATTATGTTTAAAATATTATTTCGAGTTGGATAAAAAGAAATTATTTAAAAACATGAAATAGTATGAGAAAACTTATGTTTACCTTATTTTAAATGTAATATATAACAGGTAATTAAAGATCTTTACATTTATAACAAAACTGTGATCTTTTACAAGTGTTGGAAACCCAAACAAAACATAAGATTTTCGAACTGTCATCCAGGTAAAAACCTATCGTGAACGGAATATACATTGTTTTAACTATAGGTGTGGAGTTCTATTCAAACTTTAAGTAGACCAAATCATCATCAAAGTTGTAAGAAACATCTCTACTAGATTTCAATAAAATAATTTTATAATAATTGAAATGGATTAAAATAAATAAAAATAAAAAATAACTAATGAGGGTAAATTTAATGAAGTAAGCCCCTCTAGAAGTAAAGGAAAAATTGGGGAATAATCCAATACACAAAGGTGACCTCTTTCTTTCTTCTATCTTCTTTAGTAAAAAATAGTCAAACACACATTTAAACACAAATTTTTACCACAAATTGAGTAATATTACAGCAATGTTGCTAAAAATATGTAAATTCAAGTAAGTAATATTTCATTCTTGTAAAATCAATGTTTAACATATACCTTGATAAACAATGATTATAATTTATATTAAACTTTTTGAAGCTTCAGGATATTTTAAAAATACTTATGTTATAATCAAGCAAGGAAGGAATAATAACACAAAATAGGGGGAAATTTAGTGTGAATGCCAGCCAATCAGCAACGAGAAGTTACTTCCTGTAAAAGGAATGAAGTTGAAACATGGTGACGCATCATTTCTCGGGGTACTTTGGTGTTGATCAGACATAAGTGTCTCGTAGTTTTCTGTTTTTGATAATGTGGAAACACACGATGGGCGATGTTGGCAAAGAGAAGAGACCTCCATTGCAATATAAATTATATATAAACTCATCTACTTACTATATAATGTAAATATTACTAGCACGATTAATGTAAATGAGGCTTGAGCTTAAAACAAACTATTAGCTCAGATGCACAAGAACTCTTATAATTTCCAGACTACTGGGTATTTATATATTAGGAAACTACTTCTCTTAGCTTACCTGATTATCTTAGCAATATGACATGATAATTACTTACTTCAAGTTGGTTGACAACAATGCTTAGAGTAGGGTCATATAAGAAAAGCACCTACACCTAAATTTGACACATTTTTTGTAAATGAACAGGTATCAAGGTTGTCATGAAATCATTTTAAAAAATGTTTATGTTATTTGTTGGATCATTTGTGTATTCTGAAATTCAACCTAATCACACAGAACCTGCCTGTGGAGCTTTGTTAATGAACATATCTAAGGTAACCTTACCTGTTCTAGTCTTGAGTTAGATTATAAGGCATATGAAGCTAGCTGGCCTAGCAAGGAATAGGTGGAAACAGTAATGGATGTAAAAAAAAGTTCATCAGAGGAGTTGCGTGTTAAAACAAACAATAAAAGAAGGTAGAAGAAACATCTTGGTGGACTGATGGGGTAAAGGAAGCTGTAAGACTTAAAAGCCTGGAGAGAAATTTTCCAAAAAAGAGCATAAGTAGAGAATGAAAAATGGAAAAGACTAGCTAGAGAATCAAATAAAATCATTAATTAAAATAAAATAAAAAGACGGAAAGACTTCAACAGCAAATTGGAGGAGGATATAAACAATGCAAAAAAGATGCTAGATGCTATGGTAATACAAACAAAAATTATAAACAAAACTAAGCAAAATGTTACAATAAAACAGAAAAGTGGTGTGGTGAAAGATGGAAATAAATGATGTGTGGAAGCAGTACCAGTACTTTGAAGGTTTACTGAATATCATAGATGACACAAACATCCAGAAAAAAAAACAAGAAAAAAAAACAGTGAAGGCAGGCTATAAACTGAGTCATTTAACCATGCTAAAGTTGGAGAGAACAGCAAGAAAAAGATTAAGATGTAAAATGGCAGGGTTGATAAGTAGCAGTAACAGTATAAATCATCAAGGCAGCTGGACTAGTAGGAATGCAACGCTATACAGATTAATGATGCTTATATGGAAGAACAACAAAATACTTGAAAACTGAATAGAAGGCATTACAGTCCCAATATATAAGAAGGGGGACAAGAAGCTATGTGGGAGGAATTAAATTGCTATGCCATTGTTTCAAGCTACATGAAAGAGTGTACTAAATACCAAGATTAGGAAAAGGAATGAAAATAAAATAAGAGAAGAATAGCTGGGGAAGATCAACAACAGATTATTTTCACCCTGAAACAAATAAAGAAAAGAGATGGGAATTTAGACAACATATAGGGTGGTATTTTTTTGACATTTGCAAAGCATTAAACAGTTTTCCTAAGAACCGTTTTGGAATAGTTTAAACAAATTGGGGATAGAGAAAAGGCTGACAAAGTATGTATATACTGAGAGAGGCTAGTGGCCTGTTGAAACTACTCTTCAACCTAGTAAAAATAACATTATAGCTTAGATCCAGGAAGACAACAACAAAGAACTACAGGTGATACCTTTGGATGAGGATGTGGAAGTTATGAAAAGGAAACTAAAGAAATGAAATGAGGTAATGAATTACTTTGCATTGAAGATCAGTAAAGATGAAAGTGTTGTAATGAGGCACACACCGAAAATAAAAAAATAAAAAAAGTAAACACTACCATGCAAGAAAAAGAAACATTCAAACATTTAGGAAGTGAAATAAAGAGGGAAGGAAAAGTTGGTCATGAGATAATTAACAGAATATAAAGTGTATAACTTGAATGGATAGTAAGATGCAATAAAAAAAATACAATTGGCAGGAAAATTATCACTATATTAAGATATAAACCCCTACTTCCTCCTGATACTATTGTATTTTTATTTATTATTTTATATATTTTTTTTATTTTATAAAGCAAAAAATTGGACGATGTTGGCAAAAGATGTGAGTAGAATGCATGCATCAGAGATGAAGTTTTTAAGGAGCATTGAGGGAAAGACAAGACGAGACAGAATGAGAAATAAAAAAATAAGAGAATGGATTAGTAATGGGGCAGTCCAAAATACAATCGATACAACCAAGCTAGAATTGTTTGGCCAAGCAAAAAGGATGAGTATAATAAGAATTCCTCAGAAATCCCTCGGACTGGAAATTAATGGGAGTAGAACCAGCTGGAGACCCAAGCACAGGATTAATGGGCCACGTGAAAGAGGGTGTGGAAATAAGAGGAGACTGAAAATCAATATGCAAATGGAAGGAATAGAGAGACCAGACAAGATGAAGAAGATTTTGTTTGCTGCTGGCATGAAAGTATATTGGAAACAACTCATGATAATGATAATGGTGAACAAAAATTAATTTTGCTCATAAAAATTTATGTTGTCAGTTTAAAAATAAGTAGGCCTACCTTTTCATATCAAAAATGGAAGATAAAAGAACCATACACAAGTTTGATATGTCAAAAAGCACAAGTTATTGGACTATTTTGGAGTACAATTGGCAATTGACCATATGGATTTCAAGATGATACAAGCTGGGTTTAAAATAGTTTGGTTTGATTAATTCTAAATATAGGCCTACTTAAGTTTTACATAAAATTGTCTATTAAACAGAACTTATAAATAATGTTTTATACGACCAGTCCAAGCCAAAATGCACAATTTTAAGAAAAAATAATACTTTATTATAGTAGGTATTGTTGTTGTTGTTGGTTGTCGTCGGTGGTGGTGTTATTATTATTCACTTAAAAATACATGAGAATTAAATAATACTAATAAGTTGCAATAATATGTAGCCTGCATAAGTTTACAGTATAGGTACTAGGTCCATACAATTAGTGCACTCTGACTGGTGTTAGTATTATGTATTTATTTATGAGTGTTTCCTGGGCATAAAGTGTTTAGAATCAATAATATTTCCAATGAATAATAATTATAACTACTCTATTGTATATAGGCCTATCCATAACAAAAGTACCTAGTGTACTTTGATAGACTCACACTTTTGCCATAAACCGAGTATACAGGTTTGTTTGGAGATGTTATCGGGACCAAGGGTCTGCCTGGAGATGTTTTCCGGGTCCATATTCTGTATGATCAAGCCGTGCTCTTTCAACCTGGCAATTCGTAAACATTGAGAGTCGAGAGGCCAATACTGATGAGAGCCACTACAACTGTCCACAAGCAAGATGTACCTCCTATAAGACTGTTATTGCTTGGCCTAGTGCCTGGCTCGTTCAACTGTGGAGTCTGAAAAAAATAAAACTCATTCCAAACTTTATTCGAATATGAAACAAGGATATGTATATTCATAAGTATATACTAAAACCTAGCAAATACTTAAACCTAAGAATCAATTTAAGTTATAATTGGGACTTAAAAGGTATAAATACGAACCTGCAGGCCTACACAAATAAAAGTTTGTTTTGACACTATTTAAAGATCAAACTAAAGTTTCCTATGTCTATATTCTCACTTGTTACTCGACAACATAATGGATACAAAGCTATTCATTTGTTAAAACAGATTTTGAGTTTATTCTAGATCACATAATTTTATTTATAATAAAATAAGAAAACATAACCTTACATCAGGCAATATGGGTTTAGTAGATTTTGAATTAGTTCTTTTCATTCTAACTAAATCATTCAAATCTAACAGCTCAAACACACTTTATGTTTGCAATCGTATTTCATTTGGCTTATATTAACAGTTACTATTTGCTGTCAAGTAACCGTTATATACGTTGACAGGAGGTGAATCTTAATGAGCAAACTGTTCCTCCTCTAAATATTATTTTTGGTAAATATACTTTAATCAGGCAGAATGTAAAGATTTGATTTTTAAAGTTAAACATGCTATATTGATGGTCTAAAGACAAAATCTCGTATCTATTTTTTTTTATATAGAATGAAAATATCTTGTAAAGTTTGAAAAACGTAAAAAGTCAGAAAATGATCATAACATGAGATTTCTCATTTCTGTGCTCTAGTCAGTAACTCAGTAGTGATGGCCTGATGGGTAGGGATGTTCGATCTTGGATCGATCTTTTCGAAAATTGATTCTTTAAATATGATTAATCGATTTTTTGGATCGATTCAAAGGCCTCGATCTGATTCATGTATCGATTTCAATAAGATCGAAATAAATCAAAACTTCGAATGGATTCAGGGAAATTTAATTTCGTTGGCTTTAGGAAATGTTTTGGTTGACTATTAATACTAAGAAAATTACGAAACCAAGTCTTGTAATCTTGAGCTACAAATTGTTGGCCAACAAGTCAATAGTTCAAAAGCTTTTCGTAAAAACCACACTTCCCCCATGGAGCTTTAGTATTATAGTTATATTATTATTATTAGCACCGCATCTTACTACCCGTTTGGGTTATATGCACTTACGCTTATGTGTAATGGTAGGGTGATTGTGAGATGAAATGGAGGAACCGCAGTTTAACATAGAATCCGAACCACGGTGGAGGTCTGTCATTCCCCACATTCACAAGTTGTGATTAATACACGTCTTGTTATAGGTGAAGGAAGGGTTTGGCAATCAGATAAATCTGTGCCGGGACCGAGGATTGAACTCCGGACCCACAGCACAGAAGTCTGACACCTTACCTCTATTTAGTAGTTATAAAATGTTTACATCTACAATCTACACTTCCACCAAGTTAGTGATTCCCAAGTTTTGAGAGATACCCTCCCCCAAAAAGGTGTGAGGTTTCCTCAAGACTAATGCCAACAGGTGTGCTTAGCTTAAGTACAATAACTGGTTCTCTAACAATTAATCCAAACCAATAAGGTGTACTGAATTCACAGTTTCTGAAAGGTTAATTCGCTGGTACTGAGAAAAGAAAATAAGTATGTTCCTTTCTGGGGTTTAGTGGTCAATGTTCTGGTTTGTCTCCAATATATAGCTTGATTTTCTTAAGAATCTTCTGTAAGCTCCTGAATCCCCAATCTCTCCTTTTAGTTGGCGGGCAAAAACCTTTTAAAAAAATACATAATTTTACTAACTGCTTTCTTCCCCTTACATAAATATGGTTTTCCACCCCTATTGATTCTTCTCTACGAGTAAAACATTTACAGTGCTCCTCATTGTAAATACATTTTTGACGCCACCCCCACCCCTCGACACATTTTTGCAGTCCCCCATCCCATCAATCAATACATTTTGACGCCCCCACATCAACCCCACCCTGAGTACATTTTGACGACTCAACCACCCCTCTACTTGATATATTTTTGCTGCCCCTCTCCCACCAATAAGTTTTGATGCCTCCCCTTGGTGTAAATTTCTAGGTGCGCCACTTTTGGTTAGTGTAGTCAGAAGTCAGATAAAGCAAACTTTATTTACATAAATCGTTAGATCGATCTTTGGAAGATCGATTCAATGAACTCGATCTTTTGCCTGAATCGATACTACGCCTCTTGATCTAGATCGATCCATAGAATCGATTCAAAGCTCATGAATCGAACATCCCTAGTGATGGGTCGCTTGTGAACGAGTCATTCAAATCTAACTACTCCTGAACGAGAGCTGTGAACGAACAACTCTCGCCTCGCGAACGAGTCGTTCACGCCGCCATTACACACTGCATCAGGCGTCTGACACATTTACCAATAGGCCAACAGTTTTTACTACACATTTCTACTATTATTTGTACAAAATAAACGGGCACGTCAGTTGTACATTTAAACAAGAACTTAGATCAATGAAATTAAATAGGCTTATTCCCCTTAATATTAGGCCCTACCACAAGGATGCATCAGGCGCCGATCCCACTTTTCCCCCTGATCATTACTTTGTGTCTATGTGACACACTACGGTAAACTTCGTGCATTAGTTTGATGTTTATTTACATATTATCTTTTCACTCATACGCTCTGCCTACTCGTTTTGCGTTTTCGTTCAATGTTCGGTTTGATTTAGCTAGTCCTGGCTATCGCTTCTGCACTATTTCCAATCGCCCTTCGTCTCTGAGCTTAGAGAGTTGTCGGCATTCACTACTCTTTTCGCGCTCGTTCATTCGTTCTGAAAAGAGTCAGGTGTTTTTGTCATTTACGACTCTTTGAAAGAGTCAGGAGTGTTTGTCATTCACGACTCTTTTATCATTCTTCGTTCGTTACTACGAAAAAAAATCAACTTTAGGTACTTACTATCGTATCGTTACTAGCATAGATAAAAGATATAATAAATGGTTACTAGATTGCAGCATTGCCTACAATATTAAACTATTTTTCTTAACATAAATAGACATAATTCTATGAATTAGACACTAAAGGCTATATGCTAAGGTTAGTTATTATAAGTAATATGCGTAAGTAATAAAATCAAAGAATCAAACGCGGATAAATTACACATAAATCCTAATTCGTTTATAAGTTGAAAGGGAATGGACAGATTTGCACGCTCCGAACGGGAATTGTGAGAACTAGTTAGCGCTCGTTCGTCAAGTTTGGGTGTCGAAGGGCATGAGGGGATTGGGAGCAAGCCAGCCATGCGGTGAACGATGTGACTCATATGAACGACTCTTTTGAATGAACGAGCTTATGTGCATAGATAAGTGAGCGTCAACGAGCTGGTTTGACCCATCACTACTCTAGTGGCGTTGAAAAACCCACTACAATTCCATAGTTATGTGATCTGTGATACAGTTTAACAACCTTACAGGCTACAGCTACATATTAATTAAAACTAATTACTAACTAAATAAATCGTATTAAAGAAATATGTAAATTAAGCTAAATTCATAGCATCCGCAAATACAATTATTTATTTTAACGCAACATTCAAATACGATAAAATTATATTTATAAGGTAAACTTTGCTTTGCTTTTGTTCAAACTTTGATGAATCTTTAAAAAAAACCAGTAGTATTTTAAGTTAAAATCGACTGACAAGTAACAACAACCTTGTTTTATAATTCAGTTCAAAGTACATAGTATCTTAGATTTAATAGCCTAACACATTTAGGCTGGTTTTATAAAAAAAAGAGTAAGTTCTTAACGTATAGGTAAAGCTAACAGTGGTTTAAAACTTAAATAGCTCAAGGTCCAGTACTCTATTCTCTATTATTTTTATTTATTTGTACTAATTTTTAATGTCCTTCACCAAAATAAAGGTTTTAAAGAGAGTAAATAAACTAAGTCACGTTTACAGTTCTATAAACTGACCTTGCACGTCATAAAAGTATTGTCATGTGTCCTGTTTATCTACATTCTATTCTCAATTTATCCTTCCAAGTCATTTCAACCATATTATCTCTCAGGTTGTTGCAGAAAACAGTCTTTAGTATGGCACAGAGCGCACCACTCATTCTTCGCATCGTTGCGTCGTCTGTAACAGCAGCAACTCGAGCAGGGAAAATTATCCGCGACATCATGAGTGAAGGGGACCTAGGAATTGTTGAAAAGGTTTGAACTACTTACTTTTCTGTTGCATTAGGTTAAGAGTCCTAGGCCCTACACACAAGTTGTTTTATTTAATTTAAATGAATAGCCTTATATTTTCTTTGTTTTGTTACAATATTCAGGATTCCTACATTTAGAAAGTCAGGGAAATGACAATTCATGTCACACTTAAAAAGAAACTTCGAAATTATTTTTTCCTATTTACTTCGCCATAAGCTACTACCCATGAAGAAAGCTGAGTGGCACTTACTATGCTCAACCGTGCCATAACACAATCTTTGGTAGAATTTTCTATTTGAAGGTGAACGCAGATATCTCCTGGCCACACATGACAATTCTCTTAACTGTAGTGATCCATTGTTTTTGTTCTTGTTCAAGGCTATTTAAAATTTGGGAGACTTAATAATGTTGGCAGCGGACTAGCTACAAGAGTTCACTTTTCGTCATTTGTTCCTCATATGCAAGACTGTTTGTGTCCAGCCACAGCTTCATTTGAGCCTTTTGTCATCCCATTGTTGGTGGCTTATTTATTTGAACAGTATAATATGTTGGATTGTCCATTACAACTAAGCAATTTTGAGAAAGATTCGGGATAAGTTAATTTCTTTGACCCATTTAGAAAAATTTCTAAATTCATCTTATTGTGATAGTTTCCACTTTTTGTTTTGAAAATAAGAAATGCATTTGATACAAATCCCTGCTCTGAACCAGCATAAACAATAATCCACCTCTGTTCTGCACCATCATTTTTCACTACTCTCGTTTCTGGGTCTTGTCAACATTAACTCACAGTGTACCAGGGATGAATCCAGGTTTCATCAAAATATACCACAGGATCGTTTTGGTCCCCTAATTTATCATTTTCTCTCATTCTTATTAAATATCTAGCTCTCCATGCTAATATTTTGTTTTTCTCCATTAAAATTAGTCTTTATTTTTACACTTTTTAAACTTAAACCCCATTTTTACAATGCTGTTCTCAATCTTGCTTTGCTACCACTGAAATTATTATTATTGTTGTTGTTATTAGCACCACGTCTTACTACCCTTTCAGGCTATACACACTTACGCTAATGTGTAATGATAGGGTGATTGTGGGATGAAATTGAGGACCTACAGCTTAACGTGGAATCTGAACCACGGTGGAGGCCTGGTATTCTCCACATTCACAAGTTGTGATTAATACACGTCTTCTCAGAGGTGAAGGAAGTGTTTGGTAATCAGATAAATCTGTGCCGGGACCGAGGAGTGAACCCCGGACCCCGAGCACAGAAATCTGACACCTTACCCCTAGACCACCAGGTCACCACCACTGAAATTGATTTCTTCTTTTACGACTTGAAATAATCTATTTAAAGTTGGTATTTCCTTTTCAACAATGTAGAACCTCTCTATAATTTGTCGAATGACACACAGATCAAAATCGTCAAAAACAATGTTTCTGCGGCTGTGTTTGTGCTTTTTTTCTGGAGTTGAAAGTTTTGTTCGTATCCCACTTGCCATACTTCTTTACTTTCAAATTTTACAAATAATATTCTCTAATTATCCTGTAGCTTCTGCTGCACATTTTGTGACACTTTCAACAGGGTGCTTATAATGTCCCGATAGTTTTTCACAAAAAAAAAATTACATTTGAAATAATTTTGCGTCCTTCACTATGACTAGTTGGTTTAGCATGCTTATTTGAAGCCATTTTAAAATCACTTTACTTACCTTGTATTTAAAGTTGATTAGGTATCCATAATGTTTGTCAAAAGAGGTAAAAATAAAGTAAAAACATTCTAAAATAAAATACAGAAAGTCCTAAACTATCAAACTTATGCACCCTCCTTGGTAAGCTGACCGGAGTGTACACACAAGAACGTCAAGATAATGACTGATGACATGCATCATTGGTCTCCTTCATTCTTCAAGTAGTTGACATTATTTCCGCATGAAATGTTTACTGTGTCAAGTAATATCTGCAATATTAACTGTTAGTATTATAGTAACTTCAAATATACAAAATAAATATGTGGAAATGTTCTTGGTAGGTGCTGTAATTTCATATTTCTAAATTATATTATATTTATAAGAAGGTATATGAGAGGTGGATAGAAACATAAGAAAACAAACCTTATATGCCTTTTACAATGAAAAGAACAACACACTTTACATTACTGTCATTGGACAAAGAGATAGGCTAATGGCTGCCTCTTGAATAAAATGGATCGTTACCACCCAATCCCTCGACATAGGTTTCATTCTATCGGGACTCATCAGGGAGTAATGCAAAACCCGCAACACAACTTCCTAAACTAGGAAACCAAAAAACAAAAGGGATTAAAAGGAAAATGGTAAATAATGATAGGACATTTAAAAAGGACCATGTCAAAAGAACAAATAACTTATGTTACTTTTTCTCCCTTTTGTGTTTTTTAGTTTCCTCTTTTAAGAAGTTGTGTTGCACGTTTCACACTCCTCCCTGATGAGTTTAAATAGAATGGAACCTAAGCTGGGGGATTGGGCTGTAACGATTGATTTTCTACAAGAATCGGCCATTAGGTACCGCTTTGTCCAGTGGCAGTAGTGTTAAGTGTGAACTGTGTTCTCCTTTTCTTTGTAAAAGCCATATTTTGTTTGTTTCTTTTATATGTTTCTATCCACCCCTCCTGGATACCTTCTTCCAAATATAATACAATTACCTCAATAAGCAAAAGAGATTTTCCTTAAAGAAATTTCAAAATTATAATTATCAATATAGTTGACTGATTATAAAGCTCTGGATAAATATTGACTCTAAGAAGATTGATTTTACACCTCCACCTATACACATGTATGTGTAGTTTGTCTTACACACCATTAACAATTCTTAACAACTTATTTGTTGAGCTGAACTGCTTGTTATGCTCAGTGCATATTGAGCACCTGAGCTAACCACCACACACCTTATTACAGGGCAAGAATGACCTTCAGACTGAAGCAGACCGGTCTGCACAGAGGTGTATCTTGGCATCACTATCGCAACAGTTCCCTGAAGTGACCATCATTGGAGAAGAAGAACCCTCCTTCTGCGAGGTTCCTTCTGATTGGGTGGTCACCGATAGTGACCCGGAGGTCCTGAAGATGGCCTGTCCTGCATACTTGCAAAACATTGATGACAAAGATGTAACAATCTTGAGATATAACTTGTCATTACCTACTTTAAGTGTGCAAATTAAGGCATGAAATTAATGTATTTTCTTGATTATAAGACACCATCTATTGTAAGATGCACCTTAATTTTTGAGTACCTCCAACAGAAAAAAATAACTTCAATTTTAAGAAAACAAATTCAAATAAAATGCTAAAATATCCAATACCTAAGAAATGTATTTATCACAGTGTCACCATATAATCCAAACAAGTAGTAGTGGTACTAAAACAAATTGTGGAATTCAATTTACTAACAAAAATAGTATTTTTGAGCAATAAAAATCTTAAGCACAACTTCCTTCAAACGGGGAAGTAAAGCCATTGGTCCCATGTCGATTGTGGCGTGTAAAAGAACTCTGGAAAGGATGTTAAAATACCCTTCCAGCTAAAATTGGAAGGTACTTTTGCTCTCGTTCATAGAAATTCTCGTGTGCTGATATAATCAATCGTTTTAGAAAGTGCACAATAAATACCTGAAATAAATACATTATAGACACACTGCACAATAATGTAAAGTAAGTGAGAGTGAAGGAAACCAACCTGAAAGGACAGTTAAGTTAGGCTTGGATAGAAACAAAACACATTTCTCTTTCTTTTATTCTTACACTTTTACACTTCCCATTTCTTCAAACTTCTACAGCTTCACATTGGTTTTGAATTTTTGGAAATATTCATTTTTCAATTCATCATTGGTGAAATGTGGATTTTCCCTTTCCCATTGATAAAGTAATGGTTGAGGATTGGATGTTGTGCTTATCCTAGTCTTAAGATATATTATAAGGCATATGAAGTTACGACAGGCCTAGCTAGCCAGTAGTGGAAAATATATTGCTTGGATTAAAAAAACTGACCCAGGCTAGAAACAGTAATGTATGTAAAAAAAATCATTTGAGTCAGTGTGTTGGGAATTGGTTCATGCTAGTTCAAGTAGGTTGACTATTGGTGATCTCCCTAGTCAGTAACAAATAATCAGGATCAACATGATCAGCAAACTAACTGATTCTGCCCAACCCTAATGAAAACTATTTATATTATAACAATAACAAAGTTCCTCAACCATGCAATAACCACCAAAAATACAATTTTTATATATGTTCATAAGGAAATATCAAATATATTTTAAAAAATCTCTAAATTACATTTGGTGGTCACTTCTTTCATTTCAACAGGTGCACTACTGCAATGCTTATTTTAAATATTACGTGTATTTCACTATAAAATGAACAGTTGCCTAATGACCTAAAGGTACCGTATATTAAAACAATGTGTAAACACTGTGCAATGATGTAATGTAAGTAATGGGGTAGCAAGCCAATCTGAAAGGATATTTAGGTAAGCTTTTGGTATATATAAATAGTTTTTTTTATCAAGGCCTAACCCAACTATCCTTTCAAGTTGACTTCACTCTCTATCATTCATTTCATCACTATCAACTCTTTCCACCCTTTGGCAGGATCAGTTTAGTAAAATGCCTCTATCTACCTCTTTCCTCCTACCACTTCTCCTACCGAACTTCCTCCTTTATTTGCTTCCATTCTTCTCTTCTCACTTACCCATGTGCTGTTTTCTGCTCTTCCCATTTCTTTTTTTTAGTTCCCTCGGTGTCATTTTCCTACATACTTAATATCCATCCTACTCCTTGGGATTCTTTCTCTTTTTATCCTAAATACATGTCCATACCATCTCACCCTTGCTTCTTCTATTATTTCATGCATTCCCTGTACCCACATTCTTGCCCGGATAACTTCATTACTAATTATAATAGCTATTCTTGTGCCAGCTAGCAAACTTCATTCCATTAAACTTCAGGATCTTGGTCCCTCTTACATCCAATGTCCATGTTTCTGCTGCAAATGTAACTATGCTTACAAAGTACATCCTATATATCACTTACCCTTCATGGGTACATTTATTCTTCTTATCAGGTCACTTAGGCACCTGCAGAGCACCTCCCTCTGCTGCCCTCTTATTAGATTATCTCTACTCCCAACTTTTGCTTAAATCACACTTGCAAGATATTTTACACTCTGTTCATTTCTTTGCTCTACTCCATCCAGCTTTATAGTTTTTCTAGTTATTATCCTCATCCTTGTCACTATAGTAATAATACTTACCACCGGGTCTTACTACCCGTTCGGGTTATACACTAGTCATCACTATAACTTATCTCTTTGTAAAACTAAATTCACTCTATATTCTTCCACTTCCTCATTCCCTTGCTGTAGCTATTCCTGTATTTCCTCTTCAATTTCCCCCATACCAACAAGTCATCAGCAAACATAATTACTTTCATTTTTTCTTCCAGAAGTTTCCTTTCAATGTTATTCATGACCATTTCTATTACAAATAATTGTGGTAAGATAGCACTCCTCTGCTTCACTGCATTTTTAATTTGTACTACTCCGTCCACCCTTTTTCCATCTTACCTTAGTTTATCCTCCTACATACACTCTTTACTCTCATCAATGATTACACTTTTCACTCCTGCCTCATCCTTCTTTTCCAAACTTAATTAATATCCACACTTATGCCTTATCCACATCCATTAATACCATTAGCAAGGCCTTCCCAAACTCATACCTTTTCCCATCAGCTGCTGTATGGCAAAATTAGGTCTATTGTAGATATAATAGACTCCAAATCTGTGATCCTCTATCCACCTTCTTCAATTTTTTCCCTCTTTCTCTCCAGTATACAGTGTCAGAAAAAAGTTTAAGACCACCTTTACAATACTAAAAATACTAATTTGTTTACTGGTCTTTTTACTTTATTAACTCTCTCTTAATTTTATGTAAATATACATTAAAAATGAAAGATTTTGGCGATAATAAAATTACTGTAACTCAAACGGTTCAGAAGTTAAGCATATTTAAATATTAAAACACACAACCAAAAATTACTAAAAAATGCAAATTTTAAAAACAATAAAAAATTAAAGTTCAAAAATGGGTGGACATAGAGCAATGGTTTTTGGTCTCCAAAAAGTGTTGACACAAAGCTTAGTAATTAAAAACCTTAATTTATTTTACTAAATTACTACTTAACCTTTAAGTGGCTTAATTTTTTTAAATCAAGAGGAAAATCTATGACTTTTAAGATTTGTATTAGCTTCATTTAAAATTACTTCTTTTTACTTACTCCTAGCATTATGTTATTTCTTATCTCTTTGGAAGTGGATTGGCACACCTGTTTCATCAGTTTCCTCCAATCAGCTGATTTTAATGTGATCAATTTGAGGTTATTGTATGCATTTTGTGTTTGTGAGTCAAGATGGGGAAAAAATCAGTATTATACCAAATTAAGTGGCAAATCATTGGTTTAATGAAGGCTTGAGCGTCACAAAGACAAATTGTTGATATTGTTTGAGTGTCAAAACATGTGTGCAACAAACAATCAAACAATATAATGAGTTTGGAACCATGAACCATCACCAACCGACCTAGGGCAGGCTCTCCCAGGAAAACATCTAAGACAAGACTGTAGGCTGCTGCAGCTTTGTAAAAAAAAGATAGAAATGCTAGCTGCAGTGATCTTCTCAGGGAACTGAAGTCTTCCTGTGATATATTAACATAACTAAGCAAACTGTATGCAACCGTTAAAATGAAGCAGGCCTAGGTTCCTATTTTGCAATCTGCAAACCTCTGTTAAATGAGAAACACAAAAAATGACTTCAGTTTTGCAAGTAATATTTAGGGTGGCTTAAAGAAGCTTGGGAGAGTAATATTTTCAGATGAGTGCCACTTTGAAATATTCCCTCTGAATAAGGTTAGAGTTTACAGGAGAATAAAAAAAAAAAATTTGCCAGCCTGTGTCGCCCCTGAAGTCCAACAAGGTGGAGATGCAATCATGATCTGGGGTTGCATCACTTCAGAGGGGCCTGGAGACTGTAAGGTTGTAAATGGTACTATGAACAGTGACAAATATTTTGAAATTATGCAGGAAACTATGATTCCTTCAGCACAGAGGCTCCTTGAGGAAAATTAAATCTATCAGCAGGACAACACCCCATGTCATCGGTCCAAGGCAACAAGGACATGGTTTGATACCCAGGACATAGAACTGCTTCCCTGGCCACCACGTAGTCCAGACCTCAACACAAATGAAAATCTATGGAACCCCATGGCATATTGATTGGCAAAGCAGAAGCCCAAAAACTGACCAGAACTGAGATTGGCAGTACAAAGCCTATGGCAAAAAGTGACGTGTGAAAATGTAGGAAACTAATCCACTCCATGCCTAACAGGATCAAAGCAAGTCTAGAGGGGGTCTTTTGACTACTAAACATGGGAATGTAAACTATATTTTTTTTAGTCATATTGATTACTAAACATTATAATGCAACCCAAACTATTTTTTTGTAATATTCTGAGTAGGTAAAAAAATATTGAAATGTGGAAAATTGTGTTTTTAATAGGTGGTCTTAAAACTTTTTTCTGACGCTGTATTCTCATATATTTTTGTACAGTGGCCCATCAGAGTTAAGTATTACCCTATAGTTTGTTATAATTCCCTTCTTCCAGTCTTTTGGTACCCTGTTATTTTTCTACATAGTTTTCAGCACATTATTGTGAAGTGTTTTCACACTGTTTTCAAATAGAGCCCTCAAATCCTTAGGAGATTCGAGATTAAAGGATTTGATAAAGTATCAGATTCGAGGTCCAGAAAAAAAGACATAGTCAAATTTGAATTTGAATTATTTGAAATCGGTTTTGGAGCTATAATATTACTTATTGCTGGTTCAACCTGACTTAATTATCGGACAAATTATTTAATCATTTGTTTAACATCCATTAATTTAACACTTAAGTGAATGTATGAATATTATGACTACATTCTAACTAATAATGTTAACATTTGGTTGTGATTTATAGTTTCTCTATGGTCATCATTTTTTCCAATATTCGGATTTGGATGTGAATTTAAGATTCCTAAGTATAATGAAGATTCAGATTCTTAAAATAGTGGACCTGACTCAACTCTGTTATTTATTGTTTGTATACATATTTTATAAGAAATTAGCTACAATTACTAAACTAGAAGTGGTGCTTGTTATGTATGCACCGGTCTACCTTGTTGCAGGCGCTTCTTGGCTAGTGTTTAGTTGAATGTTTTGTTTTTTGGCAGGTCGTTATCTGGGTGGATCCTTTGGATGGAACATCGGAATACACACAAGGTAACAAAAAATTGACTTCCTCTACTTTATGGGGATGTAATTTTGCCCTAAGAAATCTTTTACTTTCTCATATAGCTAAAGTATAGTATTCTAAAACATTTTCAACCTCAAGACTACTTATTGACATTTTATGTGCCCCTGACTCATAAACCTGGGTTATACAATTATGTCTGTCTGTACATGGCGTTACAGCTATAACATTTGACGGATTTTATTCACACTTGAAATTTATATGTTATATATTCATATTTTGAGTCAAAATTATGATTTTAGCTCTGACTCTAAAATTAAGTAGTTTTTTGATTGATTTTCTTAATTCAAATTTGTTTTTAAGTCCCTAGACAATTTTGTTCGAAATAGATTTTTGAGGAGTTATTTACATGATTAATATAGGCCTATCACTATAGGGCATTACCCGTCTTGGTGGCATAGTTAGATAGTTCGCGCTAGTTTCATATTGAGCTAGAGTGCTGAAGACGGGAGATCGAGGTTCAAATTTCACTCTGGTGAACTGGAAAATGGGGTTTGGGGGGGGGGGGTTCCTAAATGATTTTCCACTCTCCCTCGACACAAATGTGGGTTCACTTCCTCCCTCTAAATTCAACCTTCCCAATTCCTAACTCATTAGTGTCATTAATACTTAAGCGTGTAACCCGAATGGGTAGTAAGATGCAGTACTAAATAAATAAAAATAAGACTATAGGGTGTTCACTTGTTTCCAAAGAAAAAAATAACTTTAGAGCCCATCTCACGGCCAATTAACTGGGCTATCAGCTACACTATTACTCCAAGAACAATAAATCACATTAAGCTGCAGTTTTCTGTACAAAACCTACAAACTAACTTAACCTAGTTTAAGTTTACACACAATATATAATTGGCAAGGTTAGTATATTTGACACAGGAAACTTCAGATTAATCCTTAATGGCTCACTAATGATTATTCACCCATCTTCTTGAGGTCATTGCTATCACAGTTAATTTTTTAACCACCCATATCATTGTCTCTCATTACATTAAGCCTCCTAAAACCATGAGTCAAGTGTTCCACACTTAATGATAAAATTATTTCACTGGATTGAGTTTTTTATATGACTCGTCTGTACAGGTCTGCTGGAGCATGTGACAGTGTTGATTGGTGTGGCAGTGGGAGACAAGGCAGTGGGCGGTGTCATTCACCAGCCTTACTACAACTACAAGCAGCAGCGAGAAGGGGGTGAAGTGGAAGAGATGGGGCGACCCTGTGGGTATAGTAGGGGGTGGGGTTGGAGGGTTCGTTCCCACCTCTGCCCCTGAAGGCTGTCGAATACTCACTACCACACGTTCTCATTCTACTCCAGTGGTACAGGCGGCCCTGGATGCCCTCCAGCCTGATGAGGTCATTAGGGTCGGCGGCGCAGGTCACAAGGTAACTAGAGGTGGCAGTTGGCTTGGACACTAAGACTAGCAAGGGGACTGTTTTTGGAATACTCACAAAGAGTCTATTCTATTAACTAAAGTAATGTATAATCCAAACGGTTACTAAAACACAGTGGGAAAAAATATACCGGACTTATAGCCTGCAGGGGATTACTGTTGTGATGATTGTGGCAGAAAGTCTTTAGATTATTATTGTTTGAATGCTGATTGACTAAGGGTCTGGACAACTGGACGCCAAATACCCCCACTTTTTTTTCTAGCATAATGTATTGCACTCTTTTTTTTTTAAATTAAATATTTCTCAATTGAAATTTAAATGTGATGGGTAAAAACTAGCATAATGCGCACATAATATTTTGTTTAGATGTTCTTTGGCTTGTATTAATGCATTGCAATATTATGTGCAACACCATGTAAAAACGAAATAGTCCCTAACTAGTCTTAAGATTCTAGCATCGACTTCTCAATATTTTCTTTTCTTCGGCATGGGCTCATGTCCAGCTATAAGATGCTCATAGTAGATATCTCTATCAGCTTGTACTTTACACAGAGCATCAATACATTTTCATATTGTGGGATGTTGCATGCCCAGCTCAGTTTCTAGCCTACAATGTGCAGCTTCAGCATGATTGTTAGTATGATCTGTACCATTTAATACTCTTGTGTAACGATTCCACATATTTGGTGGAAATAATGCCACTCATCATCCAACACCTCTGCGATTTATGCGCGCTATATAATTATCTTCAAACCAGTCTATCAGGAGCTGCAAGTTGTCTAGAAGTACTTCTGCCAACAAATCTAAAGTGTGGTCTAAATCATTTTCTGGTACAAATGCCAGAGCTGATATCATCCTTGCTTTAAAATAAAACTCAGCATTTTTGTTGTATTGTTGAATAAGTTCCAACACACATATTTGTTTATATATGTTATGTGTTAGATGGTTAAAACAACCATGTATTTAAACTTGGGAAAACACAATGTAATAGCATTTATTTCAGCGGATTCAAAGTCTCATGAAAATGTTTGTGGTTGAAAGGTAGGTTCAATTTCTCGTGACATTTCAAAAAGTCATACGTACATAGCTCTTTGTTTATTAGGTACAAGTGCATATATAATTGGATGCGTCCCTCCAAATTACCTACCAAGCACAGTATAGATTTGTGCAAACAGCAGTGGGGCAGTCTTAAATGTTCCATCTCTATATAAGGCCTCTGTGTCATGTAATATTTGCAGATTACGTTGTCTACCAAAAATAGGATTTTATTAGCATCTGGTCCACTATCGGAAATTAAGAAATTTTCTTCAACTTCCTTTTCAAATCCATACATTTTATATTGATCAGGAATTATCAGTGTCTGAAGATTTGCTGTAACTGGAGAGGCAGCATTTATTTCGCTTACGGAGAACTACTTTTTTAAGCATCTGCTTTTAAAAGTAGCCCAGGCACTCAAAAAACTTTTTAGATTACTGTACGAATTTTGTTACGGTTAACAATAATTTACATTGTATACTGTTTTATACCTTCTCGGGGTTTAGATGGTACGTAAAATCATATATCAATATAAGAAAGAGCAAGGAGAGGGTAGGTTTGAAAAATATAAATTTAATTAATCATAAGGCAGAACAAGATATATATTGCATCTTAGGAACACCATCTCAAATAACATGGTCTCTAAACTTGACTGTGTCAAGTTACCTATTAGATTGCTGGGCAGAGACAAAAGTAAACATGACGTGAAGCACCCATTAGCTGTACGATAACAGATTATAAAAGCTAGAAACAATCTGTCTGCTTGATACATTAACATGGAACATTTTGCAGACAATTATACCGGGCAAGTTCAAAGTCTGTGTTTTTGGCTATTACCTTTTCTTAGGCTGGTACACGACCCATTGGTATAAGTCAGTAGGGCAACAATGATACAATAGTTGGGCACCCCAAAAAGGAGGCGAGCAACACAAATTAAAGACAAAAAATTAGAAACCACAAGCCCTGCCAGAAGGGCTGAAGCGGCCCACAAGTTGAACACCCAAGCAGGGTACAACATAAATTAAACATGAAATATTAAATACCAAGAGCCGTTTCGGAAGTGCTGAAGCGTCTCACAAGTTGAACACCCATGCAGTGTACAACATAAATTAAACATGCCTTAATAGGCACCGCCCCAAGGCCCTGAACAATCAGAACTATCTCTTTCCTGGCTAACCACCTCGAAGACTGCAAAATAATCATACGGGTTAAGGTGTGGGACTCACTCCATTGAAACTGCTGGTCCAAGGACTCAGTAGGAAACTCGCGTGAAGCGCGAGAGGATACCATTAGATATAAAAACTATGACAGACATTAAGTTATATAATAGGCTAATCCTTTAAACTAATATTCCCTAAAGACTACAATGTGAGTCCAGCCATGGTACAGGCTATTCACATTCTTTTATTGATCTATCAAAGTCCAGGTTACTTTCTACGGTCCGGTTGTTACCTCGGCGAGAATATCTTGATCACCAATAAATGTAGGCTAAGTTTGTTGAGAGACGACTGTCTAGAAGACGTTGATTAATAGCAATCATATTGTTGCCAAGCGAACCACGGAGCTTTATAGCGGTCAAACACACTGCATGCTGGAACGGGCGAGAAGAGGGGTGATTAATGTCTAGGGGATCTGGAAGGTTGACTCCGCCTAGTGAGCTGGCTGAGTGCCGTCTTCAGTTGATCCAGAAACTCGGACTGGTCAAGTGCGATATAATTGAATAGCACGGTCCCCCCACCATTCTGGCAGCATCACTTCTGATGGGGCCGAATCGTTCCATGAAGTATCCAAGACGTTGGTATGTAACACAGACATCTATGTACTACAAAACTTGTATGTAGATCAGGGAAGAATAATATGTGTGCGTATTTTACCCATGATTAGTTGCTTCAAATTTTAGGGCCGAAAAAGGGCTGAACTGGTTTAGCCCGTTACAGTTTCTATTGTAAAGATTATTGCTACATTAATTTTATGCTCAAGATTTCTGCATGGGCTTAGCTCTTCAAATATTGCATAACACTTCTATGATTTAGTGGATGATGCTGGGGGGACAAAGGGTTTAAAAAAGGGGAGGGAGACTCCAGGCTGAGCTTCACTTTTATTTATGAGGGTGAATGGGGTTACTTAATGATAACACTACTCGGAATAGTCTTAAGAGTTAAAAGGGTTTCAAAATATATACAAAAAGATGTACGTCTCTTCTGGTAAAAAGGGACCAACTCTAACATTCTGGTTTTAATATTGTATAGGAAATAGAAAACAATATTTGTTGGGGCTAAATGTGCTATTATAAATGCACATCGACATAAAAACAATGTGTGGAAACTGGAGTCACTTGAAAAATAGTTACTTTATTTATTTATCAATTTATCAAAAACATATAAAAATCCATTTCCTACGTACTTTTGTTTGTCACGTTGTGACACATTTTTTTGTTCCATTTAATCAAAACCACTCTGGTAGACGACACCTAATGAAGTGAAGAAGAAAAAAGTAATGGTACTTGGGTGAGTGGGTAAATTCTAAGAATACTCAAATCAAAGCTCGTAACACCTGCACCGCATAGCTATGAACTGGATAATAGAAAAGTAATAGTAATGGGGGGGAGTGGAGGAATTTTAAGAATAAACAAACCAAATCTCTTAGCACCTGCACCAGAAATAATTCATATCTTAAATGTATTATAATATGGGTGATATTATTTTAATCTATTACATAGGGATGCATATAAATGTTACTTATTATTCATCTATATGATTTATTTTGCGCACAATTCTTATTTTTATTTTTTTTTTGTTTTTTTCCTTCAAAATTTCATCATATCAAATAGTCTAATTTAATAAATTTAAATTAATTAAGTTTCCCTCTACTAAGATTTTTTTTAAACCACTCCAAAAATCAATATTTAAGTAATTAAAAACTATATAATGTTGTGCTTAAAAATATGATTAATTAATAAAAAGTGTATTAATCACAACTTGTGAATGTGGGGAATGCCAGGCCTCCACCATTGTTCGGATTCCACATTAAACTGTAGGTCCTCCATTTAATCTCACAATTACCCTAACCATTACACATTAGCGTAAGTGCGTAAACCCGAATGGGTAGTAAGACGCGGTGCTAATAATAAGAATAATTTAAAAAAACGTTCATTTTTAGCTTTAACCATCACTTTAATTCTAATTAAAAATATATGAAAAAGGGTGCAATTTTTATATTAAAAAAAAAGTTCATTGCTTTATGCTAGAAAAAAGTTAATAAAAAAAGATGAATTTTTTTGGCGCCCAGTTGTCCTAGATAGCTCAAGGGATTACTTTTGCATTGCTGGCTAACTGTAACTTAAATCTAAGATGTATTAGATATTAAACTAATGGTTCTTGATTTCATATAGTTGAGTTGATCCAGAAGTAATAACTAATGTATATTGAGTTCCTTAAAGAACAATACACTATACACAGTTTTAACTGTCTAATTGAGTGTGTATTTTGTTTTTTAGGTCATGATGCTGATAGAAGGTAAGGCACATGCTTATGTATTCGCAAGCAAGGGCTGCAAAAAATGGGACACATGCGCCCCAGAGGCAGTGTTGATTGCCACAGGGGGTCATCTCACTGACCTACATGGGGACTCATACAAGTATCACAAAGATATACCTCACCCCAACACAGGGGGTGTGCTTGCAACTGGTCATGGTCAGGATCATGACTGGTATCTGGCCAAATTGCCTGACGCAGTTCGTCAAGCGCTTGTCTAGGTCAAGACTATGGCCATGTGAGTTTTATTTCGTTCGAGTCTTGGTTGTCTATCCTCTTACAAATATAATAATCTTGTTATTTAATTAGGGCTCCAAGTTATCCTAATTTTGGGTACACAACTTCTTCTGGAAGGCACACAAGAACATGTGAAACCAATATTATTTATGGAGTGTTCAGATAAAGCTAATAATTTTTATTTATAAACAAAATATTTTATAATCCACATGCTTAGGATAATTTTTTTAACCATAAAATGGCAGCCTCATTTATCAAAAACCTTTAATCAATGAATAATATATAGGAGTGCGTGTAGAAGGCCGATCATTTTTCTTCTAAGATGTGCTCAATGTTTAAACTTGTAAATTTTATACTACATAATATTATTATTACTATTTATTATTATTATTATTATTATTATAGTAGTAGTAGTAGTTAGTAGTAGTAGTAGTAGTAGTAGTAGTAGTAGTATTGTTACTAGTGCTGCTGCTACACCACCACCACCACCACACCCCACCACCACCACCACCACCACCACCACCACCACACCACCACCACCACTACTACTACTACTACTACTACTACTATTATGATTTAGAGGCGCGTCAACACACAGAGGTCATTAGCGCCTTAGCTCACATGTTGAATAAAGGTACAAAACCCTATGTTTGGGAAACCAAATTTGATAAACAATAAAATAGCTGCAAAAATAACACAATCTTTTTTCAAGTCAAAACTCTAGTATAAAAGGTTTGCGTTTGCATAATAATGGTAAGAACACTCTAGGGAGGATGGTAGATATGCGGGTTAAAAAGGCTAATAAAACTTATTTCATAATCATAAATTAAGTCATGTGATCTACAACCACCACTTTTAAGAACCATCAATTCCTATAAAATAAAAATGTCACTATTCCGATTCTTAAAATTTAACTTAGATTTTTCAATTCATGATTTAATTTCTTCAACATTTACGATTTAAATCTTTAGCCTTACATCCAACCTATCTCACATTTGTATTAATATTTTATTTATTTTTATTTTATAACTATTCTGTAATATATTTGAAAAAACAACTAAAAAGTGACCTGCCTCGGTGGCGTAGTTGGCTAACGCGCTAGTCGTGTTGAGCTCAACTGCTGAGGACGGGGAGATTGAGGTTGGAATCTCGGTCGGGTGAACTGGGGGTGGTTTTTCTCAAATGGTTTTCTACTCTACCTCCATGCAAATGCAGATTAACTTCCTCTAATTCAACCCTCCCAATTCCTAATCCATTAGCGTAATTAGTACTTAAAGCGTATAACCCGAACGGGTAGTAAGACGCGGTGCTAAATAATAATAAATAATAACTAAAAAGTGTGGATATTTATAAAAAGTCTAACTTTTTTTTTTTTTTTTTTTTTTTAATACACAATCTTCATGTTGAGTACATTTACAATTTGCCGAAACTAAAGTTAAACAGCAAAATAATTAATAATGGTCACAATGAAAAATTAACCCATTCTCAATGTTGCCTTTTCATTTGAATGCCAGAATTTTCATTTACTGGAATTTGACTCAAGGTAAAGCAAATTATAATATTCAGTAGGGGTGTGCAAATATTTGGATATTTTCTAATATCAATTTTGGAATGATTCCTATTCAAACTGCACATATTCAATTATTAAATTTGGAATTATTTGCGCATTTTCGCATATCAGTAAACACATATTGGTTTGTTAAATTTCCCCACACATTGTTATATAGTAATAAACAATTTATTAAAGTAGACTGATTATCCATAGTCACATTTACCAAGGCAGTAGAAAAATATGTAATTTTTTTAATAACATTTTAAAATATTATTTAATATGTATGAAATAAGTACATTGAACAAAAAAAAATTGTAATAAATAAAATGATAGAATAGTAGGAAAATTGTAGAACACAAATATAATTAAAAACACACATATTTTCACACTTTAATATTTCGGTGCTATTAAAGCATTTACTACTTCATATTGTCTACTATAAATATTTATTTTAACCATTTTATTTTTCATTTAAAAGTATAAACATTAACTTTTATTAGCATTTCAAATTGAATTGAAATAAATTTCCTATTAAAATAATGCATTGTGAATTTTGTAATAAGATAATTTCTTGCGAGAGCCCATGCAAGGTCCATGCACAACTGCACACAGTGGAATGTAATTTGGAGCAAAAGAATTGATCTTGCACAGTTATTACACTAAGGATTAATGAACGAAATATGAAACATTTCAAATTTCTAACTGCTTGTCTTATAGGGCAAATAAAGTTACTGAAGTATATTTTTTGGAGATAATAATAAGCTCATTAAAATGTCTAAATGTCAATTTTATAAAAAAATATTTTTTAAAGTCTATAAAAAGAATATTGAAACCATTTTAACCATTTCTCTCTACTATATTTTTATAAACTTTTTTCAAAAGTATTTTCTATTTATAAAAATGTGTTATAATTTTAATTACATAATTATATTGTTTTCGTATATTTTTAAAAGTACAAATATTACAAATGTGGTATTTAAACTTAATGTTTGTTTTAATAAGTAACTCTTAACATTTAAAATTATGAATATACTTTAATTAAACTAAAACACTTGAGCTTTTTGAAATATTCACTCTAATGAAAAAACCCAAGCTCACAGACCCCCACTTTCAATGCCTATAACTGTAGGCTTAAGTACTGTGTTCTTCACACTTGTCTGACCTTATCTTCTTAGATATAGCTTAGGTATATATTTTATTTCTCCAAATAATACTAGGTTTGTATTATTTCTTAAAATTTGGAGTAATTCTGCCATCACCCAATGCTTTTCCTTGATCTAGTTCTGCTAGAGCTTTATTGAATTCTTCTCATAAAATGGGGGGTCCCTTTTCTTCCTCTACTACACACTTTTTGTTTCCTAATGTATCATTTCTTGATGTTGGCCTGTTGTGCAAGGTTTCTACATATTCTTTAACCATCTTTCTGCAGTATTGTTTAAAAAAGAGTTGGTTTAGCTTTGCTTTTTATCTCATTTACTCTCATTTTACATTCTCCAAAATTTCTCTCCAAAAAATATGACTTTTCATTGTCTTCTTTCTTCATATTTTTATTAAACTCTGTATGTCATACTGTACTAATCCATTCTTTTTAGCTACCTTTGACATTCTTTTATCAAATTCCTGTATATTCATATTGCTTCATTATCTCCCCTTAATCTTGTACTTCCACTTTCTTCTCTGGGTTGTATCACTTCCAAGTTCACTCAAGATTGCTACATGTTCCTAAGCAGCTTCTCTAAATGTATCTCTAAAATTTTAGCATTTACTTTGTATATTCTTACTTCTTTACTTCTCTCTTCACTTTTCTGCATTCCACTTGTGGTGATTAATTATCAAAGAAAATATTAAAATTACAATTCTGCTTTGAGAATATTTTATTTACTCAATTTAGGTTTGCTTCAAATAAAAAAGTGGACGTTGCACACCCCTCTCAGATCTTCATAGACTAGGTGAACGCAGCACTAGATTAACTGATAGTTGTAATTGTCTCATAGAATGAATTTTCATTCCGAGGGTTTGATCATCTTAGTTTATTCCAGACAAATAGTGTCTTGTATGTTATAGCTATCTGTTAGCTAGCTTGGTTGATATCCAGAGGCTGTCAGACTTTACACAGAAAGTGGTCTAAAAATATTGTAGCATGAAATGTTTAAACACCCTAAATAAAATTGCTTATTCAAACTTCAAGGAGTACTTCTAAGCTATTAATTAGCTTGAAATAAAATAATAATATTTTATATTGAAAATGTTTTGACTCAAATGTTTAGACGGTTCAACATTTTAATGTTGACCAAAACGTTATATGTTTCTGGCCAAATCCAGAAAATTATATATATATAATTCTAACATGTATATTTACATACGCTCGCTGTCAAATTATTAGTTCTTATTAAAAACCAATCAAATAATTTTATTTGGGTGTCTGTGCAATAATATTATAATTATTATTTAATTTGTTGAAATGTCACAAAGGACCATTCCAAGTTGTTGTTTTTTTTGTTTTGTTTTACAAATATACAGTATTATACCATGTTTGATATAAATACACCTAATTATTTTGTTGGATTGGTTTTCAAAATAGTGTTTGTAATTTTTTAAGTGGTACCGGTATTAATGATTTTTTGTTATTTTGTATTTTAGATATATTTTAGTAGTACCACTTTTGTGCCGTTGTTTTTGTAAAAGTGAAATCTATTTTAAAATGTATATATGAGTTCCAAATATATTTTCAACTATAGATTTAAGAATTATTCCTTACTGGCTATAATAGCTTAATAATTTTCATGTACTTTAAATTAGGATCCCAAACTTTTAGATTCTTCATTCTATAGAACCAAACTATTTTAAATTATTGTGTGAACTACTTTAAATAGCTACCAAGCTTTTTGTTGAAATTTATTTTTTTCACACATGAATTACATTGTTAGAATTTTACCATGGCTGTTCACCCTGTATAGCCAATCTTTGACACATTTAATTAGGGCTTGTCCACCAAATGGGCGCTAGTAACAAGTCGGAATTTTTTGGGAATATAAAACCTTTAAATAAAATGTTAAGGAAATATTTTCTTTTCTAAAAAGCTTTTGAAAATTAATATATTATAGTGATTGCAGGTAAAGCCCGATACTTAAATCCTTGACAATGTGTTATTTTACTGTACTGTAGTAATTCTTATATAAATTTAAAGTCTGACCAATTTTATTGCATAAAAATAAAACAGCATGTTTGGACTTTTTGATAAGAATAATATACTTTTTAGTTTGTTTTAATCTTCAAACATGACAATGAAATATTTATGTGTTTAAGTTTTTTTATCTATTGTAGCTAAAAACAATACAGACAGAAAATGTTGTGGCTTTGGCCAGACGAGGGAAAAACTGAATGTTGCCGGCTCAATACTAACCGAGGAAACTAATATTGAGCATAAACCTAGTTTATTTGGCAACCCCAGGTGTCTCCAATATTATATTACACTGTTTTGATAATTTAATGCTCTAGGTGTATAACTGAATGTTTAAGATGTAATAATGATTGTATATGTCAGAGAAACTATTTTATTTTGTCTTGCTGTCAACGCACAAAGCAACCCATGCCACATGGCTGGAACATGAAAGAGTTTTTTTTTGTAATATATATATTTGATAAAAGATTATATTACTGTGTGTTTTATAAATGTTGTAAAGAAGAGGCTTTGAGGCACAAGGGTATATATCCTGCTTGTTCGATTTAGTTGAGATGGCACGCATAAAATTTGTTAGCCTTATTTGGTAAATCCTACTTTTTAAATGCAAACGAGTTTTGTGTGGTCTATTTTAGAGATGAAACTTCTGAAAATGTTATTTTTAAGGAAGAATTAGAGGAAGGAGGTGTGGAGGGTTATTATAAATTTGAAAATGTTCCACCGAGATAAAAGTTTTAAATCCTTGCAGAATTATTTAACTAAATATTTTTATAAACACAAACTATTTTTCAACAATGTTAGGCCATACTGTCCAGGGTTAAAAACTGCACATGTTCCACTTCACAAGCGCATGAAAGCATTTTTGTATATTTGACAAAATTAAGAACATTTAGAGTAAACTAAAAAACCCCACTCTTTCATAGTTGGAAAATTATTCTTTTGGGGTCTAATTTTGGATTCTAAAATACTTCGGCTTATGGATTTTAAACAACACACTTGATAGTTTTGTAGGCCATTTTGATGTTTTAGTTTAAATTTATGAGTTTACAAACACACAAAATAATTTGTAAGCTTACATCATATGAATTTGACTTTCAGAATTGAAGTTGTGATCTTTAAATGGACCTGTAAATAATATTTCAAACTGCAAGTTTTCAGTTATATACCAAATTATTCTAAAAGCATATAGTTGCATAATATTTCTTTTTGTTTTCTGTGTTTTTAATGTGTTTCTTTATATGATAAAGAAATTGATAAACCTAAAGAAAAAGGAAAAATAATCTACTACGAGTAAATTTGATGAAGAGAACCTACCTAAGGAAAGAGGAAAAATTTGGCAAGAATCCAATGCACAAAGGTGACATCTTCCTTTCTTCTGTCTTCTATAGTAGAAGTAGTCACACACGTGTAATAATATTTCGGCATTGTTGCCTTTATCAAACACGAAGAAGGGGAGTTTAAGAAGAAATGAAGAGAAAAATGTGTTGTTTCTATCAGGGGTATCCTTATGCATCAGAGACTCTTCTGTGCCAAATTTGTTTTTAAAAGCAGTGGTGTGGCTGGGAATATCCCAGGGGAAAATGGAGCATTCACTTCAGTAATGTACCAGGATATAGAAATGTAAAATCTATCATTTTAACTTATATATGTTGCCTGTTTTTATTATAAAATATATCTGATTAAACAATCAACAGTTATACTTAAGTTTCACTTTATAATTTTACTTTTGATGTAAACTCCCAAATATTGATTTTTTGTAATGTATCTTCTTTTACACTACTTAAAAAATGCATTGTATAAATAGTAAATTCAATTCTCTATTTGTACAGCACAAAATATCTTTATGTGCCCATGAAGTTGAATGCAAACTAAAGTTCATTCAAAATATCTTCAGGTCTATTTTCTCACTATTTTGGATTCTCTGATCTTACGATGACCAAGATTTTTTGGAACTTTGTTTGGGTGGAGATGCTCCTGGACACACCATTGCTTGCAATCATGTTGGATGTGTCATGTTGACCCCTTGTACTCACTCGTATGTCTTCACAAACTGTTCATTAACAAGTTGAAATAAATGAACTTGTGATTTAACTGTGTAAGTTTTCTTAACATCATGTTTGCATAATCTCCCAACCTCAGGTACCCATATTTACATCATGTTTGCATAATCTCCAACCTTAGGTACCTTTTACATTCGACTGGGTAACCCATGTTTGTATTAGTTTCACACATACCTTGATACAATTGACAACATTTAAAAATAATGCTATGATCTATTTTGTTTACAGTTAATTTTGACCGACAGCTGAAACGTTACTAAAACAAATTCTTTGAAATATAAAATGCCATTATTTTCTTTTATAATGGGCACTATTACCACTTTTTTTTAAATCATGTCTACTCATTTGGGCCATAAGCATATGTTTTAGTTGCATTAATGTGTTAGGGATGAGAAAAATTGAATTTATTATGTTTCTGCTTTTGTGTGGAGGGAGAGGGGAAAACCACCTTCAGTACACCTGATCGTGATCCCAACCCTGAGCTCGTCATCAGCAGTGATTCCTTAAACCATGCAACCGCTGAAACGGTTGCAGTCGGGTACTAATTTCTACAACATGAGGAAATGAGTGAGGTATGGACACAAGTATTAGTACATTCTACCATACACTGCCTCACAGATCAACAATCCTCAGCAATAAAATAAATGAACATTTGCACTGAAATCAATGTTGGTGAAAGAATTTGACCCCAATTTACAAACTATTCATATTTTAACATACCAAACTTTAATTGCGACTGCTTGGCTCTCGAATAATTAGAATTAACCAACTATTGGAACTGCTTTCTCCCAATGATTTTGGATGGGCCATTAGAATCTTCAAATCCTTAAAAAGTTATTCAATATGTGTTTTTTTTCTTCCATATTTAAAATATGAATTATTTTTGTAGCTATTATTATACTAGTGATATATTATAAGAAAAACCTAACCACCAAACATCAGGCTAATAAATTGACCTAATGTAAAAATAATTACATTAAATTGGAAAAGTCAACCTCTTCTAGCTATTTTCTTTATTAATCTACAGTCATCAATGTATTGATTTGCAGTACTCCATTTTCATCTTCTGGTTTCCTCTTCAATTATTGGTATGTTAACCTCTAATGTTAACTTAATTATTAACTATAGATTATATTCTGTATATGTATTTTAAATAAGGTACTGGAAATGTGGATAGGAAACAAATAAAATGGAACAAACAAAATATGTATTTTACAATGAAAAGAACACAATTCACACTTTACATTGCTGCAACTGGACAAAGAGGTACTGGCGGCCTCTTTAAAGAAAATTGATCGTTACCTCCTAATCCCCCGAATTAGGTTTCATTCTATCAAAACTCATCAAGAGGGAGTGTGAAACCCGCAATACAACTTCCTAAAAAAGGAAACCAAAAAGAACAAAAGGGGAAGAAAGGAAATTTGTAAGGAATGATAAGACATTTAGATAGGAATGTGTATAAGGAACAAAAAACATAAAGGACAAACACAGAAAAAGGACATTGTATGCGAATATAAAATATATCTTTTTAACCTTCCAGTACACACGTAGTGGAGTGAAAGAATGCAATATTGTAGTTCCATTGCCATCCACTAGTAAAACTGATTTGAGCTCTGTTACCTGGTAGCTTCCCTTACTGCCGGTCATGGTGTAATCCAAAATTGCCTCATGTTAGTATGCTATTAGCAGTGATACTTATTTTTTGTATCAAGACTGCTACTCTGCGTGCGTGCTTTTGACATTCCATTATTGGGACAATCCGCACATGTAAATTTACACTTCAAGTAAGTTTTACTATTTTTATTGTGTTATTTATTATTTTTGACCCTCATTTTATAAGAACTATATTTTATTGGTCCTTGATGTATTTTAATTCAATTTTTGCTTAATTATCAGCAGTTTTTGAAACTATACTGCCTCAAATAGTAATAGTTTTGAATAAGTTCAATGAAATGAAATTGGGTGTTAATAAGATGGACAAAATCAAATATTCTTATTCTGTGGCCAGACTAACCCGAATATGGACTTTGGCAGTATTCTTTTAATTTATGAATATTTCAGGGATACATTCCTACATAATTTACTAGGATAGTACTACATCCAATGTGTTGAGCAAGGACTTCTGAATGATCATTTGCTTTTGAAAGCCTAGAAACAGAACTTGCCTATTATAATTAAATTTTAATATTAGGTTATGTGGAATAGAGCACTAGGCTAAATCATGGTTTAAATTAGGAGGGATAGCCAGCACACTTACCTAGATGATACTGGAGTAGAAATTGTTTAGATATAACATTAAAAAACACACAAACATATTTTTAAGGACAATCTTTCACTGTCACAGACAGCTTCATCAGGTCAAGAGAGTAGAATGATGCTTTTGGTTGAACTCTAAGGTTGACTGTCCACAGCTGACTGTTTATCAGTTATGACATCACTGTATAGATAGCAGCACTATGAATGATGTTATATTGAATCTAATAATAAGTGTGCTGGTAGGAAGGAGAGGAATTATCTAAGGTTGAAGTTAGGGGCTTGTCTGGATTTGATGATATATTGATGGGCCAGTTCCCATAACCTTAGTTGTGAAGGGTTGCATATTTCTTTGTTCAGGGATTGTACCACCTTGGTTGTGTAACAGTATAACATCTTACCTGCAGACAAAGGGTCAACGACCGTCGTCATGGACCGCCAGGACTACATCATTGAAGCTGAGAGGCAACTATCTGACACCCAAACTTACACCCTGTTAAATCAGGACCCTACCGATAATTATAACAAACAACTACGACTGATTATCCAACAAGAATCGCAATATCAAGATCTCAATGAAAAGACTGTACAAAACTTAACCCCCAGCCCCCAGAAACCTGCCACACCACAGTTTTACCTACTTTCGAAGATCCATAAGGGAACATTCCCTCCTCCAGGCTGACCAATCGTATCAGGATGTGGCTCACCCACAGAACGCATATCAGCACTTGTGGACTAAACACATTCAGCCTCTGGTCAAGAATCTACCATCTTACATCAAAATACAAATCATTTTTTAGAGCGACTTCACACACTGGCCAATCCTTTTCCACAGCATACCATCTTGGTCTCAATTGATGTTACATCACTCTACACCAATATCCCCCATATCCACGGACTCACAGCAATAGAGGAATATCTAAACACACGTCCTGCTGGCACCAGACCCACTACTGCGTTCCTGATAAAACTAGCAAATTTCATTTTGGAGAAAAATTAATTCAGATTTTTGGACAAAATCTACATACAAATTAAAGGTACTGCCATGGGAAAACGCATGGCCCCCTCGTATGAAAACTTGTAATGGGAAGACTAGAACGTATGTTCCTGGGCAGACAACTGCTACAGCCCTTTGTTGGTTCAGATACATCAATGATATCTTTATGATCTGGACAAGCACCACTCAGCAACTCTAGTCCTTCCTGGCAGACCTCAACAAATTTTCACCGCTAAGATTTACCTGGAAAATATCCACATCCAGCATTACTTTTCTGGATGTAAACATCACACTCCATCAGAGACATCTTAAAACAACTGTGCACACCAAGGAAACCAACCATCAACAATACCTTCATTATGACAGCTGCCACCCTATGAGCACAAAGAGATCACTCCCACATAGCCTAGCCATTAGAGCCAAAAGAATTTTCTCGACCACAATGACCTTTTGCAATGCAATAAAAAACTGCAACATGCTTTTATGAACAGAGGCTACCCCAAAGCACTGGTGTGTAGTCAAATAGACAGAGCTCAAAATAGCAGGCCCACAACATCGACAGGAACAAACAAACATCATCCCTCTGGTCACTACATACCACCCTGGACTCCACAAACTCAAAATCTCTTGAAAACAGGTTTCCCCATACTGAATCCTCCACCACTACACAACTTGTCTTCAAGGAACCTCCAAAAGTAACTTATAAACAACCAGCCAATCTACGCAACTTACTTGTAAAACCCAAACTACCGGACCCCACAATTCAACCCAAACCCAAACAAATGTCAGGTTCCTTTCCCTGCAACTGCACCCCCTGCAAAACCTGCACAATGTATAAACCAACAAATTCATTCTCCAGCAACATAACTAAAATAAATTATCCTATAAAAGACCACCATACTTGTGATTCTGAAAACCTCATCTACCAACTGGAATGCAACCAGTGTCAAGCACAGTACATTTGTCTCACAACAGAAACACTAATAAAAGAATGAATGACATCACATGGCACAAAAATGAAAAATAAAGAGAAGCCTGTAGCAGCACATGCCGAAACCTATAATCTGGACTTTAATAACTGTTACACAACCAAGGTGGTCAAATCCCTGAACACAGCAATATGCAACCCTTCACAACTAAGGATATGGGATATCATCAAATCCAGATAAGCCCCTAACCTCAACCTTAGATAATTCCTATCCTTCCTACCAGACACTATATAATCAATATAATTATTTAGAATTTACATTCAATAAACATTATTCATAGTGCTGCTATCTATACAATGTTTACATTCAATATAACATTATTCATAGTGTGCTATCTATACAGTGATGTCATAACTGAAACACAGTCCGCTGTGGACAGTCAACCTTACAGTTCAACCAAAATCATCAGTTTACTCTCTTGACCTGATGAATCTGTCTGTGACAGTGAAAGCTTGTCCTTTAAAATGTGTTTGTGTGTTTTTTAATGTTATATCTAAACAATTTCTACTCCAGTATCACCTAGGTAAGTGTGCTGGCTATCCCTCCTAATTTAAACCAATCAATTTTAATAATATTCATAGTTAATTGTATTAAAGAGAGAATAAATTACAAATTTAAATTTGTAACACAACAATAAAGGTGTGTCTTACAAAGATCTTGGGGATGCAGAAAGTTCATCCAGAGGTCAGACTAGATAAAGGGGGAGCCGATTCAAGTGAAAAGGTTGTGACAAATATGTATGTTTGATACACGTTTCTGTGCTCTGGATGTGACAACAAAATGCAAATTATGAACCTAGATGAAAATGATTTTGACATTGACTAGGTAATTTGCAGGTTACCTTAGCAAAGAATCTAACTAGTGTATCGGTGACCTGGTGGTCTAGGGGTAAGGTGTCAGACTTCTATGCTGGCGGCCGGGGTTCAATCCTTGGTCCCGGCAAAGATTTATCTGATTACCAAACCCTTCCTTCACCTCTGACAAGACTTCTTGTGAATGTGGGGAATGCCAGGTCTCCACCGTGGTTCAGATTCCACGTTAAACTGTAGGTCCTTCATTTCATCTCACAATCACCCTACCATTACACATTAGCGTAAGTGCGTATAACCCGAATGGGTAGTAAGACGCGGTGCTAATAATAATAACTAGTGTATCTTTGCAGTTTTAGTTTAGTTATGACTTTTTTTTTGGTCATTGATTTTGTTATTCGTTTTGTATTGTATTCTATGTATAAACATGTTTGTAATTAAAAGTTAATTCATAGATAAAGTTTTGTTAGATTATTGTAAAAATTGCATCATGGTTATAAGCTACTGAAAAAATGCAAAGATTATTAAAGTAGTTTAAAAAAAATATGTATATTAATACTTTTAAATTAAAATAAAGGTTTTAAAATGTTTCAAACATACCAATAAATGTGTGAAATCCAACCGGAAACTCTAGTAAAACAGTAACGGGCTCACAGTTCACATGCATATAAACCTTTTAGGTATCTATTCATGCACTGGAGGCTTAAGGAAAACCTATTTTCTCTTTTTAAGTATTTTTTATATGTATTTGGAAGAGGGTACAGGAAAGGTGGATAGAAAGCCATAAAAGTGAACAAACACAATATGGATTTTACAATGAAAACAACACATTTCACACTTTGCATTGCTGCCACTGGGCAAAGAGGTAATGGCTGTCTCTTAAAGATCGTTACCGTTCAATTCACCAATCTAAGTTTCATTCTATTGATACTAATCGAGAGGGAGTGTGAAACACACAACACAATTTCCTAAAAATGGAAACAAAAAAGAAAATTGGTGAAGAAAAATAGGAAACTTGGATAGGAACATGCAAACAAAACAGCAACATAAAGTGTGAATTGTGTTATTTTCATTGTAAAAACCATGTTGTGTTCGGCTTTTTTTTAAATTCATCTTTCCTCTACCTTCTTCTAAATACACAAAATATCTCAAAAAAGCTAAAAAGAGTTTTTTCCTTCAATATGGTTTATATTAAGAGTTTGTGGGTAAATGAATGTATGGATTCAACCAATCTCTCTACATATTAACTTTATCTATAATTCTTACATTGGCATATGTAGACAGGCTGTTAATTTTTAAAGGAAGTGTTATAACTAAATGAATCAAGAAAGCACTTGAACACAACAAGCGAATATTTGAAAGATTACGTGAATTGTTCCACTCAATTTTCCAAAAATATCAAAAATAACTGTACACAAATATATTTTTTTCAACAATATATTTTCTATATGCATATTTGTATCAGTGCGGTTTTATCTACATACATATTCATAAATAGAGTGCTCTGTTATTTCACATATCATAACATTCTTTCAACATACACACAACAGTCAAATTAAAACCATCTAGATTCAGTACATTATTTACTTAGTGTGAAGAGACTTAGAATATCGTTGCATAACATTCAGGGAAACATATCAACATGAACAGTTTTAAAACTGTTTATAGAACAGTGTAAAGCAAACAGTGATACCCAATGGAGGAAAGAGTGGAGAACCTTGAACTATTTCTAAACAGAGACATGAAATCAGGTTTACTGTGAGGGTGTGAGATAGAGATTCTCTTAAGTTGGATAGCAAAGAAATCCACAGTATCTGCCGCATCTGGTCTAGTTTGTAAGTAATGAGTTCAGTGTTCTAATCCTGACTTAGAGTTCTGTGGGCTGTTTTCCTTAAAATTGTTTCCTTTCCATGCAAATGTGGGTACTTTTTCTTTAAACTCTACCTTTGTCATCCTATTGTTTGAGTATGATTCAATTCAATATTAGACAATAAAATATACAGTGGAGCAAAAACTATTAGATAATTAAATACATTTGAAAATTATACCAACCTTGGAATTCAGACTTTTTTACTTGCCATTTCTTTATTAGCTGATAAATATATATATAAAACTGAGATGTATATGTATTTGTATGTTTATATATACAACGTGTATCTAAAACATTGCATCAAACTTTGGCAGGCTATTCCTTGGGTGAAAATAGAATAACTCACATCAGCAACCTAGGGTCCATCTTCAATATTAAGGGCGGTATTCACCCCTAAACATAGAGCTAAAAACGACTATTATGTGAAATATTATGAAAACTGATTAAGGTATTAGAACGAATCTTTGTATACTACTTATTGAAACCAGTTTCATTAATAAACTAAATGTGCTGTTACCGTTATCCACCCCCATCATGTAAAAAAGGGGGGGTTGTAACACTTTATTCTGCAATAAAATATGACAGAGTAAGTATTACTATCTTTGACTTAAGATTAAAAAACATAAAGTAAGAATTAACAAAAAAGGGTGTCTTGGAGAAACTGTCTATCTTTCCTCGTTTCCGAGATAATCATGCATGTTTGATTTCAAAGACAAGTGCTAATTCCTGCCAGGTAGGCAGCCAGTAAAGCTGTTGCTTGGCCACCACGCTCTACTTACCTTAATCCGTTAGACATCTTTCTGTGCGTCTTTTTCAAAGCTTTGGTGTAAGAGACAGCCATTTAATCCGAGGAAGAGCTGTTATCCAGGATAGGTGCTGCATGTGATAAGGTTCAAGAAACACCACGTGTTATCGAAAGATAACGCCAGTCATTGATATCCACCTCAATTATTGCAATGACGTTAGGGGCCACTATTTTGAACACTTGCTATGAATCTGCTTTTGAAGCTATGAATTAAAACATACAAGAACTACGGTTAGTATTTCTTAATTTAGCTTTCAATACTCCAGTGAGTGTAATGATTAAAATCTCACCCAAGTGTGAACTGTGTAAGCATAACATACTAATGTGATAAAAGGCAACACATCGGAGCTTATGAAGAAGGAAAAATATCTGAGTTTCTCCATCATTACACACAAACCAGCCTTGTTTACCAAATTTACGTGATACATAGTCACACGTGCCGGTAAAAATGGCTAAACGACTGCAGTGCGAAGTAACACTGCGATTCTGGTTGCATACCTGGCAGGCATTTACACTTGTCTCTGAGCTCAAATTTGTGTGATTATCTCGAAAACGGGGAAAGATAGACAGTTTCTACAAGGCACCTTTTTTGTTAATTTTTAATCCTTGTTTTGTAATTTATGTCAAAATTAGTAATAATTACTCTAACATATTTTATTACAGAAAAAAGTGTTACAACCTCCCCTGTTTTACATTATGGGGGTGGTAACGGCAACAGCACATTTAGTTTATTAATGATCAAGGTTTCAATAAGTAGTATACAAAGATTCGTTCTAATACCTTAATCAGTTTTCATAATATTTCACACAATAGTCATTTTTAGCTCTATGTTTAGGGGTGTATACCACCCTTAATTTTCAAGATGGACCCTAGGTTGCTGATTTAATTATTATATTCTCACCCAAGGAATAGCCTGCCAAAGTTTGATGCAATGTTTTAGATACACGTTGTGTGTGTGTGTGTGTTTGTGATATTATATATATATATAATATAATATATATAATATAATATATATATATAATATCTTGAATGTGTATGGACTGTTTATGTGTGTATGTATATATAATATATATGTATACACACACATATACATTCAAGAGACACTTCTCTATCTCTCCAAGACTCTATAGTCATGGAAGAACTTTCAATCATGAATAGAAAACTGCACAGATATGGATACAATTTTGATAGGAGAATCTATTTCTATATCTATGGAATTTTGTAGGAGAGGTAAGTGTGCCTTTAACATATCTTGACCAAGACGACTTCAAAGAGTATTCAGGAAACTCTTGCGTAGTCATGTTTGCATGCTTCACTAGAGTTTTGACTGTCGGGATATGAGAAACCACAATTAGACTTTCCCAAACAATAGTTACCCTTGTGTAGTAAGTGTCTGGCAAATGCTCATAATACATCTAGTGTCACTCCACCTCACTAGAAGCTTACACTGTGCCGTCGCTACATCAAACACAACAAGGGTTGAACTGACAAATATTGATCTAAGCAGAACATATCTCTTATAGAATAACATATGATAGTGACAAGATGGTTAAAATCACATTGATAACTTCAATTACAAAGACACGAATTTTATTCTTTGTCTGAAATTTAAACAAATAACACATTATAGGGATATCAAAAAAACTTGCTTCTTTAACTTATAATTTACACTATATTACGTTATCTGTCAACACATAATTGGGTGGCCTTGGACATAAAAGCCTGATTAATTTCCTCAAAATGGGAAATTGTCACTTAGTTTGACTAAAGCAGGAGTGGGTAAACCTTGGACTTTTCTAGGGCCGTACTGATAATAATTCAAATTGATCAACATTATTATATTATATTTACGGCTGTATACATAATAAATCTTAACCAGAGGGAGTATATAAGTAATATTTATGAAACAGGGCTGATACACTTTCTAAATTTTAAAATTCCCTGAAATTTCCAGATTTTCCAGACAAAAAAAAAAGAATTTTCTCAGTATTTTATATGCAAGGCTGTAAATAAAAGATATTGTTATGTTCACTGTTTTCTCTTAAATTCCTATTGAAGACAAATGTGTCAGTTCTCTTCACAAAATAACATAATTTGCTAGTAAAACTAATAGTTTACATTATTTCCAAACTATCTGAAAAGTTCAGTGATTTTTTTTAAAACCTCTCGAATTCTCCTTATCCCTCACTTTTCCAGTCACATTATCAACCTTATTAAACTAGTTTAATTGATCCCCAAGGTCTTAATGTTAATACTCCCATGATTTGTTTTCGGTAAATAATAATAGTTTGTAAAGTACTGCAATCCATAAAAAAAAATCTCGCTTTAAATGGCTTGTGGGCCGAAGTTCTTCCATACTGGATTAAAATTACAAATATAATCCTTTAAGGCAGCCACAACAGAGTTTTAAGCGTGTGAATCTGGATGAAACTGATGGTAGAAGTGTGAATGGATGAAACTGATGGTTAGAAGTGTGAATCTGGATGAAACTGATGGTTAGAAGTGTGAATCTGGATGAAACGATGGTTAGAAGTGTGAATCTGGATGAAACTGATGGTTAGAAGTGTGAATCTGGATGAAACTGATGGTTAGAAGTGTGAATCTGGACGAAACTGATGGTTAGAAGTGTGAATCTGGATTAAACTGATGGTTAGAAGTGTGAATCTGGATGAAACTGATGGTTAGAAGTGTGAATCTGGATGAAACTGATGGTTAGAAGTGTGAATCTGGATGAAACTGATGGTTAGAAGAGAGGTTAGCACTTGTGACTGTCATGTCAGGCAGGGAGTTTGATTCTGCCCAGAGGTATGAATGTTTAACTACTTGTCTTAAGAGAGTGTTTATGATTCTCTTTAAATGAGTTAACTTGATTAGGGAAAAAGAGGCAGTCAGTCTAGAAAAGTTATTATATCTGTACTTTTTCCCATTTGAAAATTTTAGGGAGACTTTTTATCGGTAGACCTTTTGAATATAAAGCAGTGAGCCTGCTCTTAAAATTCAGCCCATACCATATCTTCATGGTTCTGTATTATGTAAATTTTAAAGTTTTGTTAAAACTATCTGCGCTCTTATAGGAGGTGGGGTAGTAAAGGAGAGGGACGGAGTAAATGCCGCATATCACTTCGGGCTCCAACTTCCCTGAATCTTCTATTGGGCAAATAAATGTCACTAAAAATAAGATAAGAATGTTGTCTTTTTAGTGCTACATTTCGTGTCAATCAACCGCGTACATCTACAATTCAACTCTATGCAAACTAATCAACAATACTATCACCTCCTGCACTTAACATCCCTGATAGTAGACTGAACTGTTCACTATCAGTCTATGCCGTGCACTCGCTCAGTTGCTATGCTATGTGCACGAACTGGTGCAAAACATCATTTGGGTTTGGTTTGTATTTACATTCACTCTCAACTTAGCCTGTAATGTACATTGTGTAGCAGCAGAGCCTTAACTTCCTTATCATTTACACAACTTATGTAATTCTATAAATACTTTGAGTAAACATTTAAAAAAAATCATTTCCTTGACAGGTGCTTAACACAAGTGGGGCTGTAAGCATCAAAAATATATGCATTGGTGGGCATACAGACTAAATGTTAAATTCATCTAGTCTGATTTGCAGGTGACAGGGAGGTCGGGTTCAATTCTCAGCCATATGTTCTGAGGTTTTTACCTCAAAGGTTTCCCACTCTACCTCCCTCCACTTGAACTTGGGTAAATTTACTCTCGGTTTTACCTTACTCATCCCTACTCCATTAGTATAGCTTAAATGTATATGGCCCAGACAGGAGAGATGGGGTGAAAAGCACCAGGGACAAGATGACCTACCCTTGCACCTACTAGTGATGTGGCAACAGAGTCCATGTCATGTTTGTTCCTGGTACATGAGTTCTTTATCGTTTTCAAGCGGTCAAAACATAGAAAGTTGTTCATGTAGTGATACTGCCTCTCAACTTAAGACACACTGTCTGTTTATCCTTTTTCTTGTCACACAAACATATCACAATGAAAACTCACAGGAAACAAAATGTTTCCAAAGTCATGCTGCAAAATGTTCGACCCCAAAATTATGGAAACATTTTTACATAGTTTTTGAAACATAATGAAAATATACTGGAATTTCTGTGATCTTCTTGAGATACTCCTTCACTTCTTGTAAAGTAGTAGTAATAATCTCTGGACTGCAAAATTACAGAAACAACACACATGAGATACACAGTAGAGACACATAGCTGTAATCGTGGATGAGTTGACGGGTAAACCAAACACAGTTTGCTATCCTAGATTAGTTTTCATTATTACAATCAGGGTTTTATGATGTTTTGACACAAAAGGAGCGATTATAAGAGGAAACCCAATTAATAATACGATTTTCTTTAATAAAAATACATCCTAAATGCTAAATATTTTAAAACAAGTAATCCAATTAGAAAGAAAGCAGATAATAAGTTAAGGCATATAACGTGTTCAAGAGAAGGTAGGGGAGAGGGAAACAAAAAAAGGAATAAAAGGATTGGGTTGTGAAAATGGAAAAGCAACATTTCCTTCCGCAGATTGCTACTCTCCACTTAGCTAATAGGGGAAGAGGAGGCTGGCCTCCACTTACCCCCTCCATGCTTGAATAAAACACCTAACACTACATATGATTACAATTAAAACACATATTTTAATGTGTTAAAATGAAATTTAAAGAGTTACTATTATCGAGTCACAAATTATAATATCCATGAATTATTGCAACATAAGTCATATCATTCCAGGTAATATGCCTTTCGAAGCCATTTCTTTTTGTTGCCTGTGACATCAAAAATCATACGGTATGTAATATAATATAGACGTGTTCATATAATAACCATAAAAAACATTTTTTTTCTAATATTGCAAAAAAATGTGAGTGAGTCATATAGTGCTCCCCCAAATAGCCCCCCCCCCTCTATTATTACATCCAAAATATAATCCTAGATACACGCCTGACAGTTCTAAATGTTACCAGATAAAATTTAAAGTGATGCACAGCAATATATTATGTGCTGTGCATCTAATGGCTTTGTCAGCTGTAAGCTGTAGTATTAACTAACACTAACTTATTTTAGGTGTATGCTTGTGCTAGATCCGTGCTCACTCACCAGAAGGCTCACCAGTCATAGGAATGGTGCGGAGACATGGAGTCGGGCTGCTGGGTGTGGATCTGGGTCAGAGAAGATGGGGTCTTGGTCCCCTCATACTGGGACAGGACCTCGTTGTACAGCTGCAACAATAGGCAGACCTCTCACCCAACTCATATACAACTGACGAAATCTCTTAATACTCCTGGATCCAGCTTATACCCCCGCAATTTTTTTATGTGCAGGTAGTTTTATTGCTGGAGTGGTTACATGACCCTTCTAGATTATATTTTCCTTGGGTAGACATTCCAATTTTGGGAATTTATTAAATTGAAGCCTCAAAATACGCTTTCTAAGGCAATCCTTGTCTCCTGAAAATAAGATACTACATAAGAAAAATGTTTCAAACTTCTAATATTTATACAACCTTTCAGAATCTCGGAAGGGGGGGGGGGGGAATCGTGGGCGCCCCTGGCTCCATTATAATATATTTGGAAGCCTGGTCCAGGAAAGTTGGATATAAACATATAAAAGTAACAAACACAATATGGTTTTACAATGAAAAGAAGAACACAGTTCACACTTTACATTGCTGCCATTGGACAAAGAGGTAATGGCTCCCTCTTGAAGAATGCTCATTGTTAATGCCCAATCCCTTGACCTAGATTTCATTCTATTGGGACTCATCAAGATGGAGTGTGAAACGCGCAACACAACTTCCTAAAAGAAGAAACCAAAAAAGACAAAAGGGAGGTCTATTCTAATGCTATCCTCCCATCTGCGTCTAGCTCTTCCCGATTGACACTTCCCATTGGGTTTACCAGTGAGTACCCTGGACATGCTTACAGATTCTCCCATTCACGCTGCATGTACTGCCCACTGTAATATGCGAGATTTGGCTGTCCTAACAATATCTTATGATGAGCATAGGATATGTAACTCATCATTATGTAACCCCCTTTACTCCCGTGTATTCTTATGCCTAATTGGACCAAATATATTCCTAAGTACCTTGTTTTTGAACACCCTAAATTTATTTTCGTAGTGTAAGGTAAGATACCATGTTTCACATTTAATTTAATTGGTATGTTGAACCAAATAAGCTTTCACAATAAGTAGCATTCCGGAATGAAACATAGCCATGTAAACATAAGAAACGGGGAATTAAGAAATACAGATAAGGAAAGAATTCAATTATTTTCATTTATATATTAATTATTTCAATCTTATATTTTCTTATGTTTTTTATATTTATTTTTCAATTATATAATTCTGTCTATTCTAACTTATAATTACGTTTGTTTTTTATAGTTGCCTTATTGTACACATGACTTAGAACTCATAGTTTATATAATTGTATTTTAACTTGTCATCAATGTAAATTGACTCAAAGTTTACATTTTCAATGTGTTATCAAACTTTTTAGATGTTATTATAAAAAAATTCTAATGAAGTTCTTATAAATGTTATCATAATACAGATTAAATATACTTATTCAACTTTTTTATAACTTATATATTATTTTCTCATTAGATTCCATCTAATGTTCTAACTTTCATTTTCACCATTTTTACTACAGTGAATTCTACCGTAATTAATATTAAATATATTTTATGCAAAATATGGAATAGATTACTGGCCTTAAAAACTGGTAATATTTGATTAAATATCTAAAATAAATATTATATATTGGTGCAAGCACAAGTCACATTGTGTGCATACTACATTTAAATTTGGGCTATTAGCAAATGATTAATATATTTAATATTTTCTAAAAATATTCAAACAATTTTGTTTGATTGTGAGATTAATCTGTTTCTTCTGCATAGATATAATTTTCAGAGCTTTTCTTATTTTTCTTCTTTATAATAATATGGTGTTCTGAACAATGCTGGTTTTTTTTCTAACCAAGCCCTTACTTGCCTTCAGAGAAGATGATAAACTTAATTTGAGTGATGAATGGGAACCTGTGCGGCCGGTCATAAACCCAACTCCTGACCAACTTCCCTCTGAGTCCCAAGGGATGTTACCTGGAAGTTCCGTCTGATGATCTCTTCCTCTGGCTCCTGGGGGCCCCCATGCCTGTAGTTGAATCCCCCAGTACCCCCGTTCTGCAGGAATGGGTTTGTGGGTGCTCCTGTTAACAGACAACATAAACTGGTTTTTAAGAGGGGCTGTGGGGTTCCTACTATGGTCCTTACAGTAACCCAACTCAATTAAGTCCTGTATGCTCTAGATCAGTGGTATTCAAACTTTTTTTGTTTTAATACCCCAAGATATGCTTTTTATTCAAATTTGCACCACCCAAATGATTGGCGCATAGTGCAAGCTACACATATTCTATAATCTATTTCAAAGAGAGAGAAAAAAAGTCGCTCCCAGATTGCATGTCCTTATCTCCGGATCTCATGTAGCTAACCATAAATATATCCCTGACTATTCAGTGTTTATCATGAAATTTTATAATATATATATAGCTCAAGGGATACATATATATAGTCCTTAGCCTACCATTATTCCAACAGTAGTCCCCTGGAGACCCTCAATAAGCCAGTATTCCAACAGTGGTCCCCTGGAGACCCTCAATAAAGCCAGTATTCTAACAGTAGTCCCCTGGAGACCCTTAATCAGCCAGTATTCCAAAAGTACTCTCCTGGAGACCCTGAATAAGCCAGTGTTCCAACAATAGTCCACTGAAGACCCTCAATAAGCCAGTGTTGCAACAGTAGTCCCCTGAGACCCTCAATAAGCTAGTATTCCAACAGTAGTCCTCTTAAGACCCTCAATAAGACAGTGTTCCAACAGTAGTCCTCTTAAGACCCTCAATAAGACAGTGTTCCAACTGTAGTCCCCTAGACCCTCAATAAGCCAGTATTCTAACAGTAGTCCTCTTAAGACCCTCAATAAGACAGTGTTCTAACAGTAGTCCCTTGAAGACCCTCAATAAGCAAGTATTCCAACAGTAGTCCCCTGGAGACCCTCAATAAGCCAGTGTTCTAACATTAGTCCCCTGGAGACCCTTAATAAGCCAGTATTCCAAAAGTATTCTCCTGGATACCCTCAATAAGCCAGTATTCCAACAGTAGTCCCCTGGAGACTCTCAGCCAGCCAGTGTTCAAATAGTAGTCCCCTTAATACACCCAGGCTGCCGTTATTCCAACAGCACACTCCTGGACACCCCAAATATGCAAGTATTACAACAGCAATCATTTTATTACACTCACGATTTCAAATTCACAAAAAGATTTCGCTAGATAGGAAGTACCTCCTCCAGTTTGTCCAGGGATGTCGAGGTTGCCTCCGGAGGTCTGGTAGGTGGCCCCGTACCCCGACTCTGGTCCTGCCAGTTCGTGAAGCCTGCTGCTGGACAGGGCTCGAGGTATGGGATTGCTGGGAACCCCATGAGGTGCCAGGTGGGCCATCTCTTCGGCCACCTGAACACAAGAACAACACTGCAGTAGTAGTGTTCCTCTCACCCTGATATAATTCCTGGTCCTGATTGTGACATCATTAGTATTATTATAAAAAATGTCAAACTCATTTCCTCCATACCCTCGATTCTTACTGGTATCGAAATAATTGAGAATTTATATTAATAGCATAATTTCCGATGCCTTGATTCTTAGCTCTCAGCTCACAGAGGGTGGCCATTCCCATATTTCAACAAAAGGGCATTATTCACAATCAGTTAGTTTTGCATTGTTATCCATAACTAGTTTTTTTGGTCGTTTCACTATAGTGCCGACAACTTTACAATATTACCTTTGTGTTATAATGATTTTACGCAAATCAAACACTGCTGTTTTGTTTGTGTATTTTGTTATTTTTTTAAATTACAGTACAGTACATTATTTAAATAAATCAGGGTCCCTTTAAGGGTGTGCAAACGGTGCAGCCCCACAGGATATCACACACTCTTAGTTAACAGGAGGAGGGGGGCACAGGTTGGGGTTTTCACTTGCGTACTCGTATGTTAGGCTACCTGTATCGATGATCTAGCAAATATTATCAGTGTGTAGCAGGGAAAAAAACATAATAATATGTTTTAAACGAGTGAAGCGACTCTTCGTTTTAGCTCCACCGATTTGTATTTGGCTGTCTATCTGTGGTGGATACGTCTCACGATAACTTAAAACATAACAATGTGTTTTAAACGAGTGAAGCGACTCTTCGTTTTAGCTCCACCGATTTGTATTTGGCTGTCTATTTGTGGTGGATACGTCTCACGATAACTTAAAACATAACAATGTGTTTTAAACGAGTGAAGCGACTCTTCGTTTTAGCTCCACCGATTTGTATTTGGCTGTCTATCTGTGGTGGATACGTCTCACGATAACTTAAAACATAACAACGTGTTTTAAACGAGTGAAGCGACTCTTCGTTTTAGCTCCACCGATTTGTATTTGGCTGTCTATTTGTGGTGGATACGTCTCACGATAACTTAAAACATAACAATGTGTTTTAAACGAGTGAAGCGACTCTTCGTTTTAGCTCCACCGATTTGTATTTGGCTGTCTATTTGTGGTGGATACGTCTCACGATAACTTAAAACATAACAATGTGTTTTAAACGAGTGAAGCGACTCTTCGTTTTAGCTCCACCGATTTGTATTTGGCTGTCTATCTGTGGTGGATACGTCTCACGATAACTTAAAACATAACAATGTGTTTTAAACGAGTGAAGCGACTCTTCGTTTTAGCTCCACCGATTTGTATTTGGCTGTCTATTTGTGGTGGATACGTCTCACGATAACTTAAAACATAACAATGTGTTTTAAACGAGTGAAGCGACTCTTCGTTTTAGCTCCACCGATTTGTATTTGGCTGTCTATCTGTGGTGGATACGTCTCACGATAACTTAAAACATAACAATGTGTTTTAAACGAGTGAAGCGACTCTTCGTTTTAGCTCCACCGATTTGTATTTGGCTGTCTATTTGTGGTGGATACGTCTCACGATAACTTAAAACATAACAATGTGTTTTAAACGAGTGAAGCGACTCTTCGTTTTAGCTCCACCGATTTGTATTTGGCTGTCTATCTGTGGTGGATACGTCTCACGATAACTTAAAACATAACAATGTGTTTTAAACGAGTGAAGCGACTCTTCGTTTTAGCTCCACCGATTTGTATTTGGCTGTCTATTTGTGGTGGATACGTCTCACGATAACTTAAAACATAACAATGTGTTTTAAACGAGTGAAGCGACTCTTCGTTTTAGCTCCACCGATTTGTATTTGGCTGTCTATTTGTGGTGGATACGTCTCACGATAACTTAAAACATAACAATGTGTTTTAAACGAGTGAAGCGACTCTTCGTTTTAGCTCCACCGATTTGTATTTGGCTGTCTATCTGTGGTAGATACGTCTCACGATAACTTAAAACGCATTAACCAATTTAATTCAAACTTGGCACAGTTGTTTTGCTACAATTCTACAGAACAAATTCTTTGGGGAAGAAAACCGAACTATTGGTTGGGGAGAAACCAACCATTATATGTATAAAACACGGCTTCTATCATTAATTATTACATGAATTTACCAATTAGGGAAATTACTTATACCTCACTATGTTGAAAATTGGTAACTAGGTACAAAATACTGTATTAACATTAAACAAAAATTATTATCTTTAATTTCGAGGTGGGTGGTGGAAGGATGAATGTTGAGGGAGATAAATGGGGGCCCCCGTCTCCTAAGGGCAGGCATGGAATAAACAATAAAACCTATATTATATATATGATCTTAATGTGATTTTGGATACATAGGAAATCATTTAAATTGCAGTTTGTTAAAGAATAAGAATAGAGAATCATGGTTGAAATCTAAGAATCTTAATCGAGAAACACATTAATCATAACATCGCTAATTATTACTACAATCTACTTTTGTTTTGACATCTGGAGTACAACTCATTGTGAACTCCGAAAAACTTGTATCGTATGTGTCTGCTTTAGCACCGGGTGAATATGACAAATTTAGGTCTGAAGTTTCCTCTCATTACAGATCAGGCCACATCTGAGGCTCTGATATAAACTGTACCTCTAGTTAGATGTAAATTGTGTACCTGGTGAGGGTCCTCCGTGGGAGGGATCTCCGACACGAACCCTGTGTCTTTCCGGTAGAAGTTGATGAAGATGAAGGCTGCCAGCACGAGGACACACGTGAAGCCGTAGCCTCTGAAAGTGGCGGTGGTTCCTGAAATCACAGGGAATGTTATCAGTTCCCTCGGTCCTTCGTGTCTGACTCAGTAACATTTAGTAGGAGCTGGGTTATACACACAATACAATCCACATGATCCTGAGATATCTCACGGTTCCTGTTAAGTAGGGTTTTACTCTTTCAGCTCCAAACTCAGGGATGATCTGGGGTTGTCAACTTTCTGGTCTAAAGTGACAGTGCATGGACCTACAGTGGATTATATTTTTTCCCAGAAGTATGTATGTGGAGTTGCACTAGTGGTAAACTTAAAAAGAAATGCGTGATGGAATGAACACGTGAAAGCAGCTGTGAGAGATAAGACAAAGCGTACTAACAAACGATTGCTATGAAGAATGACGCAGAATGTAAGAGGTTGTGGGACGTTTACAGAGATAGAAAAAGATAAATGCAAAATAAATAGTAAAGGAGAGTAACAAACAAATGAGATTAAAAGAAGGAGAAAGAATGCAGAATGATTTTGAAGAAATAAGAAACTGCTCTGGAAGTGGGTAAAGAGAATGAGACAAGGAGTGTAAGGAAAGACCTATGGCATTCAGAATGAGCGTGGGTAGATGATTTGGGATGTAGGGAGAATTTTAGCAATTTAATGTGAAAACTTAGAGAAAGCAACAAAAAATAGGGAAAATGTTATGAGTGAAAGAACTAACGAGGCTGAGTTGCTTAAAGCTATGAAAGTGGAAAAGAATGTCAAAGCTGCGGGAGTATTTGGGATCACACGTGAGATGCTTAAGTCTGTGAGCATGATACTTTTTGAAAGATTGCGTGAGTTGTTCATTTTGTGTGCTAGAATTTCGAATTTTCCTAATGACAGAAAGAATGATGTCATTATGCCCTTGTACAAAGGCAAAGGCAGTAAGAGTGAGCTTAAGAATTATAGGGAAATTAGTGAGTCTGCAAGGATAGGTAAGTGTGGAGAAAGTTAGTGAGGATGGATTAAGTACCTTTTTTTTAGGGAGGATTGTATTGAGACCAGGATGTAAAAAAACCATCCAATACATTTAATTGGAATTTCTACTCAGACCACCTCGTCAACCGTGATACAGTCCAAGCGAGCTTGGCGCCTTGGACCACGAGAGCACTGGTTTGGGTGTTAGCGTGTTAATAACTATTAAATACGATTATTCTTAACTTTTAAATAAATGTCATTAAAATCTGTTTTAATGTCTTTTTCAATATTAATGTAGTTATTTTTTTTTAATCGCCGCGTCATACTACCTGTTCAGGTTATCGCATATATTATAATTACTCTAATGGAATAAGAATGAGGGAGGAAGAATTTTAGATGTAATGTACCCTCATTTGCAATGAAGAAGAGGTGAAAATCATTTATAAAACCCACCCTCAGTAGACCCGAGCGGGATTCGGACCATGAGCTTACCGTCTTCAGTAGCCTAGTCTAGCACGAGAGTGACGCCTTAGACAGTTCTGCCACTGAATCAGGCGAATATTTAATAAAGGAGTAGACATTTTGTGAATATGTGCATTAATCCAATGCACATATCACAAAACTTCTGTTTTATTTAATGGTACTATAGTTATATTTTTACTGAAAATATATTCAAACAAAGCTACCTTAGGCCTATTTTAAGTGTATTGTATTGAGTTGATTTAAGTCCACTGATTGAGAATAAAGCTGTCATTTGGCTTACATATAAACCAAGTACCCAACTCTATCTCACAAATTGTTCAACCGACATTCTTAATCTTTAAAATTATCTTTATTATTTTATATTATATGTCAATATTAATCTAATAGTTAAATTAATTAATAGTTTATCTAATAGTTTCGCTAAAGCTACATATTTTACCTGTAGGTAGCTTGTTTGGGAAAAATTGTACATTTTTCATCTTAGTAAAGTTACTATTCACCGTTTATATATATATATATATATATATATATATTTATATATATATATATATATATATAAAATAAAGTTTATAAAATAAGTTTAATAGATTTCACTTTTTTAATAATACACACCCACATTATTATTATTTTAACTAAAGCTCTGTGTGTATATATATATATATATATATATATATATATATATATATATATAATATATATATATATAACACAGAGCTTAGTTAAAATAATAATATGTGGGTGTGTTATTATTAAAAAAGTGAAATTCTATTAAACTTTATTTTTAGCTTTAGAAAAAGGTCGCATTTAATTGGGTATATTTTACATTTTAGAATGCAATCTCTATAACCCCCCTGCCCTCCTTATATTAAAAAAATGTATCAAGTTTGACAACCTCGTTAGTATTGGGGTAAAATGCTTGCTTCAGGATTCTATGTTCGTGGGTTCAAAACCAGCTGATGTCAACGGCTTTTTATTGACCGATAAAAATCAGCAGTTCCTTCGGAGGGGAAGTAAAGCCGTTGGTCCCATGTCGATTGTGGTGTGTAAAATAATCATGGAACCTATGTGAAAATACCTTTCCTAAAAAATTTGATAAGCCCTTTTATTCTCGCTCATAGAAATTCTTGTGTGCTGATATAATTAATTTGTTGGTTCAGAAAGGGCACGTTAAATACCGCAAATAATTTTTTTAAATATAAACTTTATAGCGTCCCCCTCTCCACTAACTAAAGCAATTGGCCACCCATGCCAATATCGGATCGTAAGATTGTGCAAATAGTATCCAAATAGTACAGCTGGCAACGTTCCATGGGATAAAAACATGGATAATTCCCAAGTTACGCTAACATTGATCAGAAAAAATCATCATTAGCAATAAATCGATGTAATGGACAAAAAACCATCGATTTAAAAAAAATCATTTAAATAGCCTGAAAATTTAAAAATGACACCTGGGTACGGGAATAGAACCCGAGACCTTTGGCCTAGTATGCCCTTGATCTAACCACTGAGCTATCCAGTAGTCGTCCCGTACCTTTGGTCATTCTTCACTCATATTCTAAGGCAGAGTCTATTATGGACGTGTGGAAATAGTCGGCTACAAATGTGTGATTTTATTAATATCACGAGCTATCAGATAACGCAGCCACCTTCGACTCAGTAGTTGGCTTATTGCAGACATTTGTACAATTAATTATTATAATTGTAAGGAATTGCATATTAATGAATCAAATAGCCAAAACTATTATTTATGCTTTTTAGTGAGGATCTCACATTTGTAGGCGACGACTTCCGCACGTCTATCATAGACTCTGCTTTAACCCTTTGTTGCCCAGCTATAAGGTAAAATGTATAGTCCTTTGTTGTCCAATGGTACTTTTAGGTACCACCTTCTTTTAAACCGTATAATAAATTACTTGTACATTTTGTCAACACAAGGGCCCGTTGGTACTTCTAAGTACCTTCTTCCGTCACAAAGAAATTAAATTTTATCACATTGAACATACTGTGTAGAGACAGGAAGTTGTTTTATTATTGAAGGTGTCATGCTATGACCTCGTGTTTTTGTTTATCTTTTCGTAAATTTATTTATGAGTGTTATGGCTAGAAATTTAAATATTGTATATATGCATTGTGTTTAGTTATACATTAGAATATTACAGTGATATTTTTAGAAGTATAGCAGTGCACATATTTGTTTTATTTGATTATAAATGTAGTGGACTGTGAAGTACCAATGGGCTACTAGAAGTATTTAGGTTGTATTTTGAATTGGACTTATAAGTACCTATGGGCTGCTAATAATTAACGTAAAACAAAAACAAGTAAGTCCCCTTTTTCAATATTAGTTATATTGTTATAAAATATATACAATTGAAAACAATTGTGTAAATACTTTTTCATACTAGGTTTACTCTATAGGCCTAATGTAGGTTTATTTTTTGTAGGTTATGGCAGACAAGAAATTGAACACGTGTAAGCCTACTGTTTCTGACAAACAAATTCTAGATATTTTGTGGGAAGAGCTTCCAGAGGACAATAATCCTGACACTGATATTGAATCTGATGATGATTTGGATAGTGAGCGAAATGATGATGATGTTGATGTTGAGAATATTCCTAAAGATATTTCTACTGGAAACACATTTGATGACATTTTCCTGGCTGAATTGTCAATACCGCATGAAAGTACAGATACTATCAATTCTCAGCCATCAACGATTTCACAGACAAATAATCATCTGAATAAATCAGTTGATGTTGACATAGTCGATACTATTCCCCTTACAGAGCCAAGTAATACTAATACACCAGAAAGTCCACAATTACAACAACAAGAACGCAAATGGACAAAGAAAGAAGTAAATACTTCCATTCCTGATTATGACAATGAAATAGGCTTTGTTGGTGCTATTTTCGAAGACTGTAACTCGCCTACCGATGTATTTATTCGGCTAATTGAAGGTATGCTTGATAATATTATTTACCAGAGCAACTTGTATGCGACCCAGAAGAATAAAAATTTGAATTTGAAACGAGAAGAACTCTTGGCATTTATTGGGATTAACTTTTTAATGGGTTATCACAAACTCCCAAACTGGAGACATTATTGGTCCAACTTTCCAGATCTACGTGTGGTAATAGTGGCTGAAACAATGAGTCGGAATAGATTTGATAGCATACTAACCTTTTTGCATGTAAATGACAATAGTACAATTCCTAAGGACAATAAGGACAAAACCTACAAACTCAAACCAATGATAACCTATCTGAATGGTCGATTCGGAGATGTTTATCTTGGAACAAGAGAACTTTCAATTGATGAGTCTATGATTTTATTCAAAGGCCGTTCATCAATGAAACAGTACAATCCGGCTAAGCCCATCAAGAGAGGCTATAAAGTATGGTGTATGGCAGATGATAGAGGATACATAAAGAAATTTAATATTTACCAAGGAAAAGATGAGGCTATGGAAAAAGAATTTCAAGGCTATGGTTTGGGCGAACGTGTTGTGCTGCAATTATCAAAAGAAGAAATTAAAAAAGGTCGCATTATTTACTTTGACAATTACTTCACATCAGTGCCACTTTTGGAGAAACTCCAGTTAGAGCAAACACCAGCTTGTGGAACATAAGAAAACAAAGAAAAGGTCTTCCTGTGCTAACTGAAGATAAACATATGGAGAGAGGTGACTATGACTATAAATTTACTCAAACTGGTGTTGGTTACTTCAAGTGGAAGGACACAAAAACTGTTCACGTAGCATCAAATTTTCATGGGTCGGAGGCTGGTGAAGTAAAATGCCGACAGAGAAATGGAGAAGTATTGAAAATAAAATGTCCAATGGTTGTTGTAGATTACAACAAACACATGGGGGGAGTTGATCATGCTGACAGACTTCGGTTAGCATACGGCTTTGAACCGCAGGTCCAAAAAGTGGTGGGACCGCATTTTTTGGGGCTTGTTGGATATTGCCTTTGTTAATTCTTATATTATTTATTCCCTACTAGATGAAAAACTTCCTTTGCTTGAGTATCGTCGCCGTATTGCAATGGGGCTAATGACGCATAAACTGGTAGGAATTACTAGGAGTCCAGGATCGAGTATGGATGGTGGAAATGTAAAGAAAAGAAGAATTAGTGACACTTTGAAACCAAGTACCAGGAATGCAAATAAGCGAAGAGGAAAGCAACCATCCGTCACCAAGGATATTCGTCAAGGAAACCGTGGTGTGCATTGGCCCAAATTCACAGAAAAAAGGGGCCGGTGTGAAAAGTGCAGCCTCGATAAAATCCAGTCACACCCTTACTCAATGTGTTCACATTGCAATGTTTACTTGTGTTGCAATGAGAAAAAAAATTATTTTGTATTGTACCACAACATTGCCTTATAGGCCTAAGTATTGTTATGGTACACTTGAAGAATTTTTTGGGCTATCCACTGCCAGTAAATATTATAGTTCATAAAATAACTAAAATATTTGAGATATTCTTGAACGCTCTTTTTAATAGTGTAAATTAACCATAAAAACTATTCCAGAATTTTATTTATTTCCAAGTAATTATATTATTCTTTATTCCTTGTAGGTTAGTATATGTTTGTAGCTTAGACTCTACATAGCCCAACGGTACTTGCAAGTACCATAGCCTGAAATAATTGAAATATACAAATTTTGCTAAAAAGAAAAATATATGTGTAATGTATGAGTCTAGTAGACCACAAAATCATATAGTTAAGTTTAAAAAATTGTAACATAACATTGGTGGGCAATAACATGTAAGAAAGTTAATGGTACTTAAAAGTACCTTCTGTCAACAAAGGGTTAAAATATGAGCGAAGAATGACCTTAGAATCGGGACGATTTTTGGATAGCTCAGTGGTTAGAGCATTGGCGTACTAAGCCAAAGATCCCGGGTTCGTTCCCATGTCCAGGTCGCCGTGTGTCATTTTTCAATTTTCAGAATATGATATCTAGATGGAGTAATCCTCACTAAAAAGCATAAATAATAGCTTTGGCTATTTGATTCATTTAAATATCTTTAAATATAGCTGTTCGTGATAAATTAATCAAAAACTTTAATATACATCCAAACCAAAATAGTGTATTCGTAAAATTCATATATATATATATATAAATAAAATATTGTAAAACATACATAATAATTGCGTAAGTAGACTAGGACACACCACAATCTATCGATGCCTTGTACAACGGCACAAAACATCGAATGTCGAAAAACATATTTGGCTTAAAATATCTCTGTTTGATATCCATCCCTACTCCCTAACAACGAGATGGTTAACGAATTACCTAATATTAATACAGTCCGATCAAGAGAGGAAAAAATTATTTTGATGACTACAACAGTTACTAAGATAATTTTTACATTCACACGTAAGTCATGTGGTATGCGGCTTACAATTTTTATAGATACTATGAACATCTATAAAATAATTCTTGTCATCAATGTTGACCGCACAAAGAAAGTTTTTTTTTTCTAAAAGGCTCTTCCTATCAGAATTTAACTAATTTTTTCTCTAGCAACAAGTACTACTACCTATTCGGGCTGAACGCTTATGTACTAACTACGCCAATGGTTTTATGGGTGAGAAAGGTTATATTTTAAAGGAAGTTTAATCGCATTTGCGTGAAGGGAGATTGGAAAGCCATTTTGGAAGAAAAACACTCAGTATGCCCGACCGAGATTCGAGCCTCGATATCCCCATCATTAGAAAGTAGTGCCTCAGACCATGCGGCCACCGAAGTGGGCCCCTACCATACTTAAGGCCGAGTTTGGGCACCCAGCGATCAGCCCCGAGGATTAACATTGGCCCCCTCAGTCTTCCTCACCGAAGTAGTTGACGAACATGCCACCGAATACAGCGCCACATCCTCGTCCCAGCCCGTGATGGATACCTTGTAGCACCCCTTGGGCAGAGCTGCGAAGTTGTTGTGGCGTGTTGTGTGCGATGTAGGAGCAACATGCGGCCCACACCGCGGCGTGTGTGATACCTGAAACAATCCCCCTCCAGCATTACACTCCGAGCAGTGACACCCCGCAATAATGGTCTAGCCACAGAGTATGGTGAATCTTTATTTTGTAGTTTATAAATAAAAAAAAAACTGTGGTAGTCCTATTGACACATTATAAGTGTTTCAGTCTCAACACGATGACAACATGCCACAGTCTCGCTTTTGTCCTGTGCACTTCCAGATAATCTGACCTGAACATAATATATTAGAAACTAAATCAGCCATATTAGTAAATAGGAGAGAGAATCAAGCTGATGGGATGAAGTGAAAGTCATCTTGATTTTATTCCCATAGAATACACCAGTTGACCTGTTTAAACTATCAATAACCAATTCGGATTTCTTGAGCAAATCCTACATATGTAGGATGAGGAAAGGTGCCTCTCTTGCTTCCTTGTCACGTCTAAGCTCATACTATATATGACCATGTCCTAGAGACTACTCACCCTGCATGAACTCGAAGGGCAGAACCCACCAAGGGTTTCTGAGCCAAGAAATGTACAGGAAGCGCACGATGTTACCGACTAGACCTAGGCACAGCACCTGCAACAGGGCAAATAGTGATTAATCCCATCATATTATCATGCTACACTACCCCAGAAACGAGCACTTACCTTGACGTGACCTATCTGTCTGATTAATTTGAAGCTGAAGAAGTAGGCGAAGATCTCTGAGATGTGGTTGATGACAGAGGCCACTCCAAACAAGGTTGGGCTCCCTCCATAGTCCTGTAACAAGTCACAACTTAATGGAACAGGAATTCAGGATAGCGGTAAGAATATGTAAAAGAGCTTGATTTGTTTAGTGGATATTCTTAACACTAATGCTATGAGATATTCAAACTAAGTAAAAGGGAAGTGTTGAAAGAAAAGCAGAGTAACAAGGGTAGGAATAGGAAGGAGAAGATGTGCCTGTAGAGCTGACCTGAAGATGCCAGAAGAGGAAGGTAAAGATGAGCCCGATCCCAAATCCCATGAACCAGGCGACGAATAAGAAAGAACCACATTTGAGGTTGGCGAACTGTTTGAGGACTGTGACCCATTCTGGCATCTGACGAGTTGTCTGGGCAAACATCTTAGTCTGTAACAATACCACAGACCTCTACAAATCTCTACTAGTTTCTTACAAGGTTGTGAAAGGTTGTGATAGGTGAAGGTAATCAGTAGTAAAATAGTAGTGATGGCCTATTGATAATATAATATTGGCGTTAGTTGTATAAAAACATGTCAAATCTTAAAAAAAAAACACATATATATACGGTTGACACCTGATTAGTAAAACACTCTTAGCAAGACTATTCCCTACGAGACATCAAAAGAGGTGAGATTCTTTATTTTATTTTACCCGCGTTCCACTACCTATTCGGTTTTATGTCTATGTAGGATGCTAATTACGCTGTTGTTTTACGAATGATAAAGATATAATGTAGAGGAAATGTACCCACATTTTCGTGGGGTAGAGTAAGAAATCTTTTAGGAAAAACGACCTTCAATACACTCGGCTGGGATTCAAATCCCAACGTCCCTGTCACCATCAACTTGACCATGTTCTCATAGGTGCGAGTAGGTATCTATAATGTCAGTGCTGCTAATACCACTTATGTGTAAGTTTTAAGATAACACTATTATAATATTATCGTACAAAACGCTTTGTTATTTTTAAACACATTTACTTTTACTTTCTCACGCGAAGAGAATATTGAAATGGTGAAAAAATTCGACCTCGAGATTATGATGAATATTCACATTTAATGTGCATCCGAACCTATGAATGTGTATCTGAGAGCCCTGTGTGTCCCTGTTTGTCCCTCGGTTAGTCTGCATACACCTAGTGCCAGAACCGAACGGTTTTATTAATTATTTTCAAACTTAATATTAAGGTATTATATGGTATTACCTTGAGACTTTTTTTTACAATTTAATCCTAGCCTATAAATAAGCATTGTTTATTGATAACTAATTTTTTAATAATTTGAAATTTTTCGAAAATGAATTTAACAACTTAGATAAAAATGGATATTTGGGGTGTATTTGACACGACAAATAATACTGTGTTCTTATTATTTTGGGAGAACATTCGCTTAAGGGTAGCTTACCAATGACTAACTTTTGAAAATTATATGTGTTTCGAAAATTGCTCAATGATTTAGTTTAAAAGTAATGTCATAGGAGTATTTTACATTATGATTAGCAAGGGGGTATAAATTAAGAGTTTGGGGGGTCCGGAACCCCTGAAATTTGATGTAACACCTCAAAGAGAGGTTCATATATATGTATAAAAACTTTTATAGGTTAAAGGTCCTGCTATAGTAAAATTTTATAGTGGACCTCCCACTTAGAAAATTTAGCTTTTCAAGCTCTTGATCAACATAGCAGTCCTATACAACTCTGTACGAGTTCCTATCAGAGACTGACACAAAGTTGTATAAACCCAACATTAACTTCTTACGTTAATTAGTTGCCTACATTTAGCCCTATTATAAACACTTCCAAAACCAAGAGGACAATCCACAGGAAGACTGGATAACAGGAGTGAATACTGGCAAGTTGGGCTCACAACTGTTTAAATGATTTGGATCAAGATAACAGGATTATGAAATATATATTCTCTATTATTCACCTAAAGACGACCCTTGAGTAATCCAGGGCAGAGCCCGTATTGACGCCTCACCTTGCCGACGAGTGGCACGGCTGTCTTGGCGTCTGCTTGCACGCTGCTGTCCGCCAGTTGAGGAAGGTTCAGTTGCTGCGCCAGTTCCTGTTGCATAGCCTCTTCTCTGGTAGGGGGTGCCGGGACCTTAATCTCGGGCTCCAAGTCCCCAGAGAAGTCGTAACGGAAGTTGATCTGTGTGGCCGTGATGAGGGCGGCACCCATAAGCACAGAGAAGGTCGCGAAGCAGATAGTATAGTTCTTCTCCCGCTCGTCAGGGGTGCAAGGGTGTTCGGGGAAGGCCGTAGAGTGGTCGAGGGCGATACCCACGAAGAACATGGCGAGCCCCCAGCCCAGAGACCCAAACATCCTTTGGTGGCCGTATCTGTCAGCGTCTTCTCCGAGAAGAGTAATCACAGCTGAATCCGCCAGGGTGATGGCGGGGGCGCTGAAGAACTCCCCAATGATTACCAGAAGAAGGAGCAAGAAGAAGGCCTTCTGTATGTCCTGGAGAACATGGTGGACACTTTAATAATCACAATAATGTAAGAGTAGTTCACATTCACTTGTTTACAAAACACGCAGTGGATGTGAATTCTTGAAGAACGATGATATTTATAAAATAATATTACCACAATTTTTAAAAGTTACTAAAACAGAACATAGGTCACATGCCAATGTTTTCGAACAATAAATTTTAAAAAAATCAATAGGACAAAACAAAGGTCAACTGTCATTGTCTGTGATTACCAATAATTTTAAACGTTAATAAAACATAACAAAGAAGATCAACTAGTTATTGTTTAGAATACCAACGTTTTAAAAAGTTTATAAGAAAGTAATGGGTGACCTGGCTGTCTAGGGTTAAGGTGACGGACTTCTATTCTGGGTGTTCGGGGTTCAATCTTCGGTCCCGGCACCGATTTGTCTGATTGCCAAACCCTTCTTTGACCTCTGACAAGAAGTGTATTAATCACAACTTGTGATCCACCGTGGTTCGGACTCCACGTTAAACTGTAGGTCCTCCATTTCATTTCACAATCACCCTACCATTACACATTAGCGTAAGTGCGTATAACCCGAACGTGTAGTAAGACGCGATGCTAATAATAATAATAATAATAATAATAATAATAATAATAATAATAATAATAATAATAATAATAATAATAATAAGGTTCAACTGTCATTGTTTGCGATTACCAAAGTTTTGAAAAGTTAATAAGATATAACAAAGATAAATCGCCATTGTTTGCGATTACTAAAGTTTTTTGAAAGTTAATAGGACAGAACCACTTAACCTAAGGCGTCACTCTCATGTTATATTAGGATTAGACTGACAATGGCAGAAATATCGGGGCTCGAATCCCGGTCGGGTGTACTAAGGTTTATTTCCAAAACGGGTTTGCACTCTCTCCCCCCATGCAAATGTGGGTACACTTAATCCATATTCAACCTTCCTCATCCCTTCCTCATCCTAACTCATTAGCGTAGTTAGTACGTAGCCTGAATAGGAAAGACGCGAGGCTAAAAAAAAGGACAGAAAATATCAAATGTTATTGTCTGTGACTACCAAAGTTTTTAAAAGTTAATAAGACAGAAGAAATATCAAATGTCATTATCTGAGATTACAAATGTTTTTAAAATTTAATAACATAAAACTAACTTCAGCTGTCACGGTCTGAGATTACAAACATTTATGTGTGGTGCAATGTACTAATAATCATTTAGAATATTCATGTTTTATTTTAAACTGCAAGTGCATAAACCCATGGGAGCCTAGAAGTCTAATTTACGAGTTATTTAAAATAAAATAAAATTTTAAAATAAGCAAAATTTAGAAAATGTTGTGATTAACAGCCAGTTTAATAATGTAAAGAGAAAATAAACATTTCTTATTCAGCCTTTGTATTAAGTGATAAGAAAAATATATAATGTGAAAGATGTCAGTTTGTCAGTCTGCATGTACTAGCAGTAGAAGGAAGTCCCATTTACTCTGCTCCTGATTGTCAGTCAGACCTCTAGAGGAGACACCCAGTCTCTCAGTATCCCTACCTGCGTGCGATATACGATGGAGCTGAAGAGGGGTGACACCCAGTTGCTCTGCTCCTGATCATTATAGTTGGTTGCGTACTTCACGTTGAGTGGTGACTGCCCCGCTGACACATGAGGGCGGATGGACCTGACTACCCGCTCCAACTCCTCGTCACCGGGCTCCCAGGCGGGGGCGGAACGTTTCAGAAGGGGCTTAACCTGTGGGGTTCCCAAGACGTAGTCGGTGTAGTTCTTTTTGATGAGGCAGGAGGTGGCTGGTGGTTGAATGAACCCCAAGGGCAAAGTGAAGATGATCCAAGCAGAGAGAGAGGCCAGGAGCAATATCTTGCCTTTCTGCCACCTGCAACAAGGAGACACAGGCGTACGAGTTATAGTGGCCTTTTATTTCCCTCCTGCCAATTTCATAAAGAAGACACAGGCGTGGACTTTAGTACCTCCAGGGGAAGTATCTTACTCTCTTGCCACCTGCAACAAGAAGACATAGGTGTACTAAATCAAGGGGTTGTAATCTGTACTGCAACCTACAACAAGGAGTAAGAGGTGTTTGGACTCCAGAGGCAGTATCTTTCCCTCCTGCCACCTGCAACAAAGATACAGGGATGTTTGAACACCAGGGACAGTATATTTCCCTCCTGCCACCTGCAACAAAGAGATAGGGGTGTTTGGACTCCAGGGACAGTATCTTTCCCTCCTGTCACCTGCAACAAAGAGATAGGGGTGTTTGAACTCCAGGAGCAGTATCTTTCCCTCCTGCCACCTGCAACAAAGTGACAGGAGTGTTTGGACTCCAGGGACAGTATCTTTCCCTCCTGCCACCTGCAACAAAGAGACACATGACAGTTTAATAATTTATTTCGTTGAAAAGAAGTTTGGTATACTGGAGTCATCCACTGCAGAAAAAGGGGTCTCGCATCCAGAGCTCGCTCCCTAAATTCCCATGAAAATATTCGCCAAAGCCATCAATCAACTCAGACAATGCTCTCTTATGTCGTTGACAATATAATCATGAAGCTCAAGTTAATCTTCTTATATGAAATTTTCTATAGATGGAAAGAATTACAGTGGTCCCTTCACAACTTCTTCTGTTGAAAATTAAAGTTTCCTTTTTGAAGCTTTTATCTTGTCATGGATCATGTAGGATGTTGTGTGTTTAAACTGCATAGCTTTACCTAGCTCATTCCCTCGCTATAATAAGTCAGCCAGGAAAGCTATCATGCACAGCCACAGCTCACTTGTAAATCTGTCACTAAACTCACACTTGCTACCCGATAGAAAATCTCTAACTTATTGTCTCATTTCATACAACTGAGCGAGATAATTTCCTTTGAAAAGCCAGCTTAACACGCATTATATGTTTGAGTAACATTGTCATGAATAGGCCAATGTATAATTCATAAACACAAATAGAGTGAAACTAGTTAATATATAAACATCACTGCAATATATCTCTACAGCTGCGTTTGAGTTTGAGAAATATCTTTGTCACCAAGTTGTGACTGCTCAGGAAAGATGCTCAAATTACTATAAATATAAGCAAGATAACTGCTAATGTGAAGGTGTCAAGTAGAGGGTTGAGAATTCTCAGAAATCGTTCTCGAGCCGAGAGCAAATAGGGGGAAAAGATGAGTGGAAATAACCAGTTAACGGCAACAGCCAACAATTAGAGTTTTCCATAAGTCCCTTGTTATTTTACCAAATTTCCCTTGAGAGCTGCTTACGTACCCCCTGAAAGGTACCCCTGCTCCCCTTAGTACGTGTTAAAAATTCAATAACCTTTCTGGCCTAATGTTCTTATATCTACCAAAATTAGCCTTACTACTTTTTTGGAATTTCTCTAACTTTCTTCTCCATTTCAACTGATCCTCATTTACGATTTTATCTTGACTCATATCTAATGTTTCCTATATATCGTGTCTCCGTGGACGCTAGTCTACCGTGGAGAAAATCGCGTATGTCCTCCCGGCTGTAACGGGTGCAGGCAAAGTGATAGAACACAAAGTGGCCGACACTAGAGGATAAAGTAGTAGACAGCCAACTGCTAGACACGAAGAAACGACGTGGACCAAGTGATCGACACGAGCTGGACCATGTGATAGACAGCCAATCAGTAGACAAAATGAAAATAATTATTTGGAAGGCTGGGTGGGTCAAGCGGTCGACACGAGAGGACCAACTGCTCGACAAACTTTGACATTCAGTTAAAAGTGTAACCCAATATCCCTACTGGGCTAGTTAGATGACGTGATAAAACAGGTTAAAATTTAAATTGAACAAGATAAATTAGTAACAATAAATATATTTATTAAATAAAACAGAAATAACAAAAATTAAGAATTACAATACTATTAAAGATTATATGTTTGAAGCTTGATGCAAACAATAAGACTTTGTGAAATGTGATGATTAGACTGTAGCTACAAGGGCTGTGCTGGCGCCAGGCTACAGGTAGAAGTTTTCTAAAGGAGAAAACAATTAAACAGTTATTAACAAAAGGTATTGAACAAGGTAAACATATGAATTTTGATCAGTTTGCTTGATTGGGTTTTAAGATAATATTCTTTAAACATTTCGGATAATGATAAACAACAGAAAATCTGTTGATAACAGCGGTCGATGGCTAATAAACAGGTGTCAACAAACTAGTACTATGGCTGGTCTCTTTCCCTTTCAGTACTGCCAGAGCATTTAATAGTACGTAAAATTCTAATAGCAATTGCACTAAGAGCAACACAAAAACAACAGGAGCCAAACAACAGGCAAAGAAAAAGGTATTATTTGCGCGGACCCCACTATGACTTTAGTGCAGTTCCACGGTTTGCTTACCGAAGCTAATACTGCACGTGAAGCGTGACTATTTGACTAACTCAAAATATAGATTTCCATTAACCCAACTATGATATGGAAAACAAGCCAGACAGCCTGGTTGTAGCCATCCAAATATTAAACAGATGCGCATGACGTGCACGGCGTCATGAGAAACATTAGCTCAAAATAAATTAATGGAACTTGTGGAAGTTAGCAAGTTTATGATTAAGACATTACTACTTTCTAAGCCAAAGGCTCATAATGTAAAGACTGTTTCATAAGGACACAGGGAAAAATAGTAGCTAGGACTGATATACTAAGTCATAAAGGACTTGTCCTTCCGATTGCAGGATCCTATATTTAACCAATTAACTTAAACTTTTCCATTTTGAAGTCTACAAGACTTGAAATGAATTAACTGTCCATTTGACATAATATTAAACAAACAAAAAATCGGCTTCGACAGAACTTATCAAAATGTCTAGATAAACATTGTATTTTTTTAAACAAAAACTAGACTCTAAGTCATAAGGACTTGACGACGTTGTTTCAGACTCTTCGATTTGTGTTGCTTTGTATTATCTGATTTTGGTTGGAAGACCAGTTTAGAGAAAACTTAAACATATTTCTTTGTGGCTAACATTAATAACATTCTACTATATTATTAGTGTTGTTTTAAATATGTTAATAATAGCTTTTAAAAGTGACAGCTGCAGCTAACATGACTTGATGAATGAATATTTTAAAATTGTTTTAGTTAATTTAGTAACTGCCAGATACCGTTCATTTTACGAAAATCAAAGTATACAAAAATACTATTTTTCATTAAGGTACAATTTTTTTTCTCTTATAGTCAAAGTATTATTATTTTGTTAGCTTGTTTCTATGTTGGACTCGTCTAGTCTGTCGTTTATTTGTTTTTATAATGTCTAATTATTTCTTATATCACTAGTGTCCCAGATCTTTACTTTCTTTTAACTCCACAAGTCGAGTTACGTGTCTTTGAGTAGGTTGCCTTGGTTTGACTCAAACAAGGTATTCATTTTTGTTGGCTATGTTGTAATATAAATATAGTTTATGTTGGCCCATAAGGCCGTATTTCTCAGCTTTGTCTTATATCTTGTTTTCGCCTCCTTTTTGAGCAAATAGCAAGAAACTATAATATAAAAATACAGTTATTTGAATACAAAGCTAAATAACAGTAAAAATGTTATGTCGATCAAAAAAATTTTGTTATAAAAGTTGTGCATCATTAAATTTCCATTAAGATTACCTTTCATTTGTTCCAATTTTTTGCTTAGTTTAGGAGTAATCGGGTATAAAACATACAGTAGACGTGATGTTTGACCAGCTCCCTATGACATTGATTCTCGCTAGTGGTTTAATATTAATTTTCCTGATCTGTTTTGCTGGAACTAAATTCAATTTCACCTGCATCGGTGGCCACGTGGACTAAATGTTGAGTTAATCTAGTCTCATTTTGCCTATGACGTAGATGTGGGGTATAGTCCCATCCAGGTAGCTTTCCATTTTCTACCCGTGGAAATGTGAGTACTATATTTTACCTAAATTCTATTTTCCTATTACAATCTCAATAGTGTTTATTTTCTTGGTAAATGCCCTAAACTAGTAAAAATAGTGCTTGGCCAACTTTATTTGTGTTAGGTATTGGTAAGGTTCAACGTGTATCTAAAACATTGCATCAAACTTTGGCAGGCTATTCCTTGGGTGAGAATATAATAATTAAGATCAGCAACCTAGGGTCCATCTTGAAAATTAAGGGTGGTATACACCCCTAAACATAGAGCTAAAAATGAATATTGTGTGAAATATTATGAAAACTGATTAAGGTATTAGAACGAATCTTTGTATACTACTTATTGAAACCTTGATCATTAATAAACTAAATGTGCTGTTGCCGTTACCCACCCCCATCATGTAAAACAGGGGAGGTTGTAACACTTTTTTCTGCAATAAAATATGTCAGAGTAATTATTACTAATTTTGACTTAAGATTACAAAACAAGGATTAAAAATTAACAAAAAAGGTGCCTTGTAGAAACTGTCTATCTTTCCCCGTTTTCGAGATAATCACACAAATTTGAGCTCAGAGACAAGTGTAAATGCCTGCCAGGTATGCAACCAGAATCGCAGTGTTACTTCGCACTGCAGTCGTTTAACCATTTTTACCGGCACGTGTGACTATGTATCACGTAAATTTGGTAAACAAGGCTGGTTTGTGTGTAATGATGGAGAAACTCAGATACTTTTCCTTCTTCATAAGCTCCGATGTGTTGCTATTTATCACATTAGTATGTTATGCTTACACAGTTCACACTTGGGTGAGATTTTAATCATTACACTCACTGGAGTATTGAAAGCTAAATTAAGAAATACTAACCGTAGTTCTTGTATGTTTTAATTCATAGCTTCAAAAGCAGATTCATAGCTAGTGTTCAAAATAGTGGCCCCTAACGTCATTGCAATAATTTAGGTGGCATATCAATGACTGGCGTTATCTTTCGAAAACACGTGGTGTTTCTTGAACCTTATCACATGCAGCACCTATCCTGGATAACAGCTCTTCCTCGGATTAAATGGCTGTCTCTTACACCAAAGCTTTGAAAAAGACCCACAGAAAGATGTCTAACGGATTAAGGTAAGTAGAGCGTGGTGGCCAAGCAACAGCTTTACTGGCTGCCTACCTGGCAGGAATTAGCACTTGTCTTTGAAATCAAACATGCATGATTATCTCGGAAACGAGGAAAGATAGACAGTTTCTCCAAGACACCCTTTTTTGTTAATTTTTACTTCATGTTTTTTAATCTTAAGTCAAAGATAGTAATACTTACTCTGTCATATTTTATTGCAGAAAAAAGTGTTACAACCCCCCCTTTTTTACATGATGGGGGTGGATAACGGTAACAGCACATTTAGTTTATTAATGATACAGGTTTCAATAAGTAGTATACAAAGATTCATTCTAATACCTTAATCAGTTTTCATAATATTTCACATAATAGTCGTTTTTAGCTCTATGTTTAGGGGTGAATACCGCCCTTAATATTGAAGATGGACCCTAGGTTGCTGATGTGAATTATTCTATTTTCACCCAAGGAATAGCCTGCCAAAGTTTGATGCAATGTTTTAGATACACGTTGTATATGTGGTGCTCAAAGTGAGTGCTGGGGCCATGAGTGCTGGGGCCACGATGATACCCCAAGGGTGAATTGAAAATATGGAGAAATATATAATTAAATTCACGGGTATTGCACGAGAAATATATTATTCCACGTGTTAATACTAATTTAGAGTTCCAACAGTTTATTTCTATCCACAAAATAGTATTTTAGTATATCCTCAACAAAGGGTTTCCTAAACTTGAAATGTAAGGGCGTTTCAAACTAGAGATGTGTAGGTAATACACGAACAAATAGCTCTAACTGAACTATTCCTCTAAATACAGGGGGTGTATCAAAGGTTGTCGCCCTGGTAAAAAGGTTGAGAAATATTTGTATATATACCATGCCTACTATTTTTTGGGGTAATGTCCTGTTGTCCTACAGAATAGGCGGTAGTACCCATCGGTACTAGTTTTTAATAAAGTATTTCCAAAAGTATTTATTTTTGAAGTTGGAAGAAATAATATTTTGAATTGAACAGTGCTAGCGCAAGGAACTTCACCCTTGAATATATTTTTTTCGAGAAGCTTTATTCACAAGTCCTATTTGCCAAAAGCAGAATTTTGATAGTTATGGCCTTTCTATCAAAATCAGTAAATACCTTCTTTTAACATTTTTGTTAAGTAGAGCTGTATACATGTATCTCAAAGATTTTTACTGAAATTACCTATAAATTGTTCCTAGAGTTGGTATGCTATGTATTATTAAAACTTTGGTACGGAAGTATTCATTTGAAATGATTAGCTACCAGCATCATACATTTATATATAATCAAAAATTAAAGTCGCAAATATAATTTAAATTATTTATGTCTGTACGTACATAGTTTTTCTTCACATTAATATCTGTCCCATGAAATTGACCATGAAACTAATGTTCTTAAAGGTATTATTTGTCTTTGTTTAACTCAGTGTTACCTTGAATTAGCAATCAAAAGGGGAGAATTAATAAATAGTTTTTTATTAATTAAATTGAAAAATGACACCTGAACACGGGAATCGAACCTGGAACGTTTGACTTAGTACGCCAATTTTCTTACCACTGAACTATCCAGAGGTCGTTCCTTGCCCAGAGTCATTCTTCACTCAGGTCATTTTCCAATGCAAAGAACGTGATATTTAAATGCGGCTATAACCGTAATTAACAACTATAATAGCTCGGCTATTCAATCCATCAAAATAATTTTGTATTTCAACTATATTTTTTTCTCTACATTTATGCTATTTCCACTTTTGTTTAGTAACAAATACGTAGTTTGTCTAATATATATATATTTTTTGTCCTGCTTGTGCATACATGCCTTCTCCGGCAGAATTCGTTTGTCTGTGTCTCGCAACCATAAAAACGTCATGACCTTTTCTTATACTTTATTTTGTAGCTCGAATGAACTCTTATTACATATACTTGAAGCCTAAGTACCCCTGTTTTGAGTTCTATTTTATCCAAACAGTAGTTTTCAAACACTTAAAATTGACATGACTGTTTGGTTCGAGCTGTGACGTTAGGTGAATCCCAATTACAAGCTATGTATCTTCACGTAACGTTCAGTTAGTCGCGACTAAACTAAATTTAAGCTAATAGGTTCATACCCTATTTAATGAATTAAATAACATACCTTTTTCTAATACAAATAAACCCTATAAAAGTTATATTTTAATCACCCTTATAATATGAACTTTTATATCTATTTCATCTAATTCTTGATTGGGTGTCTAAATAGGCTTAGGAATTAATATACTCTCTTTTATTCCTTTGATTTCTACAACGTATAACTTATTTTCATCTAAATCTGCATTCAAATACTTCTTGATTCAAATAATAGCGTCAATTATTTTAATTTTATCACTTGTAATAATGTTATTAATTAAATAAATAACAGTACAAATTTATTTTAGTCATTTATCTTTAGTAATAATTTTTTTCAGCCATATTAGCAAAAATCTGATTGGTCAAACATTTGGTCCAAACTGTTAAGTGTTGACTAAACGACATTTTGGCATATTGATCCTTTCTACTTCCAGAGTAGATTTTTGTTTGCTTCAAACTAGACATTTCACTAGTCTAGATAACAGTTTCTGTGGTGCCATTCTTAATTGCCTCAATTTATTTATTTATTTTCATCCCAAAACTTGTTTATTTTATCTCTATTGTTGTGATCCTTCAAGGTATAACTCACTAAGGTGGTCTAGTTTCAATCAATACACAAGAGATTTTTGGCATATAGTTCTATCTCGAAGAAAAATCACAATCAATAAACAGAAAAGAAAGAGTTGAGACTGTGATTTGAACACTAGAGACCAGTGGAGCGCACGTGTGGGGAGGGCTGACGCATGCACAGACACAAATGTTTTCACACAAAACCACGGACCGTATTTCCGTGACAGGCATGACAGTTATGACAGTCATTGTATTGTACTTTTTGAACAATCAGAATGCATCTTGCACTTAAGGTGGGGTGGAAGGAAACGTTAATTAAGGGGAATATTTATAAAGATTTTAGAGCAAAACATCCTTTTGGTCAAAATTAGTTAATATGTACGTTTAGTTTAATTTTATACATACACTCATATCCACAGTTCTTGAATATTTTTTCGTTGTCGCTACGGAGTGTGAACAGGACTTTTTAACTTTATTCAAAACAATTCATAACAAACTATATTCAAGAACTTTTGAGATTACTATATGTAGAAAACTAAACAAAACGTATCTATTTAAGGAACTTTTTTTTTCAACAAGAAAGGTTTTTTGTAATAAAAAACCCCTGAAAATATACTGATATCTCTCGTTCCCCGCCACCCCACCTTAAGTAGGCCTATAGGTGGGAAAGGTGGGTTGAGTCCTTAATCCCGTTTTTACTTCAAACTGTTCAACCAATGAGCACCAAGCCTTAGCCGATATATTGAAAGACTAAAAATAATGAATCAATGAACCCAATGAACCTGTCTAGCCAGTCTGGTTTGTCGGTTGTAGAAAGGGGTTTTAGTCCTGGTCGAGGTGTACCGAGGTCTTAACGTGGGACGGAAGGGAACGCGAGAAAAAGTAAGTGTTTTTGTAGTTTTTATAGCAAAAAATTTTTTTTTGCCAAAATAAATTAAATAGTGCTCCAGTATAAATATAAAGTTTAATTTTCTTCATATTTTGATATCAACAGTTCCTAAATATTAGTCATGCCCATAGCGGCATTATCTAACAAACTTTTTAAATGGATAGAAAACGTTCTCATTAAATTCCAGGACACCTTTGATAAATATTCAGAAATTTTGAGGTAACTATGTAAAAGAAACTAAATTCTATGTTTTAACTGGAGCAATATTTTATATATTTTGGCCAAAGTAAGTTTTGCCATAAAAACTGGAAAAAATACTGTCTTTTTCTCGCATCCCCTTCCATCCCACCTTAATATATACCAAATGGTTTCCAACTCCTCCTGCACGTAAATGTGGGTACACTTCTTATAAATTCTACTGTTCTAATCCCTATCTCAATAAATAAAACATTATGATAGCCCGGACGGGCGATAAAACGTTGAGCACGAAACATTCATTCAGACGTTCGTTCTGTTATCTGGATAATATATATCCACTGTTTACTGCTAAGTGTTATTGTTCTGAGTTATTTGATTATAAATAATGTGCTTCACATCCTTACTCTTCCTCTCCTCTCGTCTCTCAGCTGTTACAAAAAGATCGACTGCGTGATCGGGACATGCGCATCAAGAACCGTCAGCGGATACTGATTCAGGCCCGTGACCTCAAAGCGTCAACTAATAAAGCTAACGACAGAGCTAAGTCTTAGTTTCAAACTTTAGATAAACTATATTCACATGATCCCACGTCAATATAAATATCTGATGATATCTATACAACCTTGCAGCTGAAGGGGATGAAATAATATCCAAATACGTAGTTCCCGCTTTACGCAAGGACATTTCTGTACGATTTATTTATTTATTTATGATTGGAAAATATTGACTGCTCTGGTGATTGAATGTTAAGTACAATCTGATTAACTGAATTCACTGAAAGAGTTCGAGACACATTTTATTAATATTCTGACCTTGTTTCACTACTATGATAAGTGGTTTGAAAAGCATGAGAGTCTTTAAAAACACTAGGCTCAAAGAAGAAGCAACTATTAACTTAATTAAAATTCATGAAATGCCTATAATTATTGTAATTATCTTGTTCTTGTGTTGCTTGATCTAGCCTTCTAGTGAACAACTCCCTACTAGCAGTTATTTAAAGACTGTGAACAAACACCACCTCTAAGATGTAAGTAATATCACTTATATGTAAGAACTGTGAAACCTACACTCCCATGTGGAGATAATATCACTGACATGTCAGAAGTATGAGACCCACCTTACATGTGAATATAATATAACTGATATGTCAGAACTGTGAAACCTACACTCCCATGTGGAGATAATATCACTGATATGTCAGAACTATGATCCCCCTCCAAAGTGGTGACAATATCACTGACATGTCAGAACTGTGAAACCTACACTCCCATATGGAGATAATATCACTGACATGTCAGAAGTATGAGACCCACCTTACATGTGAATATAATATAACTGATATGTCAGAACTGTGAAACCTACACTCCCATGTGGAGATAGTATCACTGACATGTCAGAACTGTGAAGCCCACCTTACATGTGGATATAATATCACTGATATGTTAGAACTGTGAAACCTACACTCCCATGTGGAGATAGTATCACTGACATGTCAGAACTGTGAAGCCCACATTACATGTGGATATAATATCACTGATATGTCAGAACTGTGAAACCCACATTACATGTGGATATAATATCACTGATATGTCAGAACTATGAGACCCCTCCAAAGTGGTGACAATATCACTGACATGTCAGAACTGTGAAACCTACACTCCCATGTGGAGATAGTATCACTGACATGTCAGAACTATGAGACCCACCTTACATGTGAATATAATATCACTGACATGTCAGAACTGTGAGCACCCCTCCCAAGTGGTTTCAATATCACTGACTTGTCAGAACTGTGAAACCTACACTCCCATGTGGAGATAGTATCACTGACATGTCAGAACTATGAGACCCACCTTACATGTGGATATAATATCCAAAATTCAGAACTGTGAAACCTACACTCCCATGTGGAGATAATATCACTGACATGTCAGAACTATGAGCCCCCTCCAAAGTGGTGACAATATCACTGACATGTCAGAACTGTGAAAGCTACACTCCCATGTGGAGATAATATCACTGACATGTCAGAACTATGAGCCCCCTCCAAAGGGGTGACAATATCACTGACATGTCAGAACTGTGAAACCTACACTCCCATGTGGAGATAGTATCAATGACATGTCAGAACTGTGAAACCTACACTCCCATGTGGAGATAATATCATTGATATGTCAGAACTATGAGACCCACATTAGATGTGGATATAATATCACTGACATGTCAGAACTGTGAGCATCCCTCCTAAGTGGTTTCAATATCACTGACTTGTCAGAACTGTGAAACCTACACTCCCATGTGGAGATAATATCACTGATATGTCAGAACTGTGATCCCCCTCCAAAGGGGTGACAATATCACTGACATGTCAGAACTGTGAAACCTACACTCCCATGTGGAGATAGTATCACTGACATGTCAGAACTATGAGACCCACCTTACATGTGGATATAATATCACTGACATGTCAGAACTGTGAGCACCCCTCCTAAGTGGTTTCAATATCACTGACTTGTCAGAACTGTGAAACCTACAATCCCATGTGGAGATAGTATCACTGACATGTCAGAACTATGAAACCTACACTTTCAGTTATATACAAAATCACTGACATGTCAGAACTGTGAAACCTACACTTTCAGTTATATACAAAAAAAGCACTGACATGTCAGAACTATGAGACCCACCTTACATGTGAATATAATATCACTGATATGTCAGAACTATGATCCCCCTCCAAAGGGGTGACAATATCACTGACATGTCAGAACTGTGAAACCTACACTCCCATGTGGAGATAGTATCACTGACATGTCAGAACTATGAGATCCACCTTACATGTGGATATAATATCACTGACATGTCAGAACTGTGAAACCTACACTCCCATGTGGAGATAATATCACTGATATGTCAGAACTGTGAGCACCCCTCCAAAATGATTTCAATATCACTGACTTGTCAGAACTGTGAAACCTGCAATCCCATGTGGAGATAGTATCACTGACATTTCAGAACTGTGAGACCCACCTTACATGTGGATATAATATCACTGACTTGTCAGAACTGTGAAACCTACACTCCCATGTGGAGATAATATCACTTACATGTCAGAACCGTGAGACCTATACTCCTATGTGGTGACAATATCACTGACTTGTCAGAACTGTGAAACCCCCTCCCATGTGGTGACAATAACACTGACCTGTCTGCGAGGCTCCCCCAGAATGGAGCAGCCAGGAACTCGACGAAGGGCCGGGAACCAATGAGAAGCCCACATTGTCCAGGGTTCATGCCCATCTGCTTAAAGTATACACCCATGAGGGGGAAAAGTGACCCGAAAGCTGAGTAGAAGAAGAAGTAGAATGTTTTGACGGTGAGCAGTTCCTGATCCACCGACCCACACAACAGCTCCAGGAAGTCCGACTTGCCCCTGATCTTGTGGGTCGACTCCTTGGGTTGAGGGTATTTCTCCGGGTCGACCTCCCCCAAAGCATCAGGGTCCACGAGGGGCCGCACGGGGCCCGGGACCCGAGGGCCCTCCTCACTAGCCATCCTGTCCATGCCCACCATGTCTCACGATCGATGTGTGTGTGGTCTTGTGGAGCTCTATACAGGACAACCCGACATCCCCACGCGCAGGACGAGTCCAAGTAGGACCGGGAGATCAATACCTTGCTACTCCCACACTTTTTTTCCTTGTGGAGGCGTGGGTTCGAGTCCTGTCTGAGCCTAGCACTGGGGTTCATCCACCTAGATTTCCTCTTTCAACAACTGTTATCTTTGGTTGGTAGCACTCCACTTTAATTCGGAAATAAATAGGTATTCCAACAGAAATGATACAAATATTACGTAATTATTTCGTTGTTTCTCGTGTTGGATGCTAACACAACCCACATCACAAATCTGTATGACGTGTAGTATTAGATATATTTCACGGCGTCAGTAGTTTGAATTGATATTGACTCTGTCCCATGTATTAGATGATAATACACCCCGCAACAAATCTCTATGAGTATTACATTTATCTCACGGCGTCAATAGTTTAAATTAATATTTACACTGTCTCCTGTATTCAATGATAATACACCCCTCAACACACAACTGTATAAAATGTAGTATTAGATCTATCTCACGGCGTCAGTGGTTTAAATTAATATTTACATTATCCTCTGTATTAGATAATAATACACCCCGCAACACACACCTGTATGAAATGTAGTATTAGATATATCTCGCAGCGTCAGCAGTTTAAATTGATATTGACACTGTCCCCTGTATTAGATGATGATACACCCCGCAACACACCTGTATGAGTACATATTAGATTTATCTCACGGCGTCAGTAGTTTAAATTAATATTTACACTGTTCCCTGTACTAGATGATAATACAGCCCGCAACACACAAATGTATGAAGTGTAGTATTAGGACTATCTCACAGTCTGTAGTTTAAATCAGGTAATCGAAATGGAACCAGAAGAGAAATTAACAGCTATTTTTAAGGAATCCGAATTGTAATATTTTTAGGCTGATTAAGGTTCTAACGTTTTATAACTCTAGTTTATTTTTAAAAAGTTTTTCCCACATATATTTTTTGAGGTTAGAATCTACTGATTATTTTCCAAAGGGATTACACGTGAGACTCGTAATATATTGTACTGCCGATGACTGGGGTGTCACATTGTGTTGGGTTTTCTCCTTTTACTCTTTATACTAAGTTCTTGTAAAGATGTACTTAGCTTTGAGTAACAACTGAAATGTGTATAAGGAGGGAATACTGAGAAATGAGAACTATCCTAGCTGCACAGTCAGTATAAGCTAAATATTAAGAAATTAATTCAAGGGTGTTATTTAATATATGTGGTTATTGTGCCTGACATGTTTATATTGAGGGGGGGGGGAGGAGCGGGTAACATGGTGTGGAGGGTCACAAATTGCACATTTTTTCATTCAAGTATTTCAGCGAATATGTTATTGTATGCAGTGAAGAATATAATATTTTTGTTTTATCAATAATTATTTGTTTAAATAATCTGATAGAAGGGGGGAATAAATATTATCTGATGAAGTATGTATTTAAATATAAAAATATATATATTGACGCTTCAGACTAATTTACTTGTTTAGGTGAGCTTGAAAATTTTGGGCTTCAAGAAAGTATTAATATTTCAAATTCAAAATATTTGTATTTAAATAGAGAATATTTCCATTATATTTTAATATATTCGTAAATTTGACAAATGATACCTGGACACGGGAATCAATCCTGGCACCCATGGCTTGGCATGCTAATGCTCTACCTCTGAACTGTCCATGATTTGTCCCATGCTCAAGATGAAACCAGGATAGCTCAATTGTAGAGTATTGGCGACATAAGTCTCGGGTCTCGGATTCAATTCCTGTGTCTAAGTTTCATTTTTGTAAATTTTCGAATATGATAGCTAATACGGCTTGCATCTATCTGTACTGTAGGTAATGATCCTTTTCCTATTGAGAGCCTCGTTTGTTATGTACACATTAATTTGAGCAAGCATTCGCTTACTTGCGTTATTTTAATAGACTATTAAAAAAAACTCCATGGCTTCAGCCCGCAGTTGAGCCATATCGAACGAGTGGCCGCCATTTGTTGGCCAAGATAGTACCAACTTCCACGGATAGAGGGTGTCATGTGGTCATCACAACGAACCATACGCCCGGAACTGTTACTTTTTTGTTCAAGTAGCTCCTTATTTGTCCTCACGAGGCTAATTTGACCCCGTTACAGATCCACAGTGTCATAGAAAAGGTGAAATCACCAGGGTTTGAACCTGGGTCCTCTGGATCTGTAGCCAGGATATTAATAAAGACTGAAATAATGTTTCTATACACAGCACATTTGAGATAAATTACGTAATTTATTTTTCTAGACAAATCAATTAAAACTATATAAGCTAGTCCCTCATTTTCCTGACATAATTAGGTGGTTTAGCTGCATCTAGCCAGCGTTTGATCATTTGAATTATTGAAGTTTTTTTTTAAACTATGAAATATGCAGAGAAAAATGTATCTTTAGATAAAAATTTGAAAAAAAAAAATCTAACTACTTTCAAAGATTATATCGATTTTAATTATGTTTTTAAGTTGTGGCAAACAAAAATAAATGAAATAATCTTTTGTTCAATTGACACCCAAAATTATGAATTGATTTTCAAATATCCAGTTTCTGAATTATGATATACAAGTAACTCTGTATTAAAAAAAAATATTAATAGCTTTTATTTTTATTTGTCGTAGAGCAAGTATATATAAATATAATAAAGTGTTCCCCTATTTTATTTAAGGATATATTTTTTGTTTTATAAAGCCTAGTTTGTGCACTCAAAGAGCCTATTTTAGGCGTCAAAAACACCTTTTATTGTCTAAAAATCTGATATAGTGACCATTTAACTGTATGAAATAGATATTTATTTTGTCTTACTACGTGTTCGGATTATCCGCATATATACACTCCTGTGTTTAGGCTGAGAAAGGTTACATTTATAAGAAATGTGTCAGCTTTTGTAGAGGTAATATGGGAAACCATCATCAGCTATTAAACCATAGTAGGTTGTATAGAATATAGCTTATTAAATATATATTGCGGTGATAGCTTAGTTTCAGATTTGAGTAAACTCGGGAATTTATTTTCTATGTGTCTATGATTGTTTATAAAGGTTTTTACTTTGGTCTCAACATTAAATGTTTATTGTGTAATAATTTACCAGCCACATTGGATGAATGGTTAGAGGACTTGAGGGGACAGTCTTAATTAAGCTTAAAATAATACAGAATTTCCCAACTGGCATTATTCTCGTCACATTTGTTCGATGTGCTTGGCGTCATATTGCACGCAGAGATTCAGACGGGTGACCAAGTCCAAGATCTTGGAGTTGACCGCCTGACATGGCTGTGTGAGTTTTAGCTTTTAAAAACGAGGAAATTACATAATCTACCGTTGATAAACGATGGTTTTTAAGTAAAAATCCAGCGGTGTAAATCTGTAAAATCAGGGCTACTTGGGGGCCGTTCCACAACCTCACCTCGACCAATCTATCGCCCTGGGAACTGTGTGTCCAGGTATGTCCTCACATTAGTAGCATAATGCGCTGGGGCACCATCCTACTGAAACTAAGTTGGAAGTGTCCCCTCAGGATTCAGGATGCTCGGAAACACCTCAGTGTCAAGCTTCTAGTAGAAACCTTTCACCTGTGATGGTTCCATCAAAGAGGAAAGGTCCAATCAATCTGTAATTCCATCGGCCACACCGCACTACATCCCTGTTCCTTACTGTCGTGACACCAATGTGGGTTCTCAGTGGACCAACAAGTGTTTTGGCAATCACCCCCCCCCCAACCCCCTCGCTCCCGACACGTAGGCATTGACCTCGTCTGAAAACAAAACGTGTTTGATAAACTATGGATAACAATTCACTACTGCCACAGCCCTCTCGAAAAACTGCAGTCCCCGATCTGGATAATCTTCACTCAGTTTGCAGTTTGTAAGTGCACCAATTCTGGATGCACTGAATGCTGTATTTACTGATCCCAGATTCACCGGACAGACAGCACAGAGATTTCCTAAAACTGATAGCAACATGCGCCAAGATTGAAGTACATGTGCCTTTTGTCTGTTGAGGTTTTTGGGCGTCCTGCACATGTTTTATTGGCCACAGATTCTGTCTCCTTAAACTTTTTTAGTAGTCTCCAACGGTGATATGCGAAATTGTTATTCGTTCCGGGTGTTTGCGAATGAGCTTCTCATCTACTTCCCTCTTACTGAGCTGGCCGATCTGGATGGTTATCTCGATGTGTTTGCCTTGAGTCGACATTGTTTAACTAGTCCAGAGAAAAATAATTCAACTATGGTGCGTGACTTTTGGAACACATGTAGCATATTTGTGTCTGTCCCGTTAACCAGCTATTACAATGTTCCTTGTGCTCTGGCTGGGTGTGTCACTGTCCCGGGTTAAGTTAGCTTGTGATGATATACACCTGTGATATAAATTGCAAATTGAATACCAAACAAAATGCATTCAAATCATTTTGAGCTTCCCATTGACCAAGTAGAGCATTTATAATGGGAATATTTAGCGCGCAAATACATCCTCGACCTATTGTAAAGAGAGATAATATTAAGCATACAACTTACACATTAACTTATTCTACATCTTAGCTCAGTCGGTAGCGTGTCTGTCGACTGAGATAAGGGTCCCGTGTTTGATTTCCGGCATGGCCAAAAAATGTATCATTGGTGAAATGTGGAGTTACCATTTGACATTGATAAATTAATTGCCGGGGACTAGTTAGATCTTGTGACTGTCCTAGTCTTAAGTTAAATTTTAAGGAATATGAAGCTACAACAGGCGTAGCCAGCTGGTTGTGGAAAGTAAATGGCTTGAATAAAAAACTGACCCCGGCTACAGCCTGAAAACAGTAATGGATGTAAAGTAAACTTACAAACTAACTTACCATGGCACAGTTTACTTAAAATTGACAACCAGTCATATATTCTGGATATTTAAAAAATTAGTAGGGCTAAGCTGTAAATTAAGTTAACAAGAAATACACAGTGTAAATAATATTTTATCATATAAAATATAACTATCAAATTGTTTAATAGAATTTATCTGGTCTTAGTCTTTTTTTAATACAAGTTGGATATTAGATTTAGTTCAAAGTTTTTAACTACCCCTCCATATGCCTTCTTCCCTCGTTTTGTTTACACCAAAATATAAAAAATAAAAGTGGTTTTTGATAAAAAAAATTATCAAAAATTTAAGTCAATTAATTTTCTTGTAATTGGAGGGAGGTATTTTTTATTGTGTCAAGTAAACAAATTTTTTTTATAAAGTTTGAAAGACTAGTTTTACATCATTATTCTAAAAAATAAATAAACAAATGTTAGCTACAATTTCTATATTTTATCTTACATGGTTAAAAAAAAAGTAGTGGAAATACCAAAAATACAATAGTGAGTTATTCAAATGTGATATTTTAGTAGAGAGAAAATTGATTTAGAATATTTTCACCAATCTTTATTAGTTTTATATATATTAATTAGAAGCCTAAATCAAACTATTATAAACAGTATATTCGTCCACATTGAACTAGCATAATTATACAAATACCATGGATTGATGCCACGTTTTCCAGTAACATAAATGTTTTATGTCATTGCTCGTAAGCGTATAACCCAAACAGGTAGTAATACTTGGTGCTTAAAAAAAACATTATTTGTAAATTCTCCTAGTGGCGACTCACGAGTTTGAACACTAGGGGTACTGCTTGGGTGCTACAGGGGTTGGTAGTGATAGGAGATTAAAGGGGGAGCAAGAGATCATTTCAAGGGATGAATGTTTTATTTAAACATTTCATAGATAAACAATTACTAAAACTAATTAATTTTTAAGACTTATTAGCAAAATGGTCATTCACTGATATATAAAATGTAATTAATCTTCTCAAGAGTGATGTGGCCAGTTAAAACATCTTTGTTTTATATTTGTGGACTGTATTAAACCTACTGTAACGGGAATATATTAGACGACATAATTTAACTAGTTGAAATATTATTATTATTAGCACCGCGTCTTACTACCAGTTCGGGTTATACGCACTTACGCTAATGTGTAATGGTAGGGTGATTGTGAGATGAAATGAAGGACCTAAAGTTTAACGTGGAATCCGAACCACGGTGGAGGCCTGGCATTCCCCACATTCACAAGATGTCTTGTCCGAGGTGAAGGAAGGGTTTGGAAATCAGATAAATCTGTGCCGGGACCGAGGATTGAACCCCGGCCGCCAGCACAGAAGTCTGACACCTTACCCGTAGACCACCAGGTCACCTAGTTGAAATAAACCAAATAATATTTTTATCTATGAAATTATATTAAAAATCAACAAATAAATACAAATTTCATAAATTTATCAATATAGGTAAGTAAAATATAATTATCAGGGAGCCAAATCGAAATTTTTATCGGTTCTGGTTCCTGTTCTCTAAACAAATCTTTTAAGGGTTCCAGTTACAGCACAGTAAAGGTTCCGGTTCCTTTCAGTTCCTGATAGTGTTCCGATTCTTTAAATTAGAAAAAATCTAGCACAGCGTCTTTCTATCCGTTCGGGCTACGTTAATGTACTAATTTCAATAATGGTTTTTTAATGAATGAGGAAGGTTATATTTGTATATTTAGAGGGTTTTGTTTGTACATCAAGCGTGTAGTTAAGTGGCAGCTAGCAGAACTTTTTTATTGCTAACATTAACCTTTGATAAACTAATTTTCTTTTAAATAAAATATTAATCAGAAGTTTTAATAAACACTTCTATCAATACTTCTGTTGGTATTAATCTATAGTTGGATTTTTCATAACTAATGGAAAAAACAAAATATATTAATAAAATTATCGTTTTTGTTGCAAGGTCGTGGCAACAAGAAATATTAACTTAAAAACCATTATTTTATAGCTTGGCAAATAAATACACGAGAGTATATTGGTAGTTTTTTGATAACTATCAGTTACCATTACTTATATGGAGAATTTAGCCAACAAACAAATATTGTATTCCTAAAACTCTGCTTATTTTTGGCCCTCTTCTATCAGACCTAGCTTCTATTTTTCCAATTTATTTTTTAAAGTCTGCTGTATTCTTCCTTTTTTCCCCCATCAGATTTATTTTTATTTCGTTCTCAAACTTCCACATACTTTGCTATTGCATTCCTTGTGGCATGGAGCACCCAAGCAAATTGTATCCCTGCCCAAACTACTTGCTCTCTATGAAACTAAAGATTCCTCCCTCCGAATGTTTATGGTGCATTCTTTATTTACAGAATGCCCATACTCAACTTGTGAGAGTATGACTCGTCTTTTAAAGAAAAGTCTTGAGTCTGATTTTTTTTCCCAAAACTATACTCATTCTTATTGGAATGTGCTTTCATTTTTTCTGTCACTTCAAGTTTGAAATATCTTTATTGTCTGACTCACTCTCACAACTTCTTGTTCTACACTATACTTACAAAGTTCAGTAATGAATTCAACCAGTGATTTTCCTAGCATTTATGAACGCTAATTCAGGAGCATCTCCTCATATAAATCCCAAAGTAGTAGACAATTTTGACACCTTGTCAATTTCTAATAAATAAAAATGGAAGTGTAGGACAGGCTCAAATTCTAAAACATCACAGAACAAAAACAATATTTGGAATACTTACCTCTTTCAACAAGAGTAATCTAACTCAAACAGCAGACCAATAACATACCAAGAACCAAGGATTCATTCATCTATTTTTACTAAATTGAATCACAGCTTGTTTTAGAATAGATAAAGAAGCAGGGAGCTGTATGAGAAGTCTTGACTGCACTCTGAGGACTTGTCTCGAGCTGTTGATGAGGTGGTAGGCATATTATATGTATTTCAATCAGTGTGCTGTCCCTAAGTTTCAACTTTTTAATTTATAATACATAGTACTTAAAGCTTACAACTTAAAGCCCCAATTTCTCAAAAAGTTCCAATAATTTGGAGGTTTTTTTTCAACATTTTTGTCCCCCCCCCCCCCCCCCCACAAGTATGGCAACTCTGTTAACATAGGTTCCAAAAGAGTGAGCTAGTAACCACCGCCAATATTTAAATAAATTCCATTTATGGTATTAAAGAAAGATGTATAAATTTTTCTACCACCCCATCTTACCTGTTCAGATTATACTCACATGAAAGTTATAGGGCAAAGTCCAATAACTCAATTTGAGTTGGTGTTTCTACCTGTTAAACAACCTTTTTAATTCACTTTAATTATGGTTTAAAGAGGTCTGTCATATTTAAATTAATTACAAACTCAAGTATTTACCGAGACTCTTAAGATAAAATTTGTCCTGAAAAGTGTGTGTAATGACTTTGCCCCCCTAACTGGGATTCTCCCAGCAAGCCAATCGAAAACGAAAGTGATGCCTTTGATCAGGGACTGGGAACTTTTTTTGATCAAAAATTTAAATGGTGGGAGCCACAAATATAATTTCATGATATATAAAACAAGATATTTAAAAAATGGCAATATTCTTTCTCACATTTAATTTACAGGTATAATGTAAATACTGTGTGTGCTGACCTTTAGTGTGACTTTTGAGCTGGAATTTCTTCAGCTAACTTTTTAAACTTTGGAGTATATTTGGTGTTTCTTAATTTTACTAGTGCTTTCAAACTTTCATCTGTTAGCCTGCTTCAAAACTTATTTTTAATGTATTGCATAGTAGAGAAACATTTTTCATTACTATATGTTGAACCAAAAAGCTTCAATAGGCCAAAAGCAAGCGTTCACAGTTAACAGGAAGTGTTTTCCAGAATTTAAATATGTCTCTTCACTTGTGGTGTATTCTCCACAGGTGTAAGATTCGTTTCAACTTGTGTAAACATTTCCTGTAGTTCAGCAAACCATATAGTTTTATTTTTAATTTTCAAAATCCCTAATTGTAGTTCTGAAATCTGTATTACAGGAAAGGACTTGACATCAAAGAATTTAAATTGCATTTGAACATCTTCACAACATAATAATTTTGCTCTAAAATTTCTCTCATTTTCATAATACACAAATTAATCATTGGAAACAACTTCATAGAACAATTTAGTTTTTGCTAAAAAAAAAAAATCACTAATAACTATAATAATGCTGCATTTCCTTTTCCTTTAGATTTAGCTTGTTAAAATGCTGTCATATCAAGCAGAAAACCTAAATTTTGAAGCCATTTGGAATTAGTGAGACATGTTGTGTTCTCTAATATAATACTTAGTTAAAAAAAACTTATTTATTCCTAACACTATTAAAAATCATTTTAGTGCCGACCCTCTCAATGCTGTAAATCTGTATTATTTGCTATCCATTTCTTGTAGCAGTGCAGTGAAACAACGTCAATGATCTTTTTCAGCTCCGGTATTATTCCTAAAAATTGTGTGACCAAAGCTTCTGAATGCACAATACAAGAAAATTGAATTATTTCACGAGAAAGATTCACAGAGAACAGTTTAACAAAGCCTTTACCTGTGTTACATATATTGCAACAAACAATGTGAAATACCACTAAAATCAATAGATTCATCAATAGTGATGTGTATTAATCACAACTTGTGAATGTAGGGAATATCAGGCCTCCACCGTGGTTCGGATCCCACGTTAAAATGTAGGTCCTCAATCACCTTACCATTACATATTAGCGTAAGTGCGTATAACCCGAACGGGTAGTAAGACGTGGTGCTAATAAAAAAATTTAAAAAATCAATAGTGATAAATAAACTCAGTCCACTCTTAGGACTGTTAGCTAACCGATTTAAGATGGGTCTGTGATTGTTACTGGACCCCCAACATGCTAGTTGCCAGGCTACTTCAGTTACAAACTCAAATCATTATGAATAACAAATTGTCTAACATTAATGTACTTTTCTTGACATTCTATACATCACTAAAGATTATGCACTAGTTTGTTTAAATCCCTTTGCCACCACGACCACTTTAGTAAGCTCATTAAGGCCTACTTTGATTATAATAAAAAAGTCAAATATGTCAAATCGAGAAGTTTTCTTAGCACTCAATGGACCAACATACAATAATAATGCCCAGCGTCTGTAAAGTAGATTGTTCTGGCCCGAGTGCTTGAAAAATAGAGCCAGTTCTATCTTTCAAGCACGTTGCTCGCTCCAGTCAGGCCACCTCTCATTATAACCATTGTGTTCTTTTTAAATTTCTATATGTTTATTTTGTAAGAGCAATACATTTTTAAATGCCTACTATAAACATTTAACAGTGGTATTAATGCTTCAAATTTTATTGGAGAGTAAGAAATGTATACAAATGAAAAACCTTAAGTTTAATATTTGTTTCTCCAACTACTTCGACCTATTCCTAAAATTCAAACATTAAAAATGAAGGGTCTGTATTCATATACCTCGCAGTTATCTTTAGTCAGTTTGTAGTAGTAGTATTCAACAGTCTTTGTTTGCATTTCCCCAGACATAATTTCTCATCAAATACTACCAAAATTGTTGGTGCACCAACTAAAATAAAATAAATTCTATCAAAAACAATAATAAGGTATGTATTAAATTTTGTGTGTCCCCTAAGATGTCTCCACATACCCCAGAGTTAATACCACCTGTCAGAAATAACCCAACATTTTGGTAAAATGGATAAATCAAAAACTAAGTTTACTATTAAGAGATTATGCACAATAATTCTCAACTTGCATATCATGCAAACAAACAAGTCTTCCAAGTAGTTTAGTGGAGAACTTTACCCACACAAAATTAATGACGTGTTAAACTTCCATAACCAATATAAAAAATAAGTTTTTTTTGACACCCACTTAATACAGTATTAATTTAACTCATTTTATATCAAGCTGTATTTATAATTTAAAAATTAGAGAAAAAAGAAACTAAGATAATCTTTGAACTTGACCAGTGCCTTGCATTTTTCAAATTTCTCACCTTACAGAAATGCTATTTAATTGGAAAGGGGTTGACAGGTTTCATCTTACACCAACAAATATGATGCATAAACATAAGCATTTGTTTTGAAATATTCTAAATTAACAGAGAGCAGCTATTCATGTTTTGGAAGAGGTTAAGAAGGGTTTTGAAAGAGGTTGAAAGGGGTTTATGAAGAACTAGGCCAGTGGACTTCAGACAAGATTGTATTTTAACGAAGAAACAAGAATATGAATACAATTAAAGAGTTGTTCTTCTCAAAGGGACCAATAAAGGAACATAACAGAAACTAGCAATCGGTGCATCTTCACATCGACTACTGGGTGAACAGTTGAGCAATACTGCTGTGTGCTTCCAAGTTCAGTAGATGGCAACACTGACCATTTTAACAACACATAACAGATACAACAAAAAATAATGGCACAATCTTACTGACACAACAAACAGTACATGTGGTATACAAAGAAATAATAAAAAAATCTTGAAACTCAAAATTTCCAAGAGTTCCAAATACGCTTCCAAGTTAACATTTGCCGATAAATTTTATTAAACTATGTTTAAAGCATTTAAAAGCACAAATCAGTTCAAACGTAAAGCTTGGAAGAGAAATAAAAAATAGGAACTCAAAATATTTTCAGTCGCAACTTTTTTTCTGAGTAACCATTAGCCCTACCTATTGTATAGGACCTAAATTAACTAAATGAAAAGCCCTAATTGACACAAAAAAGCAACATCTATTATTTGTGTTTACAAAGAAAATAAAAAATCTTTCATATCCGGCACGAAGTATCACATTTCCAAATTTTACCGTAGACATTTGTAATTACGGCTACTTAAAATTTTCAAATAATACCAACACATAAAACAAAACATAGGCTGCCATCAGAGGATAAGACATTCACGCCCATGTTAACATCACTTAGAATATACTTTTTTTTACCAATAAAACACTTTCACTCTCTGAATACAAACGTATGATTGAGTTAATAAATATTTTATTTATAGTAAAGTCAAAAAATTGGAAAACATTAAGCCATTTACTCCAGCTCTCCACGTTTTTATGAGTTATCCGCTCTTGAAGAGCAGAATGGCCACCTGGCCAAGGTAGAAGTAAATAAAATGCCTTGTCTCATGGGTGACGTAGCTGCCAAAATTACGGCCCACAATGCAGTGCCACGTGGGGTTGTACTTCTTGTCAAACTCTTTCTTGATATATGCCGCAATATCCTTCTCAATGTTGTACTTCTCAAGCGCTTGTGTCGCGCAGTCGACCGCATCTTGCTGCATCTCTTCAGACATGTCCGCATTCTTGATTACAGCCTTTCGGTCCGACATGGTTATCTCTGCAAACCACCAAGTTGGCAGGTTACCAAATACACACATAAAACAACTAGAGCGACATTCCTAAGTTTGAGTTATTAGAAAATCAAGGAAACAATGTTTTACATTGCAATTTACAAGGCGACATCCAATACATCACACACCATTGATAATATAGCAAACCAAGTTTATAAACATGCATTAATGGTAGTCATGCCAGTCCCTCAAGGGTATAGGCAAGACAACTCTGTACTGAATCCAACTTAGCTTTCTCAACACTTACCTATTCATGCATACTACCTTAGCTTTGAAAACATTCATATCTCAAGTCATACATAGGCCTACTCTTTTATTTGCAAAACTCTTTGATGTTTCTCTTTTTAACAAATTCGTCTAAAACATTTATCCACATCTTACATAGCCTGCCCATTCCTTTTGATCTACACTCTTTTCCATTATATATTTGCTTAGTCACTAAACCCACTCTCATCCTTCAAAAAACTTTCAAGTTTTTAAAGTTCCAAACTTTAACAAGTTAACAATGCTTAGTTAAAAATAAAAAATATCACGACTCTCAATCAATGGTTTATAAGATAGTAGTACACTTCATATAGAGCATATAAGTTATTTTGTTCAAAACATTAAAATATAGTATGTCCATTTTATTATAGCTATCACACACTAAAGAATGACAAAATAATATATTTATAAAGTTTAATAAGTTTGAATAGTTAAACAAGAACCAAACTCACTAAAATTACACAGGAAGATGCTGTAAAATTTATTAATCCGCTATTGAGATCTGTGGTCCTATTGCAGTGTGTCTACTGAGTCTACTCAGTAACTTTTCTGTGACTTTCATGACCTAGTATTGGTTCTTGAGCGATTCAATATGTGTGTGTGTGTGTATATATATATATATTATTTTGTGAGGTTTTAAATGGTGAATTTTATCAATATTAATTGATATTTTTATTTATTTGCACACGGAAAGTTGGGTTAAGTTAGCCATAAAGCATTGTTAAATTATGTATTGTGATGCCCTCAGCTTGGTATCAATTTTTTTTAGCCAGATTTGAATCTATCGTAAGGGTTTTCTGTCCACAGGTTAATTGCAATAGTGTTGTGTGTCTGAAACAGGAGCTATATTCACTCCATAAGGCAAGTATTCACGTTAGTCACTAGACAAGGTGATGACAGCAATATATCCATGTGAATCGCTGTGCTAGTTATCACGTGTGTTTGGAGTGTTGCCCAGATGTATTTTGATTGGTGTTCTAGGCCATAATTGGAGAAATCTTCCAAGTTGGTGAAAAATCTAGTTTGGGCGTCTTAGAGCAGAGCTCTAGACAGTTGGTTGCGAACAGTTGCCTAAGAGTGCTGGTAAAATGTGTGAGTTCAGCGAAGGCATGCCTTGAGCGCCACGAGTGTGACTATAGTTAACACAGTTGATCAGTGTATTAATGGTATAGAGAATCGTCTGAAGGCACTTGCCATGTGTGTGTAAACCGGGTGTTTGTGTGTGACACCTAACTAGAGGATTTGTGGGGACCAAAATGTAGAATCTAATGTAGGATTCAAAGACAGGGACATTTCCAGATGACAAATGAATCACAGCCCTACGTCACGGTCTATCCATTTTTTGAATGCAAGAACTGTGAAACCAGACAAAATTCATTGACAAACTAGTTAAGTTTATAGTGAAAATACTATGAGTGATGGAATGGTGAGGAAATGAGTTAGACACTTTAACAAAAGACATGAAAAGTACATGATGTACGGAAAATGGGGCTGTTTGTCAATAATGTTGATTTGGTATTGAAAAACGAAAAAAATTGGTGAGAATAGACAAAGATTTTGCCACTTTCTTGTGAATTTCCAAATTTCTATAACTGTTTTGTATTAAATTGTGACAGTGTTTAAAATATTGATAGTTATGCTCTTGCTGAGCGCCAAAAATGCTTCTGAGGTGCACAGAAACAAGCTATTTGGCAGTGCTTTAACTTTTCTCACATGATAGGCCTACAGTGATGAGTTTAAAAATTTAGAAAGTCACTGGTGATAAAGACATGGGTGTCACCACATCTCAGAAAAAAAATGCAAACAATTAGTCCTAAGATCACATGCATTGATTTTTTCCCCACAATGGACTTTTAGACATATCGCCATGGATCAAACCACATGTTGGCTTAGTATGTTTTATGTTTGGACCGACATTTTATTTATTCCTAACCTGAGACATTTGAGTATATAGGCCTAGGCTATCCATAGATTTAATAATCAAAATAGAATTTTACTAAATATATAAATAAGCTAGTAAAATTTGTCTGCTAATATTGCCTGTGAATTTTTACTTAAAAGTACATACTTAAACAAGAAGCTAATTTGGCTAAGTTTTGTAAAACCTGAATTTTATTAGGAAAGGTAACCCTTTAACAGTACCAAAGTGATTACCCCTGGACTTACACGAAAGTCAAGTATCTATGCGAAAACAAACTATGAGCACTTGATATAATTTGACAAACTAGAGAAATATCTTCAAATAAAACCAGGAACAATCGAAATTAAAATAGGGTTTATTTAAGATACTATAATTAGCCTTGTAACAAAGCTTTTATAACAAGCTAAGCCTAAATCATTTATGGTTTAGACCATCTAGTTTCGAAACACATTAAAATGTTACATAAAAAAATTACCGGCTAGATATGATAGATTTGTTTGCTCTCTTGGGAGGATAGCTTACCCTTTCCAATAAAAATAAAAATATTTAAAAGGACCTCACACCTAATTAATACACAATAATAATGTATAAATTCTTACAAATTGTATGATATAAGTATTATAATAGCTATTGAAGATTACTATTATTTATACCGCCTTAGTAGAGGCTTAATTTAAATACAATTAAACCTTAAAAGTTATTTTACCTTTCTTTAAATTTGTGATTAGGTTAAATTAACACAGTAATACAATTAATTGATATTAATATCAATGATTCGCCGTTTCGAATACTATTATAAAATTTAATGAAAATTCCAAATACAATTTCACTGGATACGTCAATTCGAGAACTTATTTTGAAGACAATTCGGAATACAGCGATATGATTGGCCAAAGTCCAGTGTCTTCTACCAGGAGCTTCTATCAACCCATGATGCACTGCGGGCAATGTTGCCAAGTATCAAAGATAGAAGTAGAACGAGTAGTTCATAGAAAACGGAGTAGTTAGTACAACTAAAGCGCAACTAGTGGTGTAACTCTCTTATCTCTCCTTTTCTTTTATGTATGAGCATTATTCATTAGTCGCAATTAATTATTTAAATTTATAATAAATGAAAACTTGAATATAATATTAATTTATATAAATTTATTTATTTTTTGTTTTACACATCACCATATTAATATACTATTGCTAATTAAAGGTGACTATAGGATGTATTTTGTATTTATATTAGTTAAAGGAAAATAGCTGAGAGACATTAGTAAATAATCAACAAATAAGTAGGTACACTCCATGGTGTACCTTGCCTAATTTTCACCTACCCAGTCACAACGTTTAATGCACTAGCCTTACATAGGTGGACCTTGACTAACAAGAAGATTCACAATGCCTTCCAGATGATACACTGCTCTTTGTTTTACTTTTTTGTTGTCATATAAATCATTCATGAAATGTTCATATTAAATTTAAAAATCATGCTTCATGTTTTGAAACATAAACAATATTTATAAGCCATTTAACGACGTTCTCATATAATTTTTAATGTGCCATCAACCTGAATGAAAGTTAGCACATATGTGTTTGGAGTGATTTAAATTAAATTTTTATTATTATGTTTAAATAATATAATTTTATAAAAACATGTTCAGGAACTTAAACTGTCAACATTTCTTATTATTTAGTTTAAAAGCAAAATGATCCAGGTAACATCCGAAACTAAAGGGAACATGATCCACACTACAATGAACGTCCATTAATAATTATTGTGGACGTAATCGTGTTAAGGTTTAGAATTATAAACCATTATTATCAAAATGCAGAGCCATGTCGTGCTATGATACAGAGAGGCGGCCGCATCAGGTGGCACCGTAAGGGACCGGCATAAGCAAGGAAATCAAATAATCATTCAATAATTAAAATCTTTAGGCAACGCTTTTCTATATGCAGGACATTGGTAGACAGGTATCAACATACTGTAGAAATATCGATAAATTCAATTTTTTATTGTATTATTTTACAGCTGAAAATGTTTTAAAATAAACGTGGCAAAATTGCTAATTCTTTGATAAAGTGACGAGCGAGTTTTACATCTCAGGGAGCTTACTATATTGTTTCCAAGTGTGTTTCAATAAAGCAGCGGTTTCCAACCTGGGCATCGTGGCGTGTTTTGGGTGTGGTCACAATGTAGAGGTTTTAGATTTTTATTTACTGTTTTTTAAGATTTTAATGATTATAGGAAGATGCGAAATTCTAATAGAAATGTCAGTTGTCAAAGCAGTAAAACTACCAAGTTACTGCTTAGGTTCCTTTTGTCTATTCCATTTTGATAGCTTCTTGCTGACTTGTTTACTGTTGCACCCTCATAATGCTGCTAGCATAATATAAAACCATCACCCAACCCAGAGTTTCCTGATCCTATTTTACTACATATTAGTCTCGTATAGTTATTATTATTATAATTGATTTATAATAATTAACACACGCATTAGTGGACATGTGACATGTCACGCTCTTTTGGTTTGGTTTGTTGGTGAAGGGAAAGTAAGGATTTTAATTCTCGCCAGGGATAGTATATCCTAATATCCCTCCATGCAAATGAGGGTAGATTTCCTCTCAATTTTACCTATCTCGCTGGTGTAGTTAAATGTATATAGGCCGGGATGATAGTAAGACACAGTGGAAAAAACCCCACCTAAAACTAGGACTTGAATGCTTTTAAGTTATCAAAGGGTCACGAGGGCCACAGAAAGAAAAGTTGTGGTCATAAACTACTAAATGTTGGAGACTATAGTAAAGTCAGTTATTTTTTAAATCTAAAAATACACGATTTGAACGATATCTGCAAATTCAAATAAATATGTTTAAGCTCTATTTGATATTTAGCTCAGATTCAAGTAAACTGAAATAAATAATAATTCAAGTCATTTATTTCACTGAAAAAGCCTTGTAGCTTGAAAAATCCCAGGATCAACAAATAAATTTAAAAATACAGTTGTCTAAAACCTCGGTTCAAGGCTTGATTATCTCCCAAATTTTTTCCAGAAGTCTCCAATCCCCTTCCCCCCTCCACCCATTTTCAATATTGCTCTAGTACTCTCCTTTTCCATTTGGGATTTTTATAATTTCAAAATGCTTAAAGTTAGGAAAACACACTGGTTCACCACCACCCCTCCCCGCCCGCAAATATATTTTGTGCAATGCCCCTGGTTGATAGGTCCATAATGTTGTGTCACTTAGTCTCTCTTAGCGCAAATATTAAGTGAGCTCTGTTTGAAGGCCACGCTAGGACAAAGGACCAATTAAATAATTTTGAGTGCAAGCTGCTCTGCACAGTTCTAAGGACTATAGATAGTATGCAGGGTAAACGTAGTATACATGCACCAACATGCTTTGAAAAAAGAGTAAACTTGAATCATACTCTTTATTTTTTCCTAAATTCATATTAAGAAAACAATTTATTTTACTGATCAAAATAATTATAATAATAAATAAAAAAAACAATTAACTGTACAAACAAACAAATGCTAAGACATTTGTTGCCAATTTGTTTGAGCACTCCCACATTAACTGACATCAATCTGTCACTCGTTGAAAAGTCAGGGAAGGTGGAACCTACAGGTCGGGACACATCACAGAGACCGTCTTTGCTGCACACGCCTAGCTTGCCGAGGTGCACGCAGAATCCCCCCTTCTCCCAAATTCTGAATGAGACGTTCAAACAGTTTGTAAAATGGCACACTTTGACAGTCCGGATGGAATAGGGTGGTGCTGTTGACGGTGGCTGTCGTAGCGAGATAAGAGACACATTTCCACTTCTGATAACAGGTTCAGTGAGATGAATAGCTGGAATGCAAGTTCCTTCATGTGAGAGGCAGCAAGTACCACAGTGGTTCTCCGGATACTTGCACGGACACTCTTTAAGACCCAGGCGAGTGCACTCTATGTTGTGGCAAGCACCTGATAAGCATCTCCCGAGTAAGCCACAGGAGCAGGTTGAGTCGCCGGTACAAGGACATCCACGGTTCTCCTCTGAGCAATTCTATAGCAGATATCAACAGTATTCATAGTAGAAGGTTGATTTAGAAACACTAATTAGAAAACCTTCAAGTCCTCAAATAATAATATAGTTGATTAATTTAGTCTTAATCTTTAGTGTTTGTACTGACTGCCATTGACTTCATAATTTCATGAATGGGATTTTTGGGTGATTAGTGCCAGTTATATCCTAACATTGACTTGAACTATCTAAACAAAGTGAACAGTAGGAGGGACGGGAATTTAGTGCCAGTAATTACTACCAACATGTAACCATACTAATATCGGATACAGTTTGTAATAGTTAGATAACAATAAAAAGAGACTAACTAGTCCTAGATGAGCAAGATCCCTGTTGCGACAATTCAGTAGACAGCAAGGACCCTGAGATGGATGACATTCGTGACCAGCCTCTCTGTTGACAAGGCAAGCGTGGCTGCGACCCCCTCGAGGAATGCAGCAGGGGTCACGTGTCAGGCAGTCTACCACTAGTCCGCAGTCACATTCCTCACCTTCTTCCACAAGACCTGACACAGCAAGACTATCACTATATATTGCAATAAGTTTACAGCTAACAAGACAAACGCAACCTGCGCAGGGATATGTGGGTACTACCGTTAGGGTAAGCTGCGTCTCTTTGATTTCGGTGTCAACTGTGACTGTGTCTTGTCTTACCTTCAAGGTAAACCTACAGATACTGGTCTTACATCAATAAATAAACATTTAACTACATTGAATTTTGATAACTCTAAATAATTAGTAAAAATACAATAATAATGTTTAATATTTGTTAATTCTAAAACAAATACATATTATTAATAATAATATTAGTATTTCAAATATTTTGTGAAAATAAATTAATAAGGTAATTTAATATGTGCAACTAATAGTTCTTTATCATACTAAATAAAATATGTTTGCTACAAGAGCTAATAGTAATGTTTATTAGTTAATTTGGCTGTCACAGTCGCAGTGGCTGTATTGATAATTGGTCGTAATCACTGTTTTTGGCTGAACCGACATTTTTTACCAGTCACTTTCACTTATTGGATACATATGTAATTATTGTCGCGGCTTTCAATAAAACTAATATTTATATCACTGGTATTTTGGAAAATTAACATTCCACTTCCTACGTCAAGTTATATTATATTTAGCACCACGTCTTACTACCCGTTTGGGTTATACGCTTTAAGTACTAATTACGCTAATGGATTAGGAATTGGGAAGGTTGAATCAGAGGAAGTGAACCCGCATTTGCGTGGATGGAGAGTGGAAAACCATTTAGGAAAAACCACCCCCAGTTCACCCGATTGAGATTCCAACCTCAATCTCCCCGTCCTCAGCAGTCGAGCTCAACACGACAAGCGCGTTAGCCAACTACGTCACCGAGGCGGGTGTACGTCATTTTAATGTAATAAGAATTCTGTTTCAGGATATAGGTCACCCCCACAAAGTAGTTAAGTAACTGTTTTGTGTTAACAATTAATGTTGATTGAAATATGAGTGAAAAAGTTATTAAATACATCCCTGCACCTGCAAATTGTTGCATTCGCCAAGCGGTATTTTGTTCGTCACAGACGCAACTTTCGTAACCCAGAGGGCGCAGCTAACGCTAATGAGCCTAATCCACAGACAAGGTATACACCGGACCCACAGCCTCCAGGCTAAAATGGCTCCGTTTCATGGAAGAGCTTGGATCTTGCGGTATTTCCACACGGGTGCCATCAAGGGGCATTAAAAAAATAGCTCACGTTAAACAAGATTTCACTATAAAGAGGACACAAATCTCCTTCTCGAATCAATCAACCAACTTCCACAAAGCTAGGTTCAGGTAGTGACTCAATATAATCTTACCTCACATACACCCTATATAGACTGGCCATTACAATTACAATGATACCTTTATGACGAACATGCTCAAAGTGGTTCTTTTAAGGCTGAGCCTACCCATAAATGCACGGTTCTAAAAAAAAAAAAAATTAAAATAATATTTAATAATTCAACATTGTTTATTTATTTATTTTAGTAACATATCTGGACATCTTTCATAATTCTTATGGCATTTCAAACCATGCTAAAAATAGTTATTGAAATATTTTTGTGATAATGTTTCCATTTCAATGCATTTTAAATGGGAAAACAGAAATTATTAATCGATTAATTTATTTTCTTTGTACAATTAAGCTAGAGTGTATGTCTATAACATATTATTTAATGATAAGTTTATTTTTATTTTTAAACGTATTTTTAAATTTGGGTTAGCTTCAATAATCACGACGATATTGAACTCCAACGACTTCCAAGTCGACACTATACTAAAAATACATAGTTTTAAATACAAATTTTCCTTCTAAAATAGTTATCTTAGATGATAATAGGTGCCCGTTAGTATGATCGGTACCCATTTACAAGATAGTATCGTTTTGCAAGTGTTGGCTAACCTGGTGTATCGGAATCCAGGCGGCAATGGAGAGTGAAGCTAATCTCTGTGACCTTCTTGAGTCAAAGAAACATTAATACCATGTGCATTGGGATAAGAATTATGACCAATGTCCAATTATGAACATTTGCGTGGTTAAATATAAACATCTTAATATATTAATTAACTAAAATACTCACAAAGTCCTAACTGCTGTGTGAATAAAGATAGTTGGTCCAAACTTACTTCATTGAGAGTATTACTCTAGTGATACATTATTTTCAAATAAAAAACCATTTGCTTCTCCATATACAAAGTTTTATGACACTAGCCCTTATTTTCATTCTTGAGCATTACACGCTGTAATAATAAGTGTTAATATTTAGAGTATATGAAAACTACTGTAAATTGAATTTTAAATCCACTATTAAAATAAATAAAAATAAACATTCCTGCTCATATCAAACATGGCCATTTTAAATAAAATAGGGTCTAAATTTAATTTGGAGACGTTCCCAGTATATTTTTATCTACTATATTTTTTATGGTCTAGGATTTGACTCTCATTGGATTTTGGAATAAGATATTTTTCATAAAATTAATGAACGAAGTTTTTGGTACTCAAAGTGTGAACATGTTAATTTTATTTTACTAGCTTGTTAAATGTGATTACTTTTAATTTGAATCTGTTGCATTCTCGCAGTTTGTGCGCTCGTTTCAGAAGAAATGTATCGAATCTCGAACAAAAAGTACCCACTGTGATTACTTTTTATATAATTAACAAAATGTGACTTTTTTGCTTTCGATCAAGATCCAATGGATTGTATAAATTTTGAGGTGGAAAAGTATTTACATAATATTATTTTATATCCTTGTAAATAACAAGTTTGTGAAGAACGGGTCGATGGAAGAAAGGGCGCACAAAGAAACTCAAATATATAATTGATTAGAATCGAACTAGCAAAGTTACTAGAGCTGACAAATTTACACACTCAGTGATCAGTCATGGCGCTTTAGCAATCTTGATCACTACATGGAGCCGATGATAAGTAAATATATATTTAAAACCATCAAAGTTAATGAACTTTTGTGTTCCCTATACCACAAATTAAGTAAGTAGTTGATACCCGACCGCCTCTGTGGTATAATGGTCATATTTACTGGCTTCAGATCCCGAAGTACCGGGTTCAATCCCCAGTGCTTCAATTATGTCTGCGAAACAGTGGGTCTGAAACGGAACCAAAATCAACCTCGTGAGGACAAATGAGGAGCTACTTGAAGGAATAAGTAGCGTTTCAGTCTAGAAAACTGAGATAGAAGGCTGGAGAGCTAGTTGTGATGACCACATGACACCCTCAGCCCGAAAATGTTGGCACTATCTTCACCAACATACGGCAGCCTCTCAATTTTTATAGCCTGCTTGCACGCTGACAGCATGGAGATATTACTAAAGTTAAAATCTACCAACAGGATGGAAAATTATTCCCAAAAACATTTATTTTTGGAAAATTGTGTAAATCCCATAGATGTTTGAAAACTGTAAACACCGTAATAAATAACAGATATACACTTCAGTGGCCGAGTGGTCTAAGGCGTCACTCCAGTGTTAAATTGGCCTGCTGATAGCGCAGCACTTGGTGTTCAAATCCTGGTCGGGTCTACTGAGGGTGGTTTTTCCTCAATTGTTTCCCCATCTCCCAAAATACAAATGCTGGGAGATAGCCTGTCAAATGCTTCCTTCCTCATTAATACCCAATTAGATTAACATATATGAATATAAAATGAAAAGGTAGTGTGACGCGGTGATATCAGTAATAAAAATAACAGATATATCTATAATCAAAATTGTTCTAGTCTTCGAAATGAAACTGCTTTTTAAATATTTTATTGCCTCTTTAGCCTTTAAAGTTTAAAAATTAATCAAAGCACAGTGGCTAAATTTGGCATATTAAATTTGAGTTATTTTTTATTTTACCTGCCTACTAGTAAACACAAATAAATGGTACGACAAAATCGTAAGCTATATCCCGTTCACGATAGGTTTTTACCTCGATGACAGTTCAAAAATCATATGTTTAGGTTTTGGGTTGCTAACACTTGTAAAAGATCACAGTTTTGTTATAAATGTAAAGATCTTTAACTACCTGTTATATATTACATTTAAAATAACGTAAACTTAAGTTTTCTCATACTATTTCATTTTTTTAAAATTATTTCTTTTTATCCAACTTGAAACAATATTTTAAACATAATTAAAAGTACTTATTTTTCGTTTTGGAACGTTACTGATTTTGTGTAATATAGTGCACAAACATTTATATTTTAATACAAGTATCGTATTTACTTGGAAAAGAGAAAATTGTTGTCATTCTGAATAAAATATTTTCATCAACTGCGTGTCTGCATCATTGTAAAAAACTTATTTACCGTTATGTTCAATCATATGGTTTAGATTCGTCAGTCGCCATTTTGAAGCTATGTTCGTTAAAAGTTTTTGTTAAAGTGGTGTGAATATTTTTTTAAGTGGAATAAAACTATAAATAAACTTTGTGTCTGTCCTCAAATAAATAAATAATATTGGCCTAAATTATTGTGGTTAACTATCACATTAATATATTACCATCTGTTTTCATTACAGTCATCTAAAGTGATAGATGTCAGCTGTTGGCGTAGTGATGTATGAGGGATTACTTCTAGTAACATTTCGAGCTGTCATCCAGGTAAACTTAGCTCGCGAATGACTTATACATACTCTATCGTATAGGATATTATAGTTAGTGACAAAATCTTCAAAACTGAGTTATCTCTAATTTTACCTTAAATAATTTTTTCTCTAAAAAATAAGTATACAGTATTATTTATCACTACACTCCCCAGATATTCATTCGAAAAAAATAGTTCAAGACTTTTTTAAAAAGGTGAATTATAAAGCAATGACATGAGTTCGTTTCTACTCTGTTCAATAACATGACCCGGCTGCTAGGCCGTGTATCTATGGCCTATAGTTGTTATTGCAAGGGGGCCATCCTTAAGTTACGTAAAACTTTTTTACATGATTTTAGATACTCCCTCCCTCCCTCATGTGGGTGATCGGAAGAATTTTCGTAAGCTCCCTCCCACCTCTCTAGCTTACGTAAGTTTTAAAGATTTGGTAAGTCATGTTATTTTAATCGTCTAGTTATTTTTAGACATGAGGTTTGGTGGCCACATGTTCTAAGGCATCACTATCACAATAGAATAGTCTGCTGATAACTGGGAGATCGTGGCTCAATCATGATCGAGGGATATTTCCTAAATATTTTTCCACTCTCTCTCCACGCAAATGCGGATACACTTCTTCTGTATTGAAAAGTATTCATCCCTAACCCACTAGTATAATTACTTCATACTTAAACAGGCATAATTAATTAATGAAATGTACCCACATTTGCGTGGGAGAGTAGAAGGAAACGATTGAATCAGATCTCCCCAAAATACCCTCAACAGGGATTGACTGGGATGGCTAAGATAATATTTCTGCTTGAGAGTATGATTGTATTTTGACGTTTTATCTCCCCACGTTTAGTCCAACTTGGTCACTTAAACATTTTACGGTCCTGCACTACACTTCTTATCTCTTATCAGTTCTAGGAAAAGTCTGCTTGCGGCCTCGCTGATCACTTGTCAGCCAGCCTCCCAATTGGTTAAACAAACCAGTTATTCTTCCAACCTGATGGCTGGAATCCACCAGTTTGTATAACGTTAGCAACGCCATCTATTTTGAGAGCTGAAAGCTTAACACACCGCCAGAGAGGGTAGGCAGGGCCTTAAGCATCCAATAGAAATAAATAAATCTATTATTATTATTATTATTATTATTATTATTATTATTATTTATATTAACTCTTTCTCGATTATTAGTAAAGCCAAAAACTAAGCCAAAGACACCAAACAATTTCACTGATTAAAAAAAACTCTAACTAAACCAACCAGGGCAAACGGGGCACTTGTCAACTCATCCACCATACTTCCCCAAACTTCAAACAATTATAGTGAAAACCAAAATCATTATGAAGTAGAACTGAAATATAGATTACTAAAGATGAGTCTAACCCTTAAGCTATATTTTAAAACCATCCTTACAACTTAATCTTCAAAAGGTGCTATACATACTAAAAGACAACAAAGTTCCCAATTAGAAAAAAATACATCAAAAAAAGCCCCAATACATTGTGTAGTTGGTCGAAGTCAGATACATTTTTAACTACCATTGCCTTATTTAGGCTCTTATTTAGACAATAACACACACAAAATAGTCATGAAAATATTACCATTAGTCATCATTCTTAGTAGATAATTATTTTAGGCTACGCTTAGTTACCACAAAAATAACTCCAGATAGGTTCTAGAGGCACTAAATATGTATACATTTTCTTCTAATCGAGCGGTTAGGGAGAGGTGACCCCTAAAACTCTTTCTACCTAATAATTTTGTTATGACAACGGCCATAATTTCCCCCTCCCCTCTCAAAGTAAATGTATGGTTGCATGGGTGGTTGGTTGCTCCATGTCTTTTAGTGTATTATAATATGTTTTTATGATGCATCTACTGTATCTCATAGATTTATGTGGTGGAACATTAACGCTAGTTTAAAAGTTGAAATTGCTAAAAACAAAACATGGTGTGAGCCGACCAGTAAGCTATACCGACCGAGTGGCCACCGCCCTTAGCGATGATAGTGTTAACATTTGCGGATATAGGGTGTCATATGGTCAGCACAACGAGCCCACTGGCCGTTAATCTTTGTTTTCTGAACCGGAGCTGCTACTTCTTTATTCAAATATCTCCTTATATTTGTCCTCAGGAGGATGTTTGACCCCGTTCCAGACCTATTGCTTCACAGATACATTTTGTAATCACCGGGGATCGAGTCCGGGACCTTTGATTTTGTAGCTAGGGAACTCTAACCACTAGACCACAGAGGAACTAAACAACATTATGCAACGTTAACCTGTTACATTCTTGACAGACATATTTTCATGCGCTCAACATAATAATAACATTTTACTATATTTTATTATTAGTATTATTTTTAGTTTGTTATATTATCTAACAGAACTGACAGCTTGAGATCACATGAATTGACGTGCACTGGAGGCGTGACTCGTGATGACTTCGTAAGTTCTTTCAGGGAAAATTTGAGCGGGATCATGTTTACCGTGATTAAATACTCGAAAATCCCAAAACATTACTCACCGTTTCTCGTAAAATACTTGTACATTCACAGTAGTTTTTTCAAAATTTGTTATAAAACATTCGAAGAAGGTTTAGTTAAATATCATGCTGGCCAAACTTATCCTAATCAAATGTTTACGATATTCAATTATAAGCTAAGTAGAATTATCTATAATTCATTAAATTATTGATGTTGATACTGTTACGTCGCAAATAATTCACTGAGATATTGAAACTATTAACCATTTTAGTTACGAATCTTTTTCTTTTGGCTTTTGCGTTTACCTGTAGAATACGTGAATAATATTAAATATTTCATCTATATCTTTGTCTGTTGTGGCAGTTTTTAACTAGGAATCTACCGAGCTCGGAGCCCCTAGTGGCCGCCAGGTCACCACCCGCTTAATCCACCCTGGGTGTTGAGATACAATGAGACAGTCAAAGGGGCACAGTTAGACAGTGTCTCATTGTGCGCTATAGGTATTCTAACTTATCGCTTACATATCCCAAGACACATACAAAACTACTAATGTAATATACTTATAATAAAGTCGTAAATAAATAAAATTGAATGAAATAAAAATAAAAAACATGTGAGAGATACAGACTAATGAGAGTATACAACTATACAACTACTGTTTTTATTTTATTATATAATTACTTACATTTTAACACTATAAGTTGAAAAACCCATCACATTCATCTGCTTTACAACTTTAGATGCCATAATAATATAGAATCAGTTTTCATCTAGATTTTTAGTTCAAATCAGTTACATGATACACTTTAAATAAACCCTAATACTTTATTTTAGCATCACGTACAAATACCAATTTGGGATATACGCTTATGTACTAATTACGTTATTGGGCTAGGGTTGAGTAAGGTTGCATTTATAGGTAGTGTATCCGCATTTTCGTGGCGATAAAGTAACATCTTTTTTTTAAAAACAGCCCTCAGTATACCCGATCGGAATTTGAACCCCAATATCCCCATCATAGTCAGTCTAGTCTATTGCAAGAATGATTCCTTAGACCATGAGGTCATCAAAGAGAACCTAGGCCTTTATTGAATGATTAATGTTAAAAATAAACTGTATTAACTTTTTGAAAACCATAACTAATTATTATTCTCTCTATGCCTGATATGTTAATGTAGGATTAGGCCTATTATCAGCAGTTTCGCGATTTTACAAGATTGTAACGTGATGCGTTTTCACTAGCGCCATCAATGTCTAAACACGGTGCCTATGCATTAAAAATACAGGCTATTAATATAATAATTCAGATTTCGCGTAATACTGAAGGCCACAAGCAGTACAAAATAGTAAAGAGTAGATAATTATGTACTATAGGCCCAGTTATATTTTTCGCATTTAAGATTTGTAAAAGCTGTTGATATGCATATATTAAAGGCACCTCTGAGTAAAATAAAATGTTTCTATAAGTACCATTGCCACAGTAAGGATGTTCAAATTCATCCAAACAGTAGCCTTTGAGTTTGATGGTATGTGCGATCTGACGCAGACTGCATGGAGAGAAGGTGTAATGTGTCCTTTGTGAACCGTTTAGGCTGGTGGGTTTCATTAGGTAGCCTTGACACACGCCCTCCAGAGGGTCATGGCGAGCACCGAAACTGTGCCCTAGTTCATGGGCTAGGGCAAGTTGGGAAGTAGCCCGAGATATCTGCAATCCAGTATCTGTCATCTAACAATAACAGTTGGATTTAGTTTTGATTGACTTCTATGGTATATGATTGCAATCTTAACTAATAGTCATTGGTAGTAATATTTTATTAAATATTTATGTATGTTTGTATATATATATATACAATACATATATATATATATTGTATATATTTATGTATGTAATTATGTGTGTATGTATGTAATTATGTGTGTATGTATGTAATTATGTGTGTATGTATGTATTTATGTTTGTAATTATGTATGTATATATATATATATGTATGTTTGTTTGTATGGAAATTTATTTTGTAACTCTTATATTGACACTTAACATGTATAAAAGCATTGAATAAAAACAGATACGACAAACACCAGCCCGAGGGGGCTCTCGAAGGTCAACCGTAATAGAAGTAACATAAAAAATACTTAAAAAGAAAGTCATTTGTCGCCCTGGCGGGCTGATTTGAGGATGTCCATAGTTTCATGGGCGGGAAAAATTAACAAAAACCCGCCCTGTCGCCGGTAATTGGTCGACAGGGACCTAAAAAGATATATATAAATACACATAGAGAGGGAACGACAGGGTAGAAAACATTGACTGTGTATGTATGTATGTATGTATGTATGTATGTACAGGCGCGGATCCAGAAAATGTTCATAGGGGGGTCATGCTAATTATAAATAACATAACTACTACTACTACTACTACTACTACTACTACTACTACTACTACTACTACTACTACTACTACTACTACTACTACTACTACTACTACTACTAATAATAATAATAATAATAATTATAATAATAATAATAAATAATAGTAATAAATAATAATAATAATAGTAATAATTATTGTTAATAATAATAATAACTATAAAACCTATACAAAACATTGTTCAAACGTACCTCATATTTTATAAATGCATTAATTGCATTTTCCTCTTATTCTTTTGAGCAAATTTCTCCAAAACTTAATCAGGATTAACTTCTATGCTTCGATGAATATTTAACATGGCCAAACCATTTAATCGTTTCTCATCCATATTTGACCTTAAGTATGTCTTTAACCTTCTTAGGGTGGAAAATGATCTCTCACTAGTGCAAGTAGTCACGGGAAGAACAGACAAAATGTGGAGAAGAACTTTAATGTTTGGGTAAAAACCATCTGAAGCATGCATTAAGCTGTCAACCGCACTAGATGGACACTCTGCCTTAGATTTATGTTTCCAGCGTTGTTACCACAAGTCAATCTCTCCACAAAGTTCTGACGAAGTCCCAGGAAGGTCATTAGCATATGTTTGAGCTGCTTGTAATAAAATTTCATTTTCTTGGTTGGCAAATGCTGGTATTAAACCGTATAATGTGATAATATTATCATGTCCAGTTGATGAAAATCTAGTTGACAATTCAGAAATAAGATAG